>JAGFBZ010000785.1:645000-973187 GCA_018398805.1 Hirundichthys speculiger | reverse complement strand
CGGACGGTTCCAGGTTTACTGGGCTGGTCAGCCGTGACTGACTGGTTTAGATGTGTTGCAGATACCCGACATCCATCCACACCCTCGGGGCTGCTTTATGCTTTCACATACGGCTTATTACCTCCAGTAGCAGTCAACATTTCCTTTGAGCTTTAACTCATTATGTGCATGTGTTTTATCAAAATGAATATCACATGGATATATGCTCAAGTTAAATGCTGGGATTTTTACTGGCATGTAACCAATGTTTTTAACTAACAACCTCAAAAAAACAAATATGCACTTGGAATATAACAGTCCAGTTCGTTTTCATCGAGTTAATTACCTGTAGTGAATAAACATGTTTTAGATACAGGGATTAGCAAAGGAAAATATGAGCACAGCTGACAGTGTGGTGTTTAGTGATAGCTTTACTTTCAGACTGAGGGTTAATAGAGTAACTCTGCATGTTAACACAACTCCCCTGTAATAAACAGTTTTTAAACAATAAACAGTAGAAAGTGAGTAATTTTCCCTTTTTCATTTGGTTTTCGAAAACGTAATTAATGGTTAGCCCCAAAATCTATCCCCGGGCAGCCTTCTATGATCCCAGACCTTCTAGCATTACAGGAGACTTTGTCTAATTAAAAATCATTTCAGACCAGATAAGGTGAGTTGGTATGGTTAAGAATAATCAATTATTAGTATTGAGTGCCAGTGCCCATGTAGAAGCACATCCATATGTTTAGACTTAGGAAAGGGGAGGGGATAACTACAGGAAGTCAGCCATAAAATCCAGCATTAAGTACATCACTTATAAATGGAACTGGAAACCCCCGTGTCATGACGCAGATATGCAGATTGAGGGCCATAACAAATTAATTTGTAATAACAAATGAGTTTGATCAGTGGGGATGGTGCTTTTGCATGGGTGTGAGGATAATAGTGATCAACATGTTGGTGGGACATAAACTAAACAACAAACATGCACAGAAGAGAGAATAGCTATAGAAAGCTAGAACACTACAGAAAGTTATGCTTTGCAGAGGGGAAAATACCAGGCCACGGTAAAAGCAGGTCTTAGGAGTAGTTGATGGAATGAGTCCTCCAGCGTAGAAATGAAAAATGTAGGGCCAGCTGCGCTGTCATTTAGGACGTGGCTAACTGAGTTATTCTTTAACACTCTGCCACCTAAATCACAACAGTCCACTTTCTAACCACAGCTTGAAGTTGAATGTAACGGTAGTGTCGCAGTCAGCCCAGGTGGAAACCGAGCACACGCTACGACAGTATCAACTCTATAGTCAGTTAGGTCTATTGGGGGGGGGGGGGGTTGATATACATAGAAAAGATTTATTCACTGTCAGAAATAAGGGATAATCCTTCTCCTATTCAAATGTTTGAAAGGGAGCTGAAGTGATGATCTCATCTGAATCATCTAATTATGCTGCTAGTTTTCAGGTTTAGAGTCGGTTCTGTCAGCTCTGAGTTACTGCGACGACGCAAGGACGTCAACAGTGGTCCTTTACCATGGCGACACCAGGAAAACAAGAGGTCCTCCTTTCCTTTTCTTTGTTGAATTAGAGCTTTTGTTACAATCATGTGGCTTTCTGCAGATATGCGTAATGGCTACAGCTGTGAAGGAAAGATGGTTGATGTCAGTTATCACAGAACGAGTGAATAATTTTAAATATTTAGTGGCAGATAAAGCCCTGCTTGGAAAAAGGAAAAAAGAAGCAACTTTGAAGCAGTTGAAGATGAGAAATAGAAACATAATTCAGACAGGTGACTCAAGCATAACAGGCTTGGTGGTCCTCATTTTGATGACATTTCACCCGAACAAAGGAAAAATCATTTGGGAAGCTTTGATGTTAATGTGTTCAGACATTACATCCAATCACATTGGGAAATACAGGAACATTTCTTCAGTCACAGAAGAGAAAGGGGAATGCCATTAAAAAGTTATTTTGAATAGTTAATGATAACTTCTAAATCATGCAGGTTACGCAAAATTCAGTGAAAATCCTCTTTGACTCTTACATTTGTGACTAATGGAAAAAAATAAATAAATAAAAAAGAGGTAGAACCGTTTGACCCAGACCACTTTTCTCATAGCTCACAGTATATTTTGTTCCAGCATCCCTGTTGTTATTAAAGAAACTGACATGTGCAAATAAATAATGGTAAAAAAAACCCAAGGTATTTTACACAAAGTATTGGTGTATAGAGGGTGACTTCCTGTATGTATGTATGCATGTACAGAAACAAAAATAGAAATCCTTGTACTGTCATTATACAGGAGTACAACGACATTAAAAAAAAGAGGGCTCCACTGTTAAAGAATCTAATATAAAAAACAGTAATTCATATACGCATACACACACACGTCCACATACCTGCACATTCCCACACCCACATCCATATATGTATATTGTCCGTGAGTTATTGTGCATCCCTGGTGGAGGCGTGTGAAGGTATAACGGACAGACAGGGACATGGAGGACAGCACTGAACCCTAACTCTGTTATGGCTCTGGGAAAGAAACTGTTCTTGAATCGATTTGTCCTTGCCCTGACACACCTGTAGCGTCTCCCAGAGGGCAACAGATCAAACATGGTGGTGACCAGGGTGTGAACTGTCCTTGTGGATGTTCTCTGCTCTGCTGAGGCAGTGGGAGTTATGGATGTCCGTCAAAGACCGGGAGGGGCAACGATTATTTTCAGCTATGGACACCATCTTCTGGAGCAGCTTCCTGTCTGCTTCAGTGCAGCTGGCATCCACAGATCCTAAATATAGGCCTACTTTCCCAGCCCAAACATGACACGTCAACCTTCAGAAGTCTTCAAGTGTCCAGAGGTCAGGAGTTCATGGGCAGATTGACTAATGTCGGTACATCTCTAAGATTAAGGAGCGACAAACGCACACTTAGGCATCCTTGATGTACTTTTAGCTTTCCGGTTGTTGTCTGCCAACTTTGTCCTGATTTCCTTTCACTGAAATATTGTACTATTGTATAAATTCACGCATTTTTACAGAACTTATGCATTATCTTTGTGGATCTACTAGATCACAAAACCATATAACATGACTTATTGGAGACCAAATACGTATACCTGAGATACACAAAAAAAAGGAAAATTCAAAGTAACTTGTCACCAACACATTTCTCACTGGAGTTATTCTGTCTTTTTTTTATCGAGTGAGGTCTGGATATTGATATGCTTGAGCTTTCCCTGGCTTTATTGCAAATGTAATTGAGGGGCAGGCTTTCATCGGAGAAGTCCTATCACCACAGTGAAGAGACCTGGCAGGCGTTCCTGCCTGATGAGAGCAGAGCAGCCAAGCAATTTGTGGTGCCAGACATTTCATATCAATGGAGTTCCATTCCATTGTTGTACCTGAGGCAGACGGGACAGAAAATATCAGTCAGAAAAATAATTCTTTCAAGGAAAATGGCTTATAACCAACAACTTGCAGACTCAGCTCTCAGGTAATTGTTTCTGTCCACCCAAGTGTTTTTTTTTTCCATTTGTATTATTTATTACTGAGATTTTAAGTATTGAACTTTTCTCCATACCTTTCAAGTATTCCCGAGTGTTTTATTTCTAATCTGTGTGTGCGTGATGATTTTTGTCCAGAACTGCATTGTATTTTGAGCTCTTCTTTATAAATCATACTGTTGTTCAGAATGAATGCCACACAGCTATATCCAAAATTCAACAAAAAATATAATTTAACATTTTCAAACAATGTCAATATCTTTTTGTTTTATTTTTTTAGGCTGGATGATCTGGGAGCTGTCAGTACTTTAAGAAGTGATAATTGCTTCCCTGTCAGTTTTATCCAGGATTTCAAAAGGGGAAAAAAAGTAACACTTTGAAAAAATGACATCAAACACATACAGTAAGCCTGGTGACAGAAAAAAATATTCCCTTTTCCTGTTGTGTTTATCATCATGCATCAACCAAGATTTATGTTGTAGCCCACCGTGAAGTCCCAACGTCAGGGCTGTGAAGTTTTCACAAAAAAAAAAAAAAGGGGAGGAAGAAAAATGTGCTTTACACAAAAATTTTGGAAGCATTTTTGGATGAATTGTTTCTAAATCATTGCTGTTTTCTAGATCCAAAAGCCACATGTAAATGTTGTGTTAGATGTTGCTGTGTTTTACATCTTTAATCTGTATTACCTTTTGCTGACTCATCCCTGCAGCATCACTTGTCATCACCTGTAAACCCCGTCTAAGCTCTGTTGTATTGTCTCAGCTGTTAGTCATGTCTCAGCTCTGCAGAAATATGTATATTACTCTTATTGCACAAGGATTTGCAGTCGCTCTTGTTTCTTTTTCGGAGAAAGGGTTTGTAAAATCCTGTTTCTTTTTGAAAAAGATTTGTTATATGTGTTGAACAGTAGAAACATTTAGTCATAACTATTTTAGATCTTCAGGAATATATGATCCAGCCATCCTTAATCTCCTTATAATACTGCCAAAATAAAGAAAATCCCGACTCGCAGAGATGCAGCCAAGCTAGTTCGTGCATTTATTTCAAGATTGGTACACTGCAATTCCTTATTAAGAGGATGTCCTAAAACTGTGTGTTATGTTTGAGCGGGACTCAGTAACCACACCGTTGCTTCACTGAAGTAATTTTTACTTAACTTCCACAGACTCCACCCCTTTTCTAACACATTGGTGTCAACCACTGCTTTGAGCCTTAAAGACATAGTAACCTACATAACACAATAGAGTCCAACAGAACACACTAAGAACATGACTGCACGTTTTCAGACGTCACACTGTGAACAACCTCTGACTGATCCAAAATGCTGCAATGAGTTCTGATGGGGATTAACAGGAGCGATCATATTCCTCCGGTCTTAGCTTTCTTTCACTGGTTTCATTCTATCCTGTTAAATCCCAGTTAAATTTTGAATGCTTTCCCTCACATACAGTAAAAATCCATTAAGGGCAAAGCTACTTTTTTTTTTTCTTACCAGAGCTACATAATCTTAGAACAACATGAGATGTGCAGTATAAGAGTTAAGTATTGTTTTATGTACTGCAAGTAATCATAATTTTTGCAGTTTTGTAGTGGATGATTTTGTCCTTCTGCCTTTCAGGTAAAATTATGTAAATTGGAGATGGGCAATCCACATTTTTTTTTTTTTTCAGTTCTGATCGAATGAGACCTGGGAGCTTGAGGGTTCTGCGCAGAATTCAATTCAATTCAATTTTATTTGTGTAACATCTGTTACAATGCCAATTGTCTCTAGGCGCTTTACAGAGACCCAGAGCATGACCCCCCGACCAAATATCATTAACTAAAATTATAATATTAAATCAGAATCAAGGATAATGGCAAGTAAAAAAAACTCCCACAGGGGGAGTAAAAAACCTTTAAGCCAAACAGTGGCAAGAAAAAACTCCACTTTAAGAGGAAGAAACCTGGACCAGGACCTGGCTCTTATGGGGGGTCCTTCCTGCCGAAGGCCATCCGGATAAAAAAAGAAAAAGAGAGGAGAAACAGCACAGAGAGAGGATGGATGACAGAAAGAGAAAGAGCACACAAATGACTGAATGAAATGACTATATAAACAGATGCAGGTTGCAGCACTGAGATCAGATGGTCAGAGGACTAGATCACTGGTCCCCCACACCTCCCTGACATATACAAGCTGCATCGAGTTGATAATAGCACCGTTGATGAGCCCCTTCCAGCAGCAGCTGTTCAAGGATCCATCTGTGGACTTATTTCTCCACCTCTGGCCATTGTGCTTTCAGGCTGCTGTTAACCTTCTTTGATTTTTTTCATGGCTGTAAGAGTTACTTCTGCTTTCCTCTAGTCTCTGGCAAATTTCTCTCTCACTCCAAATTTTCTGCTGCTCAATTACTGTTTTTCGGCTGCATATTTTATAATCTTCAGTTTAAACTCTTCAGTATAGCTTTTTCTTTTTGGTGGCATGTTTGTATTCTCTCAGTCTTTTATGGTTTACGCTTGTAATTCTTTTGGTAGCAGTTTTCAGTTGTCACAAATGTAGACGTGGATGACATGGCGTATGTTTTTGAAGTTATGGAAAAAATTATTAGACCACCATTTTTTCTTCACTTTCTTGTTCATTTTAATACCTGGTACCACTAAACGTCATCATGTGACTAAAACAGACAGAAAAGAAAACACTGAATGCATAAAAGCAGTGTTTTTGGCAGTACAACGCCATAGCTATTGATGTAAAAACTTAAGTGATTTAGGTTATAATCAAGAAAACCATGGAAAATGGTAAGATATCAGCTCTTAAATAAAACTCTTATGAGCAATCTTTGTGGTTATCGTAATGTTTGTCCAAACAAATGTACCTTTAGTTGTACCAGGCATTAAAATGAACAAGAAACTGAAGAAAACAACACTCTAAGAAATGATTCAAGGACCTTGTAAATGTGACAGAAATATATAGGTATGCATGCTTAATTAAAATGCTGAATATTATCATGATGAGTATTTGATTTGACAACATTAAAATTCATTAGTAGAAATCCAACAGGAATCTTTGTGTGAATATACATAGGTAAATTAAGTTTATGTCTTTAAAATAAATTAGTATTTGATTCACAGATTACATGGTTTAAATATTTGTAATAATAAATGTATGTTTCAACAAAATTTTTGAGAATGCACTACGAATATCAATTAGTTTTAGTAAGTACAATTATCAAACAAGTCAACTCAATTTTATTGGACAGCAGCTTAACAAGGTAAAAAAATTAAGTAGCTAAGCGGAACCGCTTGACGTCATTCCCTGACGGTTGGGACAGATCTGAAAAAGATGGAGGCAGGCATGGCGAACATGCTGGCGGGCGCAGCGGATTGAACTTGACCTGACCGTAAGTAGCTTTAAAAGAATGCATTTTTTCATGATAACATTCCTTAGTTACAGAAGCCAGACATGAGCATGAAATATCAGTTTCCAAACATTACTATTGTGACGACGCCATTCCTCGCCAAAGCTAAGCTACTTCATTGGCCTCGTTAGCATCTGAATGTCTAGGTTTTCCTACTATTTTAAGTTCGTCATAGGCTTCTTTTTGTAGCTCGAACAGGTGGAGACAGGTTTGGCAATAAAATCTAAAACTTTGCTCCGTGCTTGCACTCGTTTATAACTGTAGGAAAGATGCTTCACACAGACTAGCTTTGTAGAATTCAAACCGTGTTAGTTCTCATAGCGCCGGACCCATCCGGCCCAACCCGCGGATTAAGGCTAGACAAGCCCCCGCTCACCGCCACTTTTTTTTTTAAACCTCCACCTCTCTCAAAAGATTCATAACGGTTGCGTGCCGTGTCAACCAGCACCGAAAATGGCGTTTGTTAAAGCTCAGAAGGCAATGTTGCACTGCTGGCATTTCCCCCCCCCAAGTTCGCTGGAAGTGAGTGAGTCGAGCCGCTGAAGACCGCCGGTATAGCTGTCTTTTGAGCTGCTCTAAACGCCGACCTAATCCTATAAATCCCAGGGACCACCGGACTCTGGTGGTCCAATGTAACGTTATGAATTCTCGCAATTGTGCAGACTAAGCGGACGCCTCCCTCCCTCGTCTCATTTTCTGTTTTTAATTTCATATGCTTAAAAGTGCACGTATGGAAGGTTAAAAAACGTTTATTTGGTGTAAATAATATGATAAAAATGAGTATATAAGTAATTAAGATTTAACATAACGAAGGAAAGGGCCAGATAAGTTGCCAGATGTGCTAGTTGTTGTTTATTGTCGTTATCTCGTTACTTAACGTCTCAGGCTGTCTTAATTTTCCGTGCAGGTCTCCTGTCTCACTCATTGGAGCTTGAGTGTGTGTATCTCTAGTAGGCTTATTTTAAAAGCTCACCGTGGCAATTCATAGTGGCTTGTATGTTTGCTTGTTATGGAAAAAAATACCATGAGTTCAAGAGTTTTTCATGCATTCAACATATTTTCAAAATCTGCTTTTCAGCATAGGAAACAACTGGTGAGGAAGAGTGCAGAGGTAAGTTGTTTTGATTTAATAGTAGCAAAGCATACCCTATTTATTCTAAGTTATAGATGTTATAAATATTGTGGGAAGATTGACTATACAGTCTCTCAACTTGCTGTGGCAACAGAGATTTTTATTGTGCTCACATTTTTTAAATTTTTTGCTTATGTTACAGAATGATTGTGGGAGCCACAGAAATGCATATATGAAGGAGAAAGATAGAGGGAGGACAAACAGCAGCAGGCCACACTTGAACCCAGAACCCCACCACCACCTTGTTGCATGATCTTTGCCCTGTGAGCTGCTGGTGCACCCCATTTAACCCACAGTAAGGTAACTGTATGGACTGGCAGTGCAAGCTCTGCACATTTGTGGCATCTTCGAAGGGGGGACTTCTTAAACACTATTCGACTGAAACATGGACATTTTGGTCGTGGACATTTTCTACCTTGTATTCATTTGAACTGTCCATGTTCCTTTAAAACTTGGGGTGGCTTGCGTACACACTTGTATAGAGCTCACAAATCAGAGGAAACTGAAAATCAACGAGATGTGATAGCTTTCAAATGTAAAATTTGTGACTCATGCTTTCCAGATACTAAAGATTATTTTCAACACATCAACTCTCATCTGAAAAGACTAGAAACAGTAGTGTGTGTGTTTGATGGCTGTGAGTTCAAAACAAACATATATGGCACTTATGCTACTCACAGAAGTCGAAAGCACCAATCTTACTCAGTTGATGACTTAAAGGCTGATGTCATTGTAAAACTTCCAATTTCTACCAGTGTTCAACAGAATGAAAGTAATTTTTCATCACTGGAATCAACTGATGATGTGGAGTTAGAATCTACTGTAGATTTGGATTGTGAAGAACATACAAGTGCACATGTGGAAATACTTGGTTCTCTCTTGTTGAAGCTAGAAAGCATTTATAATGTCACAGGTAAATGTTTAGATGACTTGGTGGAACAGCTCCAGTTTATTTGTGCATCATCATCTCAATACATTCCAAATTTAGTGAGAAACATTTTGACACAGAATAACTGCACTGTTGAAGAAAATGTTATCAGTGAGTTAGCTGAAAAGTTACAACTCTGTAATCCTCTAACTAAAGCCTTTGGTCCTGATGGTCCTTTTCATTCTAAGTATAAGAGGGGAAATACTTTAAAGAAAACTTCCATTTTATTGAGCCAGTTGAATATGTATTTGATCCACTGGACAGTGGTAGCTTTCAATATGTGCCCATCCTACAATCTTTACAGCAACTGTTAAACAATAAAGACATTATAAGTAATATACTGACAAGACATTCAGGCAAGGCGTCACAGCTTTCATCCTTTAAAGATGGCAAATATTTTAAGTTAAATGAGTTTCATTCAGATGGGGAGCTAAGACTTTCACTCATACTTTATGTGGATGATTTCGAAATATGTAATCCACTTGGAACCTCGCGTAAAAAACATAAAGTGACAGGCATCTATTGGGTACTTGCAGATGTGCCCTCAGAATTGAGATCCCAATTAACATCAATTAATTTGGCGCTGCTATGCAAAGCTAATGATGTTAAGAAATTTGGCTATGAGACTGTCCTGGAGCCTCTCTTGAAGGACCTTATTACATTAGAAGAGGAAGGCATTTTTTTCCCTGCCATTGGCAAAAATATCAGAGGAACAATTTTTTTGTGTTTCAGCGGATAATCTTGGTGCTCATTCTTTGAGTGGCCTGGTGGAAAGTTTTACTGGGCATTACATATGTAGATTTTGTATTGGGGACCATTCAGACTACCAGCAAAAAGAGGTGCATTCTGGATTTTTTCCACCAAGAACAAAGGAGAATTACACCTTACATATTCAATCTGTAAAGGAAAACCCTGATCTGGTACATTGTTATGGTGTAAAGAAGGTTTGTCCTTTAACCGAAAAATTGAAGCATTTCCATTTTGTGACGGGTTACCCACCAGATGTGCTCCATGACCTCCTGGAAGGTATAATACCATTGGAGTTGGCACTATGTTTTAACCTGTTTGTAAAGAAGCAGTATTTCACTCTGTTACCACTGAACAATTTAATTACAGAGTTTCCATATAATTTCACCGACAAAACTGATCGCCCTCAACCAATCCCACTAAATCTTTCTTCTCGCAGATCTATCGGAGGAAACGCACACGAAAATTGGACGCTCCTGAGATTGTTACCGTTTATAATTGGTGCAAAGGTGCCATTCACTGAACCTGCATGGCAAGTTCTGATGACCTTAAAAGATATTACTGAACTTGTGGTATCCCCTATTCATACTGAGGACAGTGTTAGTTATCTCGACAAATTGATTTCTGAACATCGCCATGGACTGTTGGAGGTTTTTCCTGACTTTAAGTTAACTCCGAAATTCCATTTCTTAGAACATTATCCAGACATGATAAAATGCTTTGGACCTTTGGTTTGTGTCTGGACCATGCGCTTCGAAGCAAAGCACAGTTTTTTCAAACGTGTAGTTAGACACACCAACAGTTTCAGAAACATCCTACTTTCTCTTACCACAAAGCATCAGATGATGATGGCTTATCATTTACATGCTGATATTTTGAAACCTGCATTATGTGTGAGTAAAGTAACAAGTATTCCATTGGCATTGCTGCATGAGGAGATACAGGAGTCTTTTAAAAAAGTATATCCGACACAAACCACAGTGGAGCTGACAAGTGCACTGTCATATCATGGAACCAGATATGCAGTTGGGATGATTTTGCCCCATGGATCTACTGGTGGTCTACCCAATTTTGTTGAGATTTCGCAAATTGTGATTGTAGGCAGTGATCTGAACTTCATTGTTAAGTTGCTCAACAGCTGGTATTATGAACATTTTAGGGGGTTTGTTTTGGAGCACTCTGGGAAGGTGACCCTGCTGGGCATAGAGCAACTAAGTGATACATACCCGCTGGCACCATACTGTGTGGGAGGGAAATGCATGGTCTGTTTTAAAACGACATGTTATTGTCCAGTATTAGGTGAGTTAAAAGCCTTAACTGTATTTGTTTTGTACAGATGGACCCTGTTGTTGTGAAGGTGATTATTGATCATCATAGTGAGAAGCTCACACTGTCATCAGGGATGCCAGATACAGTGGAGCAATTGCATAAGACTGTGAAGGACACTTTTCAGATTCATGAGGAATTCACTCTTCATTACCTTGACGAGGACTTTGGAGATTTCTTCACAATTCATTCTACTAAGGAGGTTAAACATAAGGGGACAATAAAAGTGGTCGTCATTCCTTCCATAGTGCTCACAATAGCAACACCAGAGACTGAAAATGTGGCAGATGCAGACAATGTGAGTGACACTTCCAGCTGTACTTCAAAAATGTTAACTTTGCAGTCATTCTCTAGTTCTGCAGACTACCAGTCAGATGGCACATCATCAGTGTCATCACAAGACACTATCTTGTTGAGCCCTGAAAGGGCATTGTGGCCAAGTGAAATTGAGATTCCACTTTTTTCAGTTGCGACAGAGGCAGTACTCAGGAGTGCGAATGAACAGTTTTTGAAAGATGGCACTGTCCTCAACAACACCCGGGTCAAGTCTGAAATGATGGAAAGGCTGGCAGATTACATGTACAGTTACACTGCCTATCCCACAGGCCTTCAGGTTGGACAGGTTGCAGAAGCCTTAGTCCAAAAACATCCATGTCTAACAGAACCTGGAAGTCGCAACGGATGGATTGGATGGATGTACTGCCTCAAATATAAAATGGGGAATTATAGGTCCAAGTTAAGAAATCTTGGATTTCCTGAAGTTACGTGCAATTCTCTTAAAAACAAGCGTCCTGGTGAGAGGAAACCAGCCCAAAATGTAAAAAAAGCACGCAAAGGGGAAGTGATGTATCTCCCACATTATCCTTCAGGAGAAAACAGTGAACAACAAGAGGAACAGCGGCTCAAAATCCTGTCTGAATTAAAGAGGAGAGAAAGGGCGACCGTCAGTGGATTGATGTCCAACACTTTTGCTCATAGAAGACAAGATGTCGTCAGTCTTCAACTGAGCATCAACGAGATCAAAGAAAGGTGGCCTGCCTTGTTTGACATGACACAGGTGAGAAGAAAAATCTCCAGCAAATCAGTTTAACACAAAATGCAAACCTTGGAAACTGCCGCTTGTTTGAATAACTCCTAAGTCTGTAAATTGGGCCCTGTGCTATTTCCTCTTCATATACAACACACACACACACGCACATTCTTGCTCCTCTACCCATCTGCCTACTATAATGTTTTACTGTTCATTCTTTTTTACTCTGTTTCAGTGTGAGTCTATTCTGAGCGTACTTTATATATGAAAAATATATCACATGGCAAACATGACTTAAAGGTTGCAGTGACCACTCCAGACAAGGCATGAATGATAAGATGAATGTTTATAGAAATTGTAATGATTTACCAGCTGCTTCACTAAATTTTGTTTCATTTTTTCAATGTAGTCAAATCTGTTATAATATTTAAAGTATAAGGGACAAAATGTGCTCTGAGGAGAGTGAGTACTGTATCTTGTCAGCTGTTTCAATAAGTTTACCCCTTAACAGAGTGGAATTCCCATTGAGAAAACTAGAGAAGTTGTCATCAGATGTCTCGTTGATCACCTGGGAGAAGATGTTGGTGCCTTAGTCAAGGAGTTTGAGGTGAGTGCAATAAAAAATGGCTTTCACTGTTCTCCGTACAGTAATTTGTAAATTTGAAGGTGTTTCCACTGAATACATAGTCAGCTGCACTTTGCCCTTTTGTGTCTATTGGAAAGACCGCAACATTGGTCATGCAGCTTATATCTAAATCAGATTGGATTTAGCAAACCTAATACACCAAATATTATCTAAATCTCAAGTCATTCCACATTGGCATGCCATTCAATTCAAATCTATTTTATTTATGTAGCGCCACTTAACAACTTATGTAATCTCAAGGCAAAAAACTTTAAAAGAAAAAGAGGACAAGGAGAAAAGAAGAGAGGGAGAGAAGAGAGAAGTGAGAGGAGAGGACAGGGCTCCACACTGATGGTCAAAAAACTGTTTCCTTCCCCTCTCACACACCTGTTGGTCATCACCTGTGTCTTGCCTGTATGCTTTTTGAAATCATAATACCCAACCTAGTGGCCAAACATAAAAACTACATACGGTGCCAACAGTCCAGTTAACTTAATTCAATTTCAATGTGACATCTATGTCCTGGATTAATGAGAATATCAGCAGATACATTCATTAGTGTTGAAGTCATTATCATTATTGTTATTTGCATGAGTTTGTTCATATCATCCAAATTTGTCATATGCTAGTTAAAATAATAGACAACTTACAACATGATGTTTATAGCTGATTTTATGTAGTTTGGTCATTTATTTTATTCTGCTGACATTCTGCCTGCTCTAACCACTTTCCTTTACAATGTCTACAGACTTGTGATGATTCAGCCGTAAATGTGGAAGAAGAGATGGCAGCAGAGATGATGGCTCTGTACCTTGTGCGAAGTGAAAATGGACAAATCGGGGACGTAGGGATCGTCATTGAGGGTTCCGTCGTACTCAACCACCTTGGGGATCTCAGCAGAGCCTGCTGCTACTTGCTTGGGCTAACTTACGCCTTGGATCTTAAATACCCCAAAACTTTAAAGTTCACCTTTGAAGTATTGCAAAAGATGCTCGTTGAAGTGGATGCTGGGAACCTGTCAACAAAGGTGCAACGACTGAAAAACAATTTGATGATATAGTTGTCTGTTGGGTAGATGAGCACAGATGACTCGTATCCACTTGAACCATGCATGTAAGGCAAAAACAGACTGTACCATCAGTAATTAGTGAGATCCCTCTGGACAGAAACTTGGATGATCTGTGGCTTCATTTTGTAAAACCATTCCCAGGTGTTGTCTGTCTCTGATTTCTTTTTGATTGCACATTTACATTTTGTTTTATCACTCCTCCACAAGGCTTCACATTTTTATTTTAGAGTTTCGAGGCAGTTTTTAATCAGAAGTAACTTAAATGTTGTACTTCTGTATTTTCAGTTTTGTGAGAAATGCATGTGATTTTTTTAAAAAGCACAAGAGTTGACCATTGTATTGTCACATCTAAATATGAAGCCACATATGCTGGAGATGATGTTTGCCCTTATGTTACAGATTGTTATAGGCTGAGGTACTAGCTATCAATGTGTTTAGTGTCAAGATTACACTTAGCATTAATATGCATCTTCAATATGTATTCTTTTTTTCATGCCCATTTGGCAAGAAGCATTTGTTTGATCAGAGGTGTTTGAACTTGAACTGAATTCCCTTTCCTGTAACAGCTTCACATCTCCTGCTGTAGGTTGTGTCCACATAACTTGGGTGGTAAGACAGGCGGACATGTTGAGGTAAATGTTAGTTGGTGATGATTGAGATGGAAAAAACACAGTTGAACCCCTCTGTTGTGCTAGAACTCCAGTTCTTGTGGAGAAGTATTTGGAAAAAATCCTTGTTAAAATGCACTTTTTGGTTATTACTTGCAATATAAATAATGTTGCTGCTAGTATGTGCAGGTGTTGAAAAAAATGTAATTTTCTGTGGGAAAATTGTTTTAAAATAAAGTTTTCCTGTTTTGTGAGCTCGTCGTCATATTCGTTTATAGTAGCTACTTAATATCCTCAAATAAAAATTTAAATAAAAAAAATCAGTCAGTACAACACATTTTTTTTAGTAAGTCAGTACCAAATTTACAGTTATCTCCTACAAATGTTTTCAATTGTATTTACTCAGTTTCTTTAGTGTTTTCTGCTAAGGTTTTCAATATGGTTAACACAGCATTTCAGTTACATTTACTTAATTTATGTGGTATTTGAGCCAAGTCAGTTCATTCAGACATACTTGAAAATATTACTTAGAGTTACTCATTACTTGTGTTTGTTTTAACCGATTTGAGAGCTTTCACATCAACTCAATATTTTTAAGTGTAAAAATGTTTCACTAATTGTATTAAGTAATATGCAGTATTACTTTTTAGAGTGAAGGGTGGTCTAATAATTTTTTATTCATGACTGTATATGTCACTTCAAAATATATCTCGCAGGACCAGCCAAACTATAAAAAAGTACTTCTTTTGAAAATTGCAGGTATTCAGATGAACTGAATTGTAATTAAACTGAATTTCTTTAAGAAGGCAGACACACGAAGTCATAAGTGCAAGTGTCAGATACTTTATATTTCATAGAAAAGTGATTTGAGCTTATATCAATCCAAATTTATCCGACAATAACTATCCCACTGAGATTCTCAAATTAGCTCATGCCAATATGTTCACCTCTCAGAACACAAGGTGAACCAACCTCCCATTATCAGTGTTGGCAGCGCGTAGCACGAGTCTCAGACACCGTTCTTGATTAAGTGAGTCAACTGGCCCAGGGAGGACACTTTTCTCCCATTGACCCTGCTGATGTGTCATCAGCAATATTCTCAGTGTGTTTGATAGGAAGTGCTCTTTTCCTCAAGCAGAGGCACTGATCTCAACTCCCTGACATCCTTGTCTCCTGTGCTTCAGGCAAATTGCCTGATGATTTTAAATGAGGGCCGGCTGACACTCATCTCAAAGTTCTATTCATCTGCATGCACTCATGGCACATGGAAGAATGTATAAGAAACTCAACACAAAAACACAAAGGTGCTGAGATCTCTGTGAGCATGTACGTGTGCTGCTTTTCAGCTTAGCCAAATTCTTTCTGGTCCATGTTAAATTTCTGGCCTTTGCAACAAACTGAACTGCTTGAAACTTAATTGTGAATTCATAGACTTGGGAAGATTTTAATTGTGCATAAACCTCCTGCCTCCACAGATATACAGACTTTGTGTGTTTGCAGAAGCAGCTGTTTCATACCAAGTGTGGAGTAATGAAATGAATCAAATGTAAAGCCATAAATGTGCTTTATTCTACTGAGTCTGTTGAGCCGTAAAAGTAAAGACGCATGTCTGACAAATTGTGTGTTTGAAGTTGACCTCTCTAAAGCTTTTACTTCCTGCTACTCAGGCACAACTTACACACTCCCAGAGAGACACCAGTCTTGTAAACTCTTAGTGCGGGGGGTCAGGAGATAGTATCTGGTTTCAGCAAACACAAGCTTTTTTTTTTCAGCAGGTACAAAATGGTAGCTTTATCGGCTTGTTAAACCAATGACATTCCCTTATTCAGACACTGGACATGTTAGTGTGAATGTTCCTGAACATTAACATGAACACAAACATTTTTTTTTACTTTCTCAAGTGGATTTCGTGCTCATTCTGGTTGAATAGTACATGTCAGCTGCTCAGCAGTCTCATCCTTGTGTGATTCTTCTCTTCATGATGCGTCTTACATTTTTAATAGCAGACAGAACTTGACTGCAGAAAGGCCAGTCAAGCTCACGCACTCTCTGTGAAGCCATGCTGTTATAAGTAGTGTCGAATGTTTTACAGTATAATGCAGAAGTAACCACAGGATCTACTAGAAGAAAAAGACATCAGGTTGATTGTAGCATATACTCCTATAAAATTCCAGCCTTCATCTCTGCATTACTGGTAGCTTAGATGGCCGTGACGTTTGACCATGGATTTGATTGCACCCTTATTTGAAGCTTTTACTGAAACCAGCCTGGATGGTTTTTCTCATTTTTGATGTGTGAGGTGCAGACTTATCAAGACGGATATTTCAGAAAATATGAAAGCTTGAATCTCTTTCGGTTTGCTCGCTCTTAAAACAAAATACTGACAATACTGAAATACTGATATGAGCTTCGAATTTGATTTCAAAGTAAATAATAAAATAGGTGAGGGTAGAACCAAAGACTGACCGGTAAACAGAAAAATCTTGTCTTGCTGCTCAACTGCTCAACGGCAGACACCCGTCAACCTCCTGCTCCAGTCTTCCTTCACTTGAGAACAAGACCCTGAGATACTTAAACTCCTCCACTTGAGGCAGGACCTCGCTCTCGACCAGGAGAGGATGTTCCACCGTTTTCCAGCTAAAAGGCATGGTCTCAGATTTGGAGGTGCTGATTCTCATACTCGCCGCTTCACACACAGCTGTGAACCTCTTCGGTGGGAGCTGAAGATGCCCACTAGATGATGCAAGCAGGACCACGTCATCAGCACACACGCTAGGAGGTTGCTCTTAGCAGCCTTATTATTGTATATGCTCTGAAAGAATACTTACTATTAATATATCCTTAGTGCATGTACAGCATATGTAAAATTGTTCACTGGTTGCTAAAGTGTTTCTAATATTTGAACTGTATTATACTCCTGACTGCTCTCCTACAGGCAGCCCTGTTGCCTCCATTGGTCAACTGATAGTGATTCTTAAAGTTGCCAGTAAGAGACTTTGGCCCCAGTCATACACTTCCAGCTAGCCGCTACCCACTAGCCACTACCCGCAAATTGCGGGTTTAGGAACCTCCACTAACCGCTAATGCAATCTTCTGCTCCCTAGAGCTGCTACCCATTATGCCGACTCTCTTACTCACATTGTAGGTGTGGCAATGGGCGTGTCTTTTGCCCTTTCCGCAAACTTGGTATCTTGCGATCGCGCAACCCGCATGTCAGCGCATACAAGAGCGCATCCAAATGGCATCAATGTGTGTCCACCTGGTCACATGTGGACGTACACAAACGGCTCAACCTCTTGAATTAACTCTTGTATAAAAAGCGTGATTTGGCCTCAGTTGAACCCCTGTAAAAATGGCAGAGATCGTCTTAAACGGCTTGCGTGCCAGTTAAACCATAGACGACCAGAGTGTGTTAACTGGGAGTGCACCAACTGTCTGGGACTTTCAGGTAGCCTATAGGAATTGCCTGTGTAAGAATATTTTTATGTATATATATCAGTGCAGAGGAGGAGGAGGAAGGAAGAGGAGGAAGCTCTACAGCAGAGTCCCAGACGAGCTGCACACGAGAGCTGCTCTGATCTGGATGTAAAGATGCTCCATAGCGGTTTGTAGGTAGCGCAACCTGCTCTTAAAGGCAATGGCTACCGACGCACTGATTGGTTTAATAGGTGGAACACCCTAACCACTCCTATGCATAATATAGCGGGTAGCACAGGTGGGATAGCGGGTTTAGCAAGGGTGGAAGATTGCGTTCTTTGCAGGGGAACGCCCCCCCCCTCCCGCTACTCGCGATCCCTAAATAGCGGCTTTAGGAGATCTGGCGGAAGATCGGCCCCTTTGGCTCATAATTTCTGCAGTGGTTGTTTGGGGGTTGTCATGTTGACAAACAGGGTTCCCATCCCATTTAGCATATTTATGCATTCATCTGACATTTACTGTTGAGGAAGCAGATGGTCTGAGTCTTGGTTACAAGTTTCTGACACCCCAAGGATTCACTGCATCGATTAGACCAATATGTTTGGCAGAGCTTATAAGCCTGTGCCTTTTTAATCAATGACATATGAGCACTACTACAGGAGAGGTATTAAAAGCTAAATCATTCTTTAACGAGCTTATTTGCATGAATATACTGTGTACTTGTGTGTAATTCCCAGCATTTAACTTCAGAGTGTATAAAATCCCAGATGGTTGGAGTTTACAACATCCAGAGGTCCTGTACTGTTTGAAAACAACTTCTTTAACTTTCTGGAGATCTGTCAAACTTTCCAAACTGATAATTAAGGTTAAAAGGACATATGCCATTAAGAGTATATTTTCCATATTCATAAAACTACATGGCCACTTTGGTCACCACATAGTTGAAAAAAGCAGCTTAGAAAAATCCCAAACTAATTATGTCATTCATGAAAACACACACTGCTTCACATTTGCAAAGCTACTTTTAAAAAAAGGGGGAAAAATCATTCTATGAAAAGAAATGGAAAAAGGAAAAACATCAAACATTATGGTGCACATTATAAATCAACTTCCCCAGTTTTTCCCAGTATATTCTGCCTAATGACCCCAGAGAAATCTTTTGCATCTTTGCTGCTGTTGTCTGATTTTGACTAATTTGTGAAACATACACGTATTCTGCAAATATACATTACAGTGCATTTACTTGAATAAAACATAAAAACAGTCTAATCCGTCACCAGATCATTTTATTTACTTATTATTTTTTTATTCAGAAATCCGATCGCACACTAAAGGTGAGAGAATTCCAGCAGCCGTTGCTCCTGCTCTTGTGGAAATTAAAGTGGAAGGAGGAGGATCATCAGAGAGGGCAGAGCTGCTACTGTAAGATGTTATAATTAGCCCAGGATGAGTCTCCAACACTGGGTTTCACTGAAGTACAGTGAGACAGACTAAATGTACGATATTAAAGACGTACAACTCTGTTTTCCTGGGAGGCTTCTGCACAATGTGCCAAAGCAGGTGCAAGTATCACGTTTTGAACCGACTCATCGTCGTTGGCTCACTCTTTCTCCACCTTTCTCTAGAGCTCCTATGTTTTATTCAGCTGTCAGATCCTCCCCCCCCCCCCCCCCCCCCCCCCCCCTTTACAATTATCAATTCCTTCCAAACATGAACTGGCTGCTGTGGCTGGGGAACTGTCCATTCGCTGTGCCCCAACTTGGATACATATTGAGCAATCCCAGCAAGCAGATGCTGACAAAATCTAATGCAGGAGCCTTGCCAGTATGGAAAACAGCCCTGTCTCTGCTCCAGTTTCTTTATGAAATCATTAATGAAGAAGCGTTAACTCATGCTGACTGTGGCCAGAAGGAGTGAATGTTTGAAGCAACACCTCTCTGACCTTTCACTCACACCTAATGCATTATATAGGTCACTCTTTGATAAAAAGGCATACGTTTCAAACGGGAAAATCTCAATTTTACTATAGATTCTTTGAATTTTATGTTTTTTCAGTTGCCTGGAATGTATGCTGCCACTTTTAAGTGAAAGTTTATGAACCTTCTGCATTTACTGGGATGAATACTCAAAATCTGGTCTGAACTGCACACAGCTCACATTTGTAGGCAATCGTAATCAAACTGAATCAGCAGCACACATAAGCTACGTATCACATGTTGAGTAGACCAAGCAGGCATTCAAAATATACCAGAGCTATTTGGAGTTGGGCACTCCAATTTATTAAACTGAAACTGAAACTGAAAAGTACTTTTGAATTATGCAATTAACCAAAATGAAAAATAAAAGGAAGTACAACTAAAGAGGATAGTAGATCATGCATTTCATACTTATAGAAATCCCGTCTCCTAGCACAGAGTTATAAAAAAAAGGTTATTGCGGTGGGCAGGAATGACCTTATGTATCAGTCCTTATTCCAGTGGAGCAGAAAAAGTCTATTAGTAAACCATCTCTGTTATTTTATCAACAACTTGTGCAGAGGGTAGGCCATGCTTTTCTTTATATTTAGCATCACTCTTTTAGCAACCAGCTGCAGGGGCTCCAGCACAATACCAAGCACAGTCAGCCTTCCTAATCGCTTTCTTTGAGTCACTGGCTCTGATGCTTCTGCCCCAACAGGTAACTGCACATGTTACAGGCCTCAGCATGAGGCCTGTAACACTACGCTACAGACAGATAGAGGCTATGCAGCAGCTTTTTTTTTTTTTTTGCAAATGTTGAATGACCTAAGCTTCATCATGACATACATTCTCTGTCCTTTCTTTCAAATGACCCACCGTGTTTTATAGGTGAATGTCTTGTATTCCTCCACCACTTCCATCTCTTTTTCCAGAATCAAAACATTTTTTCCCGCTTATTCGTAGTCCTCACAGGCCTTCAGGACTCTCGGGCTGGCACCATCTGGACTAACAGCCTTGTTCCGGTTCAGTCTCTCCAGCTGCTTCTTCATCTGACTGCTGGAGGTGGAGAGGTGAGAGGAAGAGGCAGAGGGGCTTTCAGTGTTTCCTGATGTGTTAAAACACCATGATGGGCCTGTATTAAGATCCATGATGAGGTGGAAGATGAGACTGTAGAGGTGTGACACAGAAGCTGCAGATTCAGTGATGTCCATGTGGCTGGAGGCAAGAGATGAAGATGCCACGCTTCTGCCTTAGCCAAATATATTGAAAAATGTATTCAGGTCATTGGTTCTGTCCAGGGTTCCATCAGTTTGATCCCAGTTCTTGCACTCCAGCTTTTTCTATACACCTCTTGGCTTCTTCTGTTGCTTGACTTTAATCTGTTTCTACACCTTCCTCAGTTACATAGTTCCAACTGAAGTCTGGAAAGTGAAGTAGATTTGTACGACTTCACTTCTGTTCTTTATTTATAAACACAATCTTTTGCACAACTACAAACTCTTGAATCATTTGCAAATATTACTGTTTGGGATGCACGATAACTGTTTTTTAAAACCGATACCGATAACCGATAACTTTCAGCTCCTAAATGCCGATACCGATAACACACACATATACCTAAGATCATAACATCAATACTATGAACAAAATCAAAAATAGTTTTGACTTTTTAAATGAACAGGTATTTATTTTTTCCAATAAAAAACTATTGGAAAGCCTCTCAAACATTTTCTTAAAACTATCAAACAAACCTATTTGATATCTCACATCAACTTAAATAAGGTTCATTACTGACTGATATAAAAACATAAAGGCTCCTTGAACTGATGGAAATACATGCATCAAAATTACAAACTGAAAAAGATTAACATTTAAAGGATTTTGGCTTGTGGTTCCATTTAAATGAATACATTTGATTAAAGTAAATGAGGTTCAGTAGTTTTTGTTTTTTCTTTTTTAATCTCATGGAAGCTTTAGATTAGAGGAATGAGGGGAGGAGAGGAGACTGCTGCTGGATTGCGCACGTTAGCATTAGCTTCCATTAGCTCAGGTTAGCGTGATTTCAAAACTCCATGGAAGCAATTGTTATGTTGTAGGTGGCCGATCTGGTTTTACGTATTAAAGCTTGTGCTTCCCTCCTCACAAAAAACCACCAAACTATCTTCTTCTGAAACTTTAATGAAGTTCCACGCCGCCATGTTTGTTGTGATTAGTACACTGTGCTGCATTCAAGCTGTAATGTAAATTCCCACGTTCCCTCATTTGCTAGTTGTTCTTTCAGCCTTTTCTATTGTTTTCTTTTTTTATGTGTAACATGTGGGAAAATACTGCGAATATCAATTCAAGTCAGCAACTACCAAAATTATGACCGAGTTAACAAGTTGTTTTCTGGCATGAGGGGGTATTCTTGATTTTCCTTATTGAGTAATTGTTTTTCTGATTATGCCGACGTCATTTGAACATAACATTCACTGCCGGTCATTCAAGGCTCAGAGGGAGCGAGGCACTGCTGTGTTGACAATATATATGTATATGTTATCGGGGCTATTCGTCGTGATATCAGAGTTATGGGGATGACGTCATAATTTCCTGATACCCCTAATTACTGTAGAAGTTCCAAATGTTGTTGACTTTAATTTGACCCTGTACATTAACAAGATCCAGTATCTTATAAAGCTGAAACAAACCAAGTGTCTGTTAGAACTAAAGTCTTTGTGGTGAGAGGTGAAATGTCTTCAAGAACAAAGAAAATAAGTCCAGTTTCCTTCTATTCAAGCTTTTTAGGATCATACTGTAACTCCCTGCCATCCCTCCCTGAGGGGTTTGATTTTCTTTTTGTTGGCAGCTCTTTTAGGCCACTGGTGATCCAGGGCTTCTTATTGAGGAATCATTTCAGCACATTAATTGATATAATGTGTCACACACTAAGTTGTGGTATTGATGTTATTTCCACATGGCTCAGGAAGTGCATCCCGCTGTGTAGCCTCAAAACATGCCTTCATTGTGTCCTCAGCTTCCTGTGACCAGCTTCTTATAGTTCTGTGGAACCCAAGTTGCCCCCCAACAGTGGATGTGTGGGTGTAGGTGAGAAGCATCTGACAGAAATACCAGAATATCTGCTTTTCCCTGCTGTTCATACCAGAAGAGTTTTGTCTTGCCTTTTGTCTGCAATCTCAAATAGAGCAGCTGACAGTTATAAAGTAGGACAGCAGGGAGAGAGGAAGCTAATAATGTAGGCACTGTAGGCAGCACAAGCAGACGTTGATGGTGAGATGTACACTGCTACAAAAATAGCAAAGCCAAATCTTCCTGCTAGATATTGTGGATGCAAGTTTACAGCTCAATTTCTAGGCTGCAGAGATGCTCCTTCACAGTAACATGTCCCAGATTACACCATCTGTTTTTTAACAAGCACGGCCTTTTGTCACTCAGTTTGCAGTCTCTATCTGCTAGTGTAGTTTTTAAAGTGGAGTTGGGATGTGTTGGGGTCAGGGAAATGCCCCTATGGCTATGTCTCAGTGAAACACCTGCATAATGCTGCATTTGTTAATATTCCCAGTTCATCCATTTAACTTGCCGAGGATTTCACTCATTCATTCTTCATGACAGACAAATGTTACTTTACCTTCTTTTTCCTTGCACTCAGTTTTGCTCTTGCCTTACATCTTCAATTCATCTGGGGTCTCAATCTAGACAGTAGCGGCAATTTGGAAATGTCAATCAGCTGTTCATGCCTGTAAACAACACTCTCATCGGCATGATTACTCCTCATAAGAGATATTAAAAAGTGCCAAAGTACCACCAGAAATTACTTAGGCAGTGTAGCGTTTTACAAAATGCAGTTTAACAGGGGGGAAAAAAAGCAACAATGGAAAATCGAAATGCCATTATTTATTTTTTTTTAATTTGGCAGATAAAATTGGAGGTGTGGGCTTGTGAATCACATATGAGCAGTGTGATCACTAATGACGTCTAGTGTTCCCAAGTCAGATTAGTACCTGCAATAATGTCATAGTAAGTCTCAGGCAGTTTTTGCTTTTCAAAATAAGATAAAATAAAAATTAAAAAAAAATGGCACAACAAATAATCAGTTGTTGAGGGGGCGCTATGGTCTGGGGTAGCTTTGCTAACACAGGGCCTGGATGGTTTGAAGTCTCTTTAAATTTGTATTGAGACATTTTACAAGAGCAAACATCCAAATGTGAGAAAGTATTTTGAGTATTGTCATGATTTAATGGATATTTGTGGAAAGGCAGCCCTCATTTCCCATCCATTGTTTGCTGTATTGAGCAGCCATTAAAAAGGCTAATGTGCCTGATCAAATGGTGGTGATTTATTTAGTCACTTGTAATTTTGTGACAATTAAAAGCTGATGTACCCCAAGGTAGCAGGCCAATATATTTATTTGATAGATATGTGTGTCCTGTGGCAGAGGGTTTAACTTTTTAAAGAATTAATCACTACTCACTGTGTCGCTCCTGATAGCCATATGTAATGGAAACAAGATTTTCTTAGACTAGGCTGCAGAAAAATTACAAGAGCAACTGTTTACATTGCATAAAGAATGCTCAAGAGATTGATGAGAGAATTGTAATCTCTTCATCTGTTAGTATACTCTCCTGAGCTCCATTTATCACCCCAGATATTCCCCCTGTCATCTTATTGTTGTCTCTGTTTATTTGATATGCTTTTAAAGTATCGGTATGTTTGTACCACAAATTGCCTCTCAAAGGATTTTAAAGTCAAAGTCTAAGCCCTCGCAATGAAAATATTCATACTACACTACAATGCAGACGAGTCAACATCTACCAGCTCCCTTGTCTTTGATTCTATACTTATAAACTGCTTTGTTTAGATTTTTAGATTTTCTGAAGACAAATTATAAAGAACACCTTGGTCTCAGTGAAGGTCTACATGTGTGCTTGAGGTAGATGTCAGAGAGTCCAACGCTATCTAAGTGAACTTAAACACATCACCTGGGTTATTTCACAGCTCAAACAGGATAATGTGGACATTTTGTCAGGAAAAGTGCAGGAAAGCATATATTAAATAGTAGTTATCGACATGTCGTACAAAAGTTCATATCTGGCCATATCTAGGATTTGACATCCATTTCCTCTTCGTCATAAATATTACTCATGCGATTGCACACCAGTTTGGAACTTGAGGATAAGGGTAACAATTCAGATTTATTCCTTTTCCACTTATACCGATATACAACACAAGCATGGTGTTGACACAACAAAGACTTTCTCTCACCACAGCAGGATAGGTGAGAGGTGGAAAAAAATATATTATGAACACCTAAAAGGTGTTATTTTCAGTTATTAGAATGAATAAATAACAGTAAATTTGTATTTTGCAACTCACATTTTGTTGATGCAATGGTACATTTCCTGTGAAATATCAGTAGGTAGCAAAGATTTATAACACAGAGGCAACAGCACCGGTCTCAGTTAATTTATTTATGCTCAGTGCAGAGAAATATTGTCTGTTGATGCAAAAGCAAGGCATTCAAAGGAAATCACAAGAAAACCAGATGGTTTGTATTACTATCAAATAACCACACATTCCTTATGCATTACTTTTCCAAACTAATTGGTATAAATGCTACCAGGTAAAACCAAATTATCATTTAATTTGAAACGAGTGGCACATATAAGACTAAATTCCTGTCCAGAATATGGCCTCAAGATTTAAACAAATAATATTCTACTTTAAAGTGTTCTGCTGTCACGGCAGCAGAAATAACTGCATCCTCTGTGATGGTGGAACAGACTTGCTTTATGATCACATACCAGCTAAAGAACCGTAGCAGCACTGACCAGAACAAACGAACACATGTATATATAATGAATTTAAGTTGGAGAAAGGATCCTCCTTTTAGACCTGCAAAAATGATGTCCACAAGTTCTGTTCCACAAACCTTAAAAACATTCTTTACACTTCATGAGTCATGTTTGATATCAATGTCTCAGACACCTGAGGGCAGGGAGCTTTGCCATGATGTCACATGATTGTTTTAGGTGAAGTTGGTAGTTTTGTAGACTTCAAGTCTTTGCTCATATCTCTTTTGTAAGAACCTCTTCTGAACATGTATTTATTTTTCTTTTTCCCCTGGATATTACTGATGCCACTTTTATATTGTGCAATGGTCAAAATCCAAAAATGAGACATGCAGCTGCTTTTTAACAGAATGCTTCATATTATTGTGATGGAACATGTAGGGTATTTATTAAATATGGAACCTTTTATAGCCTCTGTAAAGGACAGCTAAACCTGCTCCGATTTTTGTTCTGACTGAACAAATTCCCTCAGATAATAAACATGTATTAACTACCGTGTAAGGGAGCTTGTTTGTCTGTAGGTCTAATAGTTGCACAAACAACCTTCTTGCTGACAGTAATAATAACCTAGAAGACATTATTGTGGTGGTTGGCTAGCAACATCTTCTTGGAGGCAACTGTTCCAGCTACGTCGAGGTGTGATTAGACTCACCTGCTCCCACTCCACCCATCAAGAGGTCTACTTGAAGCCTGCTGAAGCACTCCTCAATGCCGGAGTGTACAGAGACCTACCGCGGTAGCAGTTGGCTTCCATTCACTCCTATGGTAATGTTATCTCAGATTCCTTGAGCTTCTTGTGACTAATTATTTTTCTCCTCTGTTTTATTCCAGTGCCTCCCTTACCCCCACAGCCCAGCACTCTCTGGACATTTTGTGTTTTTCTGTTTTTTGTGGATCCCCTGCACCTCGTTGTATCCTGCCTCCCCTGTGGACTAATTCCTTTGTGTAAATAAATCCTTGGTTTGAACCCCTGCCGTTTCCGCTCCTGGGTCTCCCCTTGCACAAGACACCACAATTTTAGCATGAAAATAATTTTCTTGCTGTCCTGCAGTTAACATACAAGTCACGTTGTCTGCCAGTTTTGCCAACCATATTAAGTGTCTAGACTGGATTCCAGTGCAGTATCCTGCCAAAATGTGGAATAGACCTGCCTCTCCCTTACTGGGTCAGTGTCATGTTTTGCCCCACTTAAGCTTGGAAATTCCACACTTCTGCATGACCTCACCAACAGCTCAAGTAAAAAAAAAAAAAAAACATCCAAAAAGAAAATCATTTTCAGGAAACCCCTTTCTTTTATCTCTACTGATCAAAAATGTAAATGTTACACTATTATTTTTGCCCCCATCTTTCATGAGCTGAACTCAAAGATCAAAGACTTTTTCTATGAACACAAAAGGGCTGTTTCTCAAGTATTGTACACTAATCTGTCTAAATCTGTGTCAGTGAGCATTTCTCCTTGTCTGAGATAATGCGTCCACCTCATCTGTGGGATATCAAGATGCTGATCAGTGTGATTATTGCCCAGGTGTGCCTCGGGCTGGCCACAATGTGGTCACTCCAAAATGTGCAGTTTTACAGTATTGAGGGCTCTGAAAACCTGGTATGACCATCATTTCCCTCATGCAGTTAACACATCTCCTTCTCATAGAGTTGATCCGGGTGTTGATTGTGGCCTTTGGAATATTGGTCCACTCCTCTTCAGTGTCTGTGAGAAGTTGCTGGATATTGGCAGGAACTCGAACACGCCGTCGTGTATGCCGTTTCTGAACTTGGATTTTAAGATCTGACAACGCATCGTCTATGCGGCTGAGGTCCTGAACTGCTTGGAAAGGAGGAAGGGCAGAGCCCGTCCCAGCTGCTCCCCATCCTCCTCTTTTTTTTTTTGTCTTCTCTTTCCTACATGGTCACCGGATTTGAGTTTAAGGTTCGGCTAATCACATCAGTCTGAAGGGTTACCGCTCCAACTGACAAAAACATCCACTAAACTCAGAGTGAGCAAAATTTTCAGGCGAGAGCGTACAGCTGGGTTGAGGGCGCGTGTTTTACGGGCCCGCGATCCCTGCTTTGGGCTCGACTTTTGACAGCAACGTAAAGTCCATGTGCTTTCTTTAAGGTTTACTTCTGCCTGTATGTGTTTTTTTAGCCTGCTTTTAGGGGGTTGCATGTCTTGATCCTGTTGTCTTTTTGTATACCCTTTATAATAAAAATAATTTTAAGTCCACCGTCACCACGGGCCACTCAATCCACAACGTTAACTTCAGCAAACCGCTCACCCACAGAACACCATCCATGGTCTCTGCCATCTACACTGTACAGTGAAAAACTGGATTCATCCATGAAGAGAGCACCTCTCCAGAGTGTCAGACGCCATTGAATGTGAGCATTTGTCAGTTAGATGATGAACTGCAGTCAGGTCGAGACCCTGATGAGGATGACGAGCATGCAGATGAGTTTCCCTGAGACGGTTTCTGACAGTTTGTGCAGAAGTTCTTTAGCGAAGCAAACTGACTGTTGCAGCAGTTGTCCAGGTGGCTGGTCTCAGATCTGGGAGGTGACGATGCTGGGTCAGCGAGGTCCTGGGCTGGTGTGGTTACACATGGTCTGTGGTTGTGAGACCGGTTGGATGTACTGTGAAACGCCTTTGGAAACAGCTTATGGAAGAGAAATGAACATTCAATTCACGGGCAGCAGCTCTGGATGACAACATGCCAACTGCACACACACTCACCCAAAACTTGCAACATCTGTCACATTGTTCTGTGTGATAAAAGTGCACATTTTAAAGTTGCCTCCTGAGGCACACCTGTGAGATAATCAAGCTGTCTAATCAGCATCTTGATATGCCACACACATGAGCTGGATGGATTATCTCAGATGAGGAGAAGTGCTCACTAACACAGATTTAGACAGATAAGTGAACAATACTTGAGAGATGGCATCCTGTGTTAACAGAAAAAAGTCTTTGAGTTCAGCTCATGAAAGATGGGGGCAAAAACTAAAGTGTTGCATTTATATTTTTGTTCAGTGTAGAAAATGTAAACAAATGCAGAATTTGACATGAATGCACCCAGAAAGTTGGGAGACAAGTGTATAGAGTACCAGCAGATACATTTGTGACAGGTGTGCAGATGCTTGAGGTTGAAGCCATAACCATGTACACTGTCTTTTTTTTTTTTTTTTTAAGGATGATCAGTAATGATCTTGTATCCTGGAAACCATCGGCTCAACAGAAGTTGTGAACACTTTCAGTGTGTTCTGCAGTAACTGAAAGGTGTTCTTTGTGGGGTTGAGATGAGCCGACTAACTTGTCTGTTTTTGTAGCATTTGGCTGAATGTGAGCAGAGACTGCAGCTCCATCCACCTCAGAATTCATCTTGCTCCGTCTGTCAGGACTTACATTATCTATAAACACCAGTCAACCCGTTCCAGTTGCAGCCGTAAATGACCCTGCCATAAAACTGTCTCCACCATGTTTGATGCACGACGTGGTATGTTTTGGATCATGGGCTGATCCTTTCTTTCTCCATACTTCTCTCTTTCAATCATTCCGATGCAAGTTTACCTCAGTTTTATTTTTCAGAGGAAGCTGTCTCATGTAGGGTTCATGAATCATAAGCAAGGCTGTTTTTTTTTACTTCCTAAGATGTTTTCAACGTAAAGTCTAATCTGCATTTACTGCTCCTCAATCTTAACCAGTGGTTTCCTCCTCGCTGTAAACCTGTATTTACATTCAAGAACATCCCTGCAGTGATGCTTCAGTTCATTTCAGCTGTTAAGGTGATGGCAGCATGTGATAGAACTCGGCTGTGTGGCACTGATTTTAAATCACCTAGCGAGTTGGCAACTGCTCCTCTTGAGACCGAGAGCTTAAAATCAAGCACGTGCACGCTAAATGCTCAGTCACCCGCATGTGGACCCTTTGTTCAGTGTTGCACACTCGTTTAGTATTGTACACATAGGCCGCATTCGTTTCATCGGTACGTTTGGACCTCTCTCACATCATCGCTTCATGGTCAACAAAGCTTGGGAGCTCATAAATTCAAGACAGCCATCCACTTTAGTAGTGTTCCAGACCTTTTGCCTGTTGTTTAACTTACAAGTGCTTTTTCTTTCTATTAAAGAACCAAACTGTTGATTTGGTGGCCGATGCCTTATGGTATAACAGATGTTTTTAATTTATTTTTCCGGCACTAGTGGCCTTTATTCATGGAGATAGACAGATGGAAAGTGGGCAGAGAGAAAACGGGGAAGACATGCAGCAAAGAGTCATACGGGCCGGGAATCGAACCCAAGACGGCTGCGTCGAGGACTATTGCCTCTGTACATGGGCTCCCTGCCCTAACTACTGTGCCAACCATCTGTATATATTTTCCTTTTAATAAATTAAATCATCATTTAAAAATTGCTTTTTTGTATTTACTCACATTTTAATATCACCCAAAGAAAATCTATTTGATGATCTGAAAGGTAATTATGACAATCGTGACTTCTTTTTTTTTTTTTTTTTTTTTTTTTTTGAAGAAAAAATATTTATCTTGACCAGCCATTCCCAAACTTCAGAATACCAAGGCCCAATTTGAAATGCAAAAAATCTGTGCGGCCCACCAGAACCTTTAATCACAACTGTGATCAACATACAGTCATGGAAAAAATAATTAGACCACCATTTTTTCTTCACTTTCTTGTTCATTTTAATACCTGGTACCACTAAACGTCATCATGTGACTAAAACAGACAGAAAAGAAAACACTGAATGCATAAAAGCAGTGTTTTTGGCAGTACAGCGCCATAGCTATTGATGTAAAAACTTAAGTGATTTAGGTTATAATCAGGAAAACCATGGAAAATGGTAAGATATCAGCTCTTAAATAAAATCTCTTATGAGCAATCTTTGTGGTTATTGTTATGTTTGTCCAAACAAATGTACCTTTAGTTGTACCAGGCATTAAAAAAAAACAAGAAACTGAAGAAAACAAGGGTGGTCTAATAATTTTTTCCATGACTGTACAGGACTAGAAGCTATATTCCGATGTTAATGTAAGGGGTCAACAAATATAGGTAAAACTTGTCATATTAAATTAAGATGACAGTAGAATTACACTTAACTGGTTTGTTTTATTACTTCTAAACGTTTTTTTTTTTAACTATGTCATGAAGATTTTATAGTAATTGAAAAATATTTTTAAAAAATCAAGGATTTAAAACACGTTTGTTTCATTTTAATGAGCTCTTAGGGCCCATCTGCAGTACCATGATGGCCCACCAGGGGGCTGCGGCCCACACTTTGGGAATCACTGATCTAGACCCATATGGAATTTAAATATGTTAAAGAAAGATAACTGAAAGAGAGGGCATCCATAACAAACAGGAATGAGTTCCCATTGCTACAGCCATTCAGTGGAAAACAAAATGCTGAACTGAAATATGAAATTTAATAACTTGGAAACTTGCATGAAGAGTGGTGGAATCTTGAATAACTTAATTACTGATACATCAACTAAGGCAGTACAACCTCCACCCCAACAAGTATTTAGCAAATCAAATCAGATAGAATAATGGACTCTGCTGGGGAGCCAATATACTGATCTGAGGAAATAAACACCAGTTTGTACAGAACTCTATACCTGGATGTGAAAAATCCAAGTTGAGATGATTAATTCCTCTGTCAACAGCAGAGACCTTCCACAGTTAGGTGACACCCAAATCAATGCACTCGACTCACCAATAACAGAAGACAAACTTTCCACTGCTATCGATATCATACCTAATAATAAATGACTGATGGCTTCTCAGCGAGCACTTTTGTTCCAGCAACAACAAATCTTATAGGCGTACAGGATATGAATGAGATTGTGGCTTTGCTGAAGTAGTTCATCATCCTTGACTGCACAGGTGACTGCAGCACAATGAATCAATTAAGAGACGTACCACAGTGCCAACATTGGCAGCCGGGATAACTTGTGCAAAAGATAACTGCAGTCTATCAGTCCACTCAGTGTTTGATGACAGGAATTAACAACACAGGAGGACATGAACAAACTATCCATGAAGAAATCTTGGGATATATCGGTGTGTTATCTATGTATCTTCCACTAACTTTCTATTGTCTTTTTTATTTCTTTATTACCCATCTGCAAACATTCACTGAGGTTTCCCTCAGGCAACGCAACCAAATCCTAGTAATCAATCAATCAATCAACTTTATTTACAGTATACAGCATTTTTAGTATAAGAAAATGCAGCACAAAGTGCTTCTCAAGAGTCTCTCCCACCCATTCGCCCACCCTCTTCTCCTCCACCCCTAATCCCTATCAATCTAAAACCTTTGCAATCAACGATAAAAAGAAAAAACTAGTAAAGCACTCTGAGAGCACCGACCTCCGCCGAGCGCAACAATTCGCCCATATAGCGATTTACAGTGGTGATAAAATCCGCCTTCTGGATCAGATCCAGATCAGCCTTTGAAATTTGATAGAGGTTTCCATTGTTAATCCCTGAGTCAAATTTAATGACTTTTGGGCAATAATTAATGGAGATATTGAAAAACAAAATTTTTGGCCCATTGACCGCAATGATATCGACAATTTGAAAGTGATCCAGAATCCAGGATTTCTTCCGGATCACACCCAAAATGAATGAATGAGATCTTCTTTTTCACATTTCCGACAACTCCTGAAAATTTCATCAAAATCCATCCATAACTTTTTGAATTATCTTGTACACAGACAGACAGATAAACACCGGCAAAAACATAACCTCCTAGGCGGAGGTTAAATATGGATAATATGGCCAGGCATGGAAGAACCAGAGAGGAAACACTATCACGGAGAGACGTCTGCATCGGGAGGAGGCCGCTACACCCAGGAGCCCAGCTGCCTGGCAGGGGGCCACAACCCGATCCCAGCCAGGCCAGAGGGCCGAACACCACCGCTGTAGGGTGGATGTATGGACCCACCACAGCCCACAGGAGAGCAGACCAGCGGCATCGCAACCAGAGCCAGCAGCCACCCCCGATACAGAGGGCTCTCTCTGAGGAAGCACTGGAGATCAAAAACTAGAAAACGAAAAGTTGAAAGACTCGATGAATTAATTCAATGATATAAATGAAAAATTGATAATCAGTGAACAGCAAAAACATGCAAAAAGACTCAGGCTAAATCACAAATCAAAAATAAAAAATCTAAATCAGGATAAAAGGGGGCATTAATTAAAAGCCAGATTAAAGACGTGGGTCTTGAGCCTGCTTTTAAAAATATCAACATTCTCCACGGCCCTCAGGTTCTCCAGCAGGCTGTTGCATAATCATGCGGCAGTTATGTCACAAAATGTGTTCTAGTGCTTAACAAACTAGATCCTCAAAAGTAGAAAAAAATGTCAACAACCAAGATTTGATTTGATCTTTTCTTCTTTAACGACATTTTAATCACACTTACACATAGAGCTGAATTAGAAAAGATGTTTTACGTGTGACACTAATTAATTTTCTCTGCATGTTTTCAGGCCATTTTTAAACTCCGACCCTATCAAGCCGAAGAACATAATTGTGATTTACTTAAACTTAGAGGACCGAACTCATAACTGACCTTCTGGTCTTGCTGAGTACAAACCAGAATCATTTAATTATCAAAATGACTGTTATGTTAAGTAAAATGATGTATTTAATCATATTTGAGAACGTACAGCAGTTACTCACAGCCGACTGAAAATGCTGACATTTAACAAGATGGTCTTTAACACATTGACTCACTTTTTCACCTTTAGGCATCGCTTGACTCAGCCTTACAAGTCTGATCACATCAGCCTCATTGCAGAATTTTGAATATTTTTTCTTCCCTAACTTGGGCTCTGTGATGCGAAAAAGAAGTGCACCCACTTTCAGTTTTAAGGGTTTCCATATCTGGACAAAATAAAAATCATCTGTTCAGTATCAGGTCTGAAAATGAAGCAAATACAGCAGAGGGTTTTGCTGATATCGAGAAATGTGTGAATTAAATGCATCCAAAATCCCATCAAAGCATTTTCACTTCCTGAAATGTCTTGTTAGGCACAAAACTTGGCATTAAATATTTGCATTAGGTCCCGATCCCACAGAGAACTGAAGATAGTCCCGTTTTTTTTTCTTTCCCTCAGGTCCCACCAGGAGAATTTCAAAATCGACTACATTTGTGAGATTACAAATTTACCTGAAGGTTTTGAGATCGGTAGATGGCACTTTTTCAACTCATGTGGTGATCCCTGCGCAGTAGACTTTCATGGACCCGTGAAAATTTGACCCGAAATGACCCGACCCGAGCTATTATCATAAGTCCGGGAGTCTGAACCCGAAAGGACCCGCAATATTTTGGACCCGGAACCGACCCGACCCGAGTCTTTAGTTTCCGACCACAAACCGAATCGAGTTACCCGAATAGAACCGAGACAATCCAGCCCATAGTTGCTCATTTTAAAAGTTGTCTAGCGTTGAATAAAACTTGATTTTCTTACTTTAAGTTGTCTTCTTCTACCCGGTTCAGTTGCTACATAGGCTACGTGATGGAAACAACAATAAATTGTTATTTTCCTTGTGGATACAGATGCTATTGGTAGCAACTGCTAACTACACCGGTCAGGACGTGTCATAAATATGTTCTCTCATGCAGCGTTGTCATGTTGGTGATCCGTTGTACTTTACAGCCATAGCCGCGGGAAGTAGGGGTGCTGGGGGGGCTGCAGCACCCCCTGTTGGTGGGGCTGCAGCACCTCAAAAATATACATAAAAAAATCCCAAACAAACAAAAAGAAAAACCCCATTGAAAACAAGGCAGGAAAAATGTGGTAGGAAAAAAATTAAAATGTTTAAAATTTACTTCTAGTGGTCTGGTTTAATGTTTCTTACAGTATTATTCAGTGGTGGTCGTGTATTTGGTACCTGGGCCAGTGCAGAGGGGTGTACTACGAAGCGAGATTTGAGGGTTAGCGAGGTATGTTGAGTCTAAAACCAGGATTTCCGGTACCACGAAGGTGGCTCTCTTTCAACCTGGCTAGATCACCATGGTAACTTACTCTGCAATCTTAACCTGGTCCGGAGCAGGTTATGTGCAGAGTTTAGGCTCAATCGGCTATAAAAAGCGCCGCCCTTTCACTTTCACCCAATCCTGTTGACTTTAGCGCCAGGATTGTGCGAGGATAGGAAGAGAGTATTCAGAGACCGGACTGATCCGCTGGCTTCCCATGACCATATTCTCTATGAACGCTAGAGATTTCCAGCTGAGGGAATACGTTACATTTGTAATCTGCTAGAGCCAGATATCGGCAGCGCCACCAAACGCAGCCGTGCGCTCACAGTAGCGCAAACGGTGTGCGTTTCTTTTGCGTTTCTTTGCCGCGGGAACCTACATGCATTCAGTTGGTGATGCAGAAAATCTGAGCCAGAATACTGGAATAAAGGTTGTACTTGCTCTTACTAAACTGCTGAATATGTTTGTAGTATTCCCTGGCCATCTGCCCACGCTTCAAATAAAAGAAGCGTTTTCCTAAATCAGGTAACATAAATTAATAGTCCATTATATTGATAATCAGTGTGACATGGAATTTCATGTGAAATGTTATAATATAATTCATTCATAAGATTCCCCAGGGTGATAGGGTACCTATTAAAGTGGCTGGTGGTGAGTGTATATAACAGATCATATTAAATCTTAAATTAATTTCACATAGATTTAGCAAAAAACTAAAGTGATTTTCATTTATCATTCATAATGGGACAGTCAGACCTACATAATGTTTAAATCTGCTGCATTAAGTTTAAAGTTTAAGCGCTCTAAAAGAGGGAGGGAGATTAATTAAGGTTGTGAAATAAATATAGTGGTGAAATAAATATAATTTACGAATTTACACGATCTGCAATTTTTTGCCAGCACTCCTCTCTGGCTTTATTCGCACCTACAGTGTTGCTTTTGGCCGTAAAGATTTCTCTGAAATCCTCATAGCCCTGCATTATTAAAACCTGCTCCTCCTGACTGAAATATACCGACCGCCATCTATCCATTTGATCCGGAATAGGCGTCAAATGACGCGTCAAACGCCCCCTTTCATGTGAACGCGCACAGAGCAGAAAGCAGAAAGCCGCGGTTAACAAAGATAGTTGATAAACCACCGTCGTGGTACCAGTTATCTCTGATCGCGAGTTTCAGGTTTGTTAAGCCAGCTCACCCAAAGAAAGCATGGCTGTGTCGAACTTGCTTCGTAGTACACCCCTTAGGTTTAACTACTTAATCCACCATGACGTTATAATCATACAAGCCACCAAGAAAAAAAAAACAACAATATATAACAAGAAGAGGGCGCTGCGTAATTTAGAGATTACGCATCACTGTATTACTTGCAGACGTTTTTATTCTCTTGAGGGCAGAGGATGTCTGGTCAGCATCTGCGGTAGATGTGGGAACAGTCACGGCCAGGGTTGGATGGGGAATTTATTTCTGATATGTCTGAAACTGCTGGTCGAGGAGGGACAGGAATATTAATTGTTCCTGATCTTTAGATCGGTTCCTTATTTGGCAGATAAGATTTTCCAGAACACTGTTGTGGAGTTTCTTGAACTGTCCGCGTATCACTCTGTGCGCTGGCCCAGACATCCAATGATTCGTTCTGCAGTATTTAAAAAATATCAGCTGCGCCGCGTTACTGACATCCGTCGTCTTGTCTACTGCGACAAAAGGAGTTATATACTTTATAGTTGCTACGGCGCACACACACACACTTTAAACAAATTATGTATATATATATATATATATATATATATATATATATATATATATATATATATATATATATATATATATATATATACATATATATATATATAAACGCACAGCTGTCTCAGACTCCCAGCACCCCCCAGCACCCCCTGCTGAGAACATGTTCCCGCGGCTATGTTTACAGCTGCCGGGCAAACCGCTAATAACACGCTACGGCAACACGGTTGTTTCATGACAAACACGCCCTGTTAATGAATAATTAATTTAACTGCCCTGAGTCCTGACATTGGCTGCCACCGCCAATATCTTTACCTCTCTCTCTCGAGTAAACACGGACCCAGCCTGTCAGAGAGCACCGACCGGACCCAAGACTAACTGTACCAATTCCGACCCGAACCCGGAGTCACATCTTTTGAATGGACCTGAGACCCGATTCGGGTCGGGTCGGAACCTCGGGTTTTCGGGTTGTCGGGTTGTTCTGAAGACCTCTACTGCGCAGAGTTTAAGCTAATGAATGAGCTTCGTGAGCGCCCTCCTAACGTGCCCTCAATTGAAATTCACTTGTATACAAACATTTTTAAGAAAGAAATCAGTCTGACAACGCACTCAAGAATCCAAAGTTTTTGGTTGTTTTTTTTTTTTTTGGGAGGGGGTTGTCTTTTTAGCTGGAAGGTGATTTATGTGTAAATCCACTCACAGATTTATGACGATTTCATGAATGACACCCTTCAAGCGTTGAGGCTGATTTGTACTTCTCCATCAAAGCTGTGCTGCAGCTACACCGTAGGTGTGAACCCTTCGTCGTAGCCTGACATGCTCCAAATGTAATGTTGGATTCACACTGGTGCGTTGCAGCAACGCACGGGGGGGGGGGAGTGGTGTTGGTGTTTCGTTTCTTTGTCTTACCAAAGACACAACCAGTCAAATGATTGGTTGTTATAACACGTGTTTTGGAATTAGTCCCACCTCCGTGTAGGATTTCATTGGCTCGCAACTCGATTATGCCGACTCATACATTGATGTGGGAAAAGGAGGCAAAGCTTTGATGTGTGTGTGTGTGTGTGTGTGGTTAGAGTGTCTTTTTGGGGTTTTGTTAGGACTTTTAAGGGTGTTGCATTGAAAGAAATTGTGCATAGAGGAGGGAGGCAGGTCAAGGGGTAGGAGAGGCCGACCCCACCAACAAGAGCCCAGGGGTGGCCACAAGAGCCAAAGTGATCAGTGTGCACCTCCACTGCCAGGAGTCCTCCCCCCAACAACAAGTATCCCCAGGAACCACATAGGGCACCAGAATGCCCCCAGCCACAGACCAAAAACCCAGGGTGATCCCAGGGAGCGCCGCCAGGCAGGAGAGATGTGCTGGCCCATCGCCAGCCAGACAGAATCCAGGTAGCAACCATCCCAATGTCACCCCCTAACCTTAACCCATCATCACTCCTGCCCCCGTCCCTCCAGCATCAGTCCTGCCAACCTGACAAGACGGGCATAAAAATTCTGGGATGAAAGGGAAAGGAAATACCACAATGGTGTGATAACAATAATCCTTACATTTAATATTATTGCAGGTTCTTATCCCTCCCCCGAGCTATGTGGATGCAGATCAATGGATTCTCAGGCAAAGGAAAATCATTCTGGCTGTGAACAGGGATGGCAGGAGTGGAGGTTAATCCATGTAGATTAAAAAGAAAAAAAAGATGGCATCAGGAATAGAAACTACATCAATTATCATGCATGACCACAGATCCTTTGTAGGAGAATATGTTATGAATTTAAGGATTTAATAAATTTGTTACTTATTCAGTCAAAATTGGCAGGGGTTTTTTTTGTTTTTTACTGGAGCATTTAATTTTCCCCGTTGATATAAAATCAATATGTTTTTCCAGAGAGTGATATCAACACAGTTTTTAGTTTTCCAGGTCGTGGGGATTGTTTTCTTGGCAGTGATTAGGGCAGTGATCAGGGCACTTGGCAGTGATTTCTTGGAGCTCTGACCAGAGTGATGATGGAGGAGGCTCCCAGCAGACGGACTGGAGGTGATGGTGGGATGCTGCAGTCCAGAAGTTAGGAGAGAGTCAGCGATATTGTGCCAGAAGGGTTTGACTGATTACAGTCCCATACAGCATGCAGGTAGGCGTCTGTTACATTTTGTGTGCAATGAGAATTTTGTGTCTTTGAAGCCCATTTTAAACATTTTTTTTTTTTTTTTTAGATGTTTTTACATTTTTACAAAATTTGAGGCTGGAAATCAGCATCAAATGTGAACTTGAGATCCTGTTCCCATTTCATTGAAGGGATGGATATTGTTACTTTGGTCATAGAAATGAACTTGTAAATTTTGGTGAAAATTTTATGGTGATTAGAGATTTAAGTTAATTGTGAAATCAGTGGAGGGCGGTTGAGGTTCGGTGTTTTGCTATACATTTTAGATTGTAAAGAAGATTAAATCTGAAGACCCTCTAGAAGCTGACTTGTTGAGAGAATGGAACCAGAGTATTGTTTACATAGACTTGTTTAAGGCGTGATGCCCTTGATGGTCCATGATGAAACATTTAGTGGTTTACAGTTTATTATTTAGTCAGGATTAATCCAAATGGGTGTGTGTGTGTGTATTAGGTGGAACTGTGGTGTTTGCTTTTTGGTGAAATTCCCACCTGGCTGTCAGAGTTGTAGCTATGGTTGGGTTCTTGAGGCAGGGTTTGTGGGAAATGGAGCAGTTTATAAACAGCAAATTTGAAATACTGATTCCTTTGTAAAATTATTGTTCTAAGACCATCCAGAAAGAGTTGCAGTGATTTGGGTTTATCCATTTATGGATATATTGGAATTTGCTTTCAAGGAAATAATGAATGAAGTTTGGAACTTCCACACCACCTTTAATTCTGGATCTTTGTAATGTGAACAATTTAAATCAGGCAGTCTTGTTTTCCCAATAAGATAGGAAGACCATAGAGTCTAGAGATTTAAACCATGAGAGTGGGAGTTTGATAGGGATCATTAAGAAAAAAAAAATTGTCATTGGAAGTATGATCATTCTGCCAATGAGGTTTATTGGTCGGTTCATCCAGTGTTTCAGATTTCCTTCTATTGTTTCCAAAAGTGGGTTGAAATTAAGGTCATCTAACTCTGACAGCTTGGGAGACATATCATTTCCCAAATATTCAATATTCCCTGTTCTAAGTGAGAAGGGTGCTGTTTGGGTTAGCACATCCCAGCCACTGGGGTTTAGTGGCAGGGTGATGGATTTAAAATGGTTATTTGTATAGTCTGACGTATCAGAGAAGGAGTTTATCAAATTGATGGTTTGGAGACATGATGTTGAAGGACTTTGTAGGTACAAGAAATTGTTGTTTGCATATACGCTGATCTTAGGTGTTGTATTTCCTATCTGAGTTCCCAAGATTTTACTGTTCTGATGTATGGCTGCGGGGGGGTCTTTTAAAACAGCAAATAAAGATGGGGAAAGTGGGCATCCTATGTGGTGACTGTTGCCATTGGAGATGTGTAAAGAATACTTATCCATTGAATAATTGATTCACCAAAGCCAAGTTTTTAGACTGTTTGAAATAGAAATTCCCATTTAACTTCGTCAAATGCTTTTACTGCAGCCATTGAAAATATGCCTGAACTCTCAATTCAGTTTAACAGCGGATGACATCACCCCATTCACAGTTTATGGAGACGCACGCAGAAGCATGTAACGCTTATGCGTGAATCCAGGGTAATTGCTTGTCACGTCAACGTGTACAGCAAGAAATGATTTATTCTTCATCTTTGAATTTCCAGCCACTACTTCTTTGTTGCTTTGAAGTTGAGTGGAACGATTTGCTGCTGCAACGTCTAAAAACAACTGATGCTCAACATTGATCAGTGCCAACTCATGTAAAATATTGGTTGTTTTTTGCATTTCTATGTCTGACGTACATATAGGAAGTAAACAAAAGGAAACGCTGTTACATTTGGACAGAGACACACAAGGCTAGGCTGAAGCCTACAGTGTAAGGTTCACACCTATGGCAAAGCTTTGATGCAGAAGTAGTAATTAGCCTTTAATTTCTATGGCAGCAGTTCTTCCATGCACTTCTTCTGCACTTTACTTTTTCAATAAAATCAAGACTGAGCTCATTCAATCTGCTATGAGATGCACATCCATTATAAAAAAACTAGATACCTGTCAACCCTTTAAGTCTTGTGATTCCAAACGGTGGAGGCTTCAGCTTTATTCCACATCACTTCATAAAATGATAAAATGAAGGCTCTGGGTTCCATCTCAGAAAATCATGAATGCAGATTCTACTATAGACGGGCAGCTGCAGATCTTCAGTGGGTGAAGAAAGTGCTTACAGGTTGCTCTGCACGAGTTAATATCCATTCCCAGCAGTCAGTCAGTATTTATTTTTCCACCAGTCGATAACCATCGCTGTCTGTACACTGGATCTTACTTGCCCTAAAAGGATTCGCAAACAAAAGCACAAAATTAGGTAAAAACCAAGCAGGGAGATTCTCTAACACACAACAGTGCAGGTTTTTCATTTTTAATGCAGTTTATCAGTGAGCATAATACCTGCAATGCATTAAAAAAAAAAACACTTGTTTTTTTAATGGATGTTGAGCATCAGCTACTTAATGAGTGTTTGTACTAATGGGCACGGCTTATAATTTTCTACATGTACAGTGGTTATTAAAATGATGAAGTTTAATTTAAGATGATCATCAGTTTATATTAAAATTTGTACATATTTTACCATGACAGGTGAAGCAACAGAAAAACAATCCACATTCAAACGGCCGGAGTCTGTGTTATTAGAGCACTGTGTTCAATTACTGTGCCCACATTGCGTGGATAATTGTGGATATGTGCGTGCAAAGACATAAGAGAAACAGAAACGTTTCACAAGGAGATGGATGTCTGGTATTAATGAACATTCAAGTCTCATCTGTATTTTTAGCTGACATTCATGTCCCTTCTCTTTCAGGGTTTCAGGAGATTTTCTGTTGATGGTTCAAGGATGTCTCTGTGTTGCCTGTCTTTTTTTTTTGTCCCTCATACCTGAAGGTGTTGGAGACAGAGCACCTGTACCTGGGTACTATTAGAACCATACCTATGTGGATGATCACCAATGCATGTTTGCTTTCTCTGTTATTTAAGCTTTCCCTTTCCGTTTCAATTCAACATAAATCCCACACATCTGCGTAAAACACAGGTTAAGTCTTCTATCATGGTCAAACTCCTTTCAGGAGGGATTTGGGTTGCAGGCAGCAAAGCACAGACTTACGAATGTGTAGGAGAGGGACTGTATATAAGAGAGAAAGGGAGACTGACTGCATGTTTGAGAAAGAGAGGGTAACTTTTTTTTTTTTTTAACTAGGGTCCTCAATTGACTCTGCTGCTTGTTGCCTAGTAACTGCTTTCCCCTTTGAAAGGCACTCTTCCCAGCACAAATATTGCTCACGATATACATTCAGTCTTGTAGACAGTCTTATTGGGACAATGAATTCCATTTTGGAGAAACAATGCTTAGAATAACTTTTTTTTCTTCTTTTTTGATGTGATTGTGTTACCAGTAGTAGACGGTCCTGTTTTACAAAGTCGTCAGGCTGAGCTTACTGGGTAGCCTTTGTGTGTTAGAGCGGACGCTGATTGCTTTCTGGCTAAAAAAAAATTATAATTTGCAGATATGTTGGATTATTTGACAAGAGGCAATCTCGAAATTTTAACTGACTCACTGAGTTGGTGTGGTACAGTGAGTTTTTGCATAAAATGTAGACTGGCCTGCTTGCTATAAACATCTTTGGACACATTTTTTTTTTTTAGATTTCCTTTGAAATTATTGCAGTTCTTAGGTTTCTTTATTGATCTATTTATTGGGCTCATAACTCAGGTCACAATGGTGGTTTTGATTTTTTTTTTTTTCCAGTTCTCATGTTTATGTTGTGTTTTTCTATATTCCTTTAGCTTTAGCTTCCTGTTTTAGTTTGAAATTCCTTATATGTTTAGTTTAGGTTTTATGTCTTATAACTTGTCTTAAATGCAAAAGCATAACACCATCAAACACATACTATGTAATGTTTATGGACACGTTTGACATAAGAGTTCATGGCCTTGGTGTTCCTCTGCCAGTCTGTCCGTTTTTATCACCCCATTATGCCCCTGCGCCCAGTTTTCATGTTTTAGCTTCCTTTGCCTCTGAAGTTCTTGTTTTTGTTCTGGATACACTGTGGTGCAGCATCTTCTGTTAAAATAAAACATTTATTCATGATGGCCCCCCAAATCTTTTGCATTTGGTTCCATCTTCCTGTAAATCTGAACAGACGCAGAAAATCAAAACAGTGTGACTGACAGAGATTCTGCTGTGACTTTGTTAAAAATACTGAGGCGGAAAAATCGAAATTCTGCAAAACAATAGTTAAAAGATTGAATTTGGCTGTAAGTGAATATATTTGGAGAAATGTTTAGAAGTAACATTGGCTTGTAGCCTATTTTAGCCTCCTTAAATATTTTAGAAATACATTTCTAATGCTGGCTTGCAAACCAACATGTGTTGGTTAAGATAATTGAATTTCTACTGAAGTACATTTATTTTAATTCAATTCAATAATTCTTCATTAATCCCCCAAAGGAAAATTAAACATATAATTTACATATTTATAATTTATTTAAATTATTCAAATAAAATATAACTAGAATATATTTATTTTCAGTGTATGTATGTTTTTGTTTTAATGTTAATTAACGGATTACAAATGGGTCACTCTGCTCATGGTGCTTTCACACAAAGATCTATATTAAATAGGAGCATATTTCCTGTCAGCTTGGTTGTTTAATATAGTGATCAGTCACTGATACTTTACTGTCAGGTTGTTCAGTAAAGGAAATAATTTAAAATACAGGAACCTAAATTAAAATATGGTAATTAGCTCTGTATTCTCATAGTAATAATATTCCCTGCTTGAATCTTACTTTGTAGGGAGTTTTCATTCGCTCCCCATGCTTGTGCATGTTTTCTCTGGATGCTTCTCCCGGTCTGAAAACACACGTTTGGTCACATGGTAATTTTAAATTCATCATAACAAGCTTGAATATTCATCACGGTAAACCATTCAGACTGTACCTTGTCACTAATCATCCCTCTGTGATGAATAACAACTTCATTGTTATTCATCATTGTTGTTATCTGGATAGCTGCAGTTATACAGTTATATATATCGGTAATTATTTGCATGAACTGTCTGCTGAAAACAAATTGGCTAAACCTTTCCTATTCAGATCCGGTTATACCATAAGAGGACTCTGGACATAATATTAGGACTTACCGACCACAAAAATAATGTTGTTACAGAAGACTAGTGAGCAGAACTTAAATCCCTTATTTCAAGTGTAGTTGGTAATGTCTAAAAATATATCCTCAATAGAATTTAAAGTGAAAAGCTTGTATGAGAGAGTTCATTGGTACTTATATATTTGTGTGAACTAAGCTTATTCTTAAGGTGAGAGGTATATGTGAGACAAATATTTACACCAAAACATAGTATGTTGGAAATGGGTTTTAGAAACATGGGTGTACCGGTTAGGGCAAGCCTTTTAAATCCTTTCTTATTGGCAGCAGTAGTGTGTTGACATTGTTTGCTCTGAGAGCTGTGCTTGAGCCTGTAAACTATGAGAACATGAAGCGGTCGGGAGAGGGACCAGAGTTAACTCTATCACTAATGCATGAGCCAGCTGGAAGTGATGACGAGCAGCAGACGAGGGGTACAGCTCTTAAATGGAAGTAAAAACATTTGCCGGTGGGACAGGTTATCGTCTCTAAACAGTCATGATCTCTGACTGTGGTGCCACAGAGAAAACTTAAAAGCTTTCCTTTGCTGGTTCATTTGAAGTTTGAAATACAGATTTCCTAATTACATCTATCTATTTAAGGCGATATGGTTGCTTGAGATTGGAACAACCCTGTGGTGGTTTTGGCAGCCACACAGTCAAGATGGGCATTTATACCAGTTGCTTTGGATCTGGACAAGCTAATGCACTGATTTGATTGCTGTGTAGATGCCACCTATTCAGTCCTCCAAGAGCTTATACCTTTGTCACAAAGATGGTGCAGACGGTCTGAAATCTACAGGTATGTTGGACAGCAGTTAATGATAAGCACAACTTTCTAAGATAAATGGGTTGGTTAACTGTTTTTGATGAGACCGCAAACACATTGCTATGCTGTGAATATGGGACCAAGTGGCAACCATCCCACTTCCGCACTAAAGCTCAACCAGGAAGTTTTTACTTTTTTTTTTTTGCAGCTCCTCTATTGACCACTAGGTGGTGGCTGCAAAACAGAGCAAATCCTCCATTGACACCCATGTTAAAAGGGCCAACTTTGCAACAGAATTAAACATATTTACAATCTGGTTCAAGAATTTTTTTTTTCAGGATAGATAAATTCAATTTCCATGCCAACTGTATATTGCGGGGGGGGCTTATATTAGGCAATAAAGCTGACCAAAGGATACCCAGATGTCATTTGACACTGTTTGATTGACAGCCATTGGCTATGACAACTAGCCATTGCTGTAATGACTTTAGCAACTTAGCACTTTGCATTTTATTGACTTCTGAGCTGTAAATAAAACATATTCTAAAGAGAATATGTTTTCTTTTGTTTGTGTTGATTTTACTAAGATCACCATGGCTCACTGTGGTTGGTTTGGAAGAATCTGAGTACGAAGGTCAGAGCTTAGGTTAGCCATGCTAACCGCGGCAGTCATATCATGCCACCTACCGAAGCAACATTAGAGACTGGAGGTCCTGCTAATGGGATGATTTACTACAGGACCCAGCACAGTTCCAACTGGGAGAGTCCTGAAGCGATTTCCATGAGCAGCTCGGCTCAAGCCACGTGCCGGCCGGCTGACACATGGAGCTGTTGGCCCAGAGCTCACTCAGCTTCTTGGCTGAGCTGAAGCAGCCAAGTTCCAGCCCGTTTCTCAGCATTGCTGTTTCCACCTCTTTGTAACATGGTGCTGAACTCCTTCACTGGAAGTGGAAAACTATACCTAAAAAACCAAGATAAGCAATTTGCAGCAAAGGTTATTTGTTTTGTTTGATCTGTTTTAACTAGTGTGCACACATCCAGTGAGCAAGGACGATTCGTGACCATGGTGGTGTAATAGTGGAGATCCTTTCCGACCCTGAGCTGTGACCCTGAATCGTAGATTGCTTTTGTTTATTGTTTTCTTTAAATTGCAGTCTTAACGAGCACAGGGACATAGGCTTAGATACTATCATTAGTTTTGCACTCTACAACTCATGTCTTACCTATGTGTGTTACACATCACTTCCTCCCCGCTCCCTCCGACCACAGCAGCTGTCTGACAGGCAGCCTGCTGTTTGACAGCTCTCAGACTGAAAGGAGATCAGATGGGAAGTGTCCAGTTTACAAACTCGTGGGCAATGAGGCTATCCACTTTCTCTTTTGGATCCGAAAACTATCAGCTCATGAATATAATTGAAGTGACATGCAAAGTGGTGAAAAAAATAATATGTTTGCAGACAAGTTGGGTAACTGGCTGTCAGATCATGTAGTGTCGTCCAGTCACATATTGTGAACACTGAAAGAAGACATCACCCATAGGTTTTCTACAGAGTGCCTTTGAAGCTCCTTTACGTCTGCAGAAAAGCTGAACTATTTAACATGGAGATCAATGGACATTGACTTGAGGTCAAGCCCCCAGTGGCGCGTTAAGGAACCGCAACTTTACTTACTTCCGCATTGGTCTGTCTGTGTATTTTCGTCAGTTTTTGTGTGAGACATTACAGTCTGCAAATGTACTGGATGTTTTTGTAACGAACGTTTATTGTGCTAACTATTGCAACCTTGAATGCCATTGTTTCTGAAAATTCCAGTTAAAGCTGAAGCCACTTACTGTAATACCTGTGAATACTGCAGAATCACGTTAAGGGGGACTTAATACCAAATAAACATTTCTTTTCTTTGTGCCTTCATGTGTATTTGTGGAGGACTGAACCATCAAAATTCCTACTGGAGGATTATCATTCTGTGCACTACCCACAAGTACAGCCATCAGTGCTGAAGCAGAAGAATTGGTATCAGTCCATTTAACATAACAGCTGAGTGTGCCTTGAGCAACACAGACACAAAGCATGATAATAAAGTATGACTGCCATTATGGCCTAAATCCTTTTAAATCAATCATTCAGTATGCATAATTACATTTTTTGGTTCCAAAACTCTAAAAAAGATTATATCCAATGAGATGTCCTCGAACAAGCACTTATTAAATGAGGAACGTTTGTTTATTATTTTCTTTAATAGTTTTCTTTTTTATGTGAAACTTTTGATAATTCCTCTTTTAGACATGTAACAATTTACTTCCTAAAAGCTGGAACAAAACTTGGGCTTTTGATTGAAGCAGTCCTTTGGATACCATCTTGCAGACTCAATCCACCGACCTGTCAGGAGGTATAAACTGCTTGCAGAAATGGCATAGATGCTGACGGAGGGCTGAAGTCTTGATCAGGTTTCCATTCACATCTATGTCTGACTTGTTCAAAGTAACAGATCCAATGTGAAGAGGAAGCAGCGCTCATTCACACTGATTGAGGCCGAATGGCAGATGAGGCGATTTCCTTCCAGTTTACCCATGGATCTGAGAAATTTAGACCCTTTATGGTGGTATGGGCCCTCCATGTGAAACGCTTCCAAGAAATATGTTGGCAAGACGGTGAGCTAAACCAACCCAAGACACTTTATTTTTCTCCGGATAAATCTATACACCATGCAGTGCAAAGTTATTTTTGTTCAGCAACTCATTAAAACATGCTTGAGGCTATGTGATTGTATCACATGTTTTTAAGGGGAGAAGTATAACTTCTTGCTCAGAAATAGGCCATCCAACCCAGTGAGGAATTACTGAGTGAAGTCATTCAATCGGGAAATGACAGAATAGCAGAATATAAACACTTCCGACTCTTCTGAGAAAAGAAATAGATTTTCATTTTCAGACAATTAAGAAGTAAATTGTTCATGTGATAGCCTCTTTGTGGCAGTTATGGAACCACAAAAAAAGGAGGACAGTTTGAGCTCAAGCTGCAAAATCCTCTGCTTAGTTTTTCCTTCTATCCCCCCCCTTTTTTTTTTTCTATTTCTTTTGATTAGTATGCATGTCTTAGAAAAACATAATATAAATTTATATTATGAAGCTGGAACATTTCTAATTGTTTTCAGGTACTTTTTTCACGAAACATCTACAAATAGAAGCCTATAATGCATAATTTACATTTGAGTCGTTTGCAATAGAAATTTTAAAGACACATATTATGGCTTCTCCACAAGGATTACTCACAAACTTCTTTACATATGAATCAGCGAGGCTGCAGACTACAGAAATAGCCAGTCTTGTAAAACTAAACTTTCCCAAGGGAGGTTGTACCGTGGCTCTAAGTCTTCAACACTTATTCAAATTCAGGTTCCTCTCCATTTTATTAAAAGGTAGTACACCAGATGGCCAAAGTAGCCACAGATTTGGTGATTCTCATTGTTTGTGATCAAAAGGATTAATAGGATACAGCAGGAAACCCGGCAGTCATTCGGTTTTGCATCTTTGCTGCAGACAGGTGACTTTACTGGAGCAGCGGAGCAGGGGTGCAGCTACCATAAAGACTGGAATTACCAGCGCTCCTTCACTGAGTCAGTCTTTTTATAGTCTGAGAACATTTCTACCTGGGAATGATCAGGAGTCTGTAAGGGCTGAAAGTAAGTATAATTTCTCATTTTGCGTTCACTTTACCTGGTGGAAATCCTGCAGCCCACACATGTCCCTCCTGTGTCCTGTCGTTGTCCCAGATGCACTCTGAAGCCTCTGTTCCACAGCTCTTTAAAACGCTGTCCGCTGCCACAGAGGGATGCGTTTAGTCCAGTGGCAAGGTCAGCAATGACACCAAACGACTCTGAACAATAGTTACTCTATTCCTCTTCCTGACAAGGGGTCCAATAAAGGCCTGTCTACTATGGAGCCCCGTTTGGGTCATAATTCAATGAATAAATGAGTCTATTATTATGAAATACAGGTGTTTATTATTATGTAAAATTTCCCATTATTATGAAATGCATGTTTATTATTATGAAATATTTCCCATTATTATGATAATGGTTTCGTTTTTCATAAGAATGAGCTTTTACATAATAATGGCTTTGTTTTTCATAAGAATGATTTGTGTGTCAATCACAGCAGAGAGGGCAGAGCCATTTATGTGATTGGCTGCTCTTTCATTCAGGCATAAGTAACAGAACAGTGAATATCGATAGTGGGCGAGAGGTGCAAGTGTATATACTCCAGGGCCAGTAGGTGGCAGAATGCACCTCAGTTTACGGTTAAAAGTTGACGTCTACTAAGAAACGCAGCACGAAATGTAGAGAAAAACTTGATTTTGACGGCATGGCGACAGGAGAAAGATCCTTTTCTGACTTACTCTGAGAGGTAGCCAACAGGCTCGATGCGAGTCCCCCGGCCAACTGCATGGAGAAGGATCAGCCAATGAGCATGCAGGTCAACCACTGGTCCCGCCCAGTGGCAAAATGTCATTATTATGTAAAAGCTCATTCTTATTGAAAAAGGAAGCAATTATGTAAAAACGCATTCTTAGATAAAAAAGCCATTCTGAAATAAACTATTATGCATTAAACTAAGATTAAATAATAATAAAAATATATTTCATAATAATTACATTTTTTCATAATAATGGGAAATATTTTATAATAATAGACATATATTTCATAATGGGAAATATTTCATAATAATAAACATGTATTTCATAATAATGGATACGTATTTCATAATAATAAACGCCTGTATTTCATAATCATAGACTCGTTTATTGATTGAATTATGACCCAAACAGGGCTCCATAGTCAACGTGTGACTGAACTGGTCCTTTTAATCGACCCCTGATTCGTCCATATTTTAAAGACAGACTTAATCCTCTCCAGCACGGAGGATACCAGATTAGCACAAATGTCAGGAGAGATTTTTCAACCAGTCCTGGAATACAGTGAGCTTCACTAAACAATTTTTGCTAGTTTTTGTTGATTTTAATTTGTTTATTCAGAAAAGCACTTCAAAAGACCTACATCAGATTCATGAGGCTTTTTTTTTTTCTTTATAGAGACGCACTTGTTTCATTTTTCTTGATAAACTGGTTTTTGTAAAGTTCTGATGTATTTCTTACAAGTTTGTTTGTTTGATTGAAAATTTGGATCCATAAAAACACTTTAAAAAAAAGATGCTCTTATGTTTCCACATAACAGATGTCAGATGACAAAAGAACATTTTTGGGAAACTTCTTATGTTTCAGTGTTTTTATGTATTTTCATGTCACATCTTCATGCTTCATTTCATAGAGCGTACACTGTAATTTGCTCTGTTTTTGCCAAGATTTAAAATCGTAGATCTGGAAATATGAGATTAGTGAGTCCATACATACTCATGAAAACTTATGAGTATGTCATTTATGCCTAAATTAACCAGAAAATCTTACATTTACTCATTTACTGTAAAAGCAAGCATCACTACCAGAGTTTCAGCTTTTGTCTCTCTTTTTAACAGGATTTCTTGTCAAGTAAAAATATCTTGCTGCATGGACAGATAATTTCACAGGCATCGAGTCACTGTCACCCTGACTTTAGTGTTTATTTCTTGTATTTTAGCTCATGTTTTTTTGCAGTGCAGTAGCAATAACAGCAGTGATGGATATTCATACTGATAACTGCTTCGCAGTGTCACCAACAATCTCCAACCAGAAGGTCACATTTGATCCCTTGAACTGTCACATGCCAAATTGTCCATGCAAAACACATTTCCCCACTTTTCATAAAAGATGGCAGTTTTCCGTTTATGGAAAACCGTATCCTCTGTACAGTATAATCAGTGAAGAACTGAATAGGAGACATCCTTCCTTGCTCCACCTGGCTGAGCTGTGACACCAGAAAGTTCAGGATTGTTTTTTTGTAATATCCGTTTTTCATCCTTCCTCTGAAATGAACACTTCACATATATTCTCCATTCCCGCTCTACTACACAATGAGTATGTGTAACTGGTGCTCTGCTTTTCCGCTGGACCGATAAATAAATAAATCTGGAATGATTGCTTTTGAGGACCTTCTTGAGCTTCGTCTGTCAGACAGTCTAATAACATTCAAAGTAGTCTTCATAAACACAGTTTCCACAACATCTTTTACTCTCATGCAGCCCTGTATTGCCATGATTTCACCTCCATACTTCATCCTCATATTGATTGATTTTGTTTATTTTTGTTGTCCTTCTGGCCCGATGTATTTCAAACATGCAGAGTCCCATCAGGCCTGTCTCTGTCGGTTTGACCTCTCACACAAATACTCTAAACCCACATGGCAAGTCTTGAGGCACTTGCATGTATGTTTTTGTAAACTAGATTTTCCTTCACATAATATCATCTTGACAAGTGGCACTCAGGCTAGGCCTATTTGTAAAGCTCCAGCTTATTGCGTCAGCTGCACAGGTGGCCACTCACCTTGCTGTTTCCTGTATCATTTTTCATGACTTTGAAGTCTCAAAATTCCCTTTTCAACTCCTGTGGTCGTTCCTTTTCATGTGGATTCGTCCAGATATGCAGAAAGACAGATCCTGGAGGTTCAATAATGAGAGAGGTCCAGACTTTCTGGGGTATTTAAAGGAACAGAGCCACTGCTGATCATGCTTGTTTTACCTCCTTTACCTGATACCGTGATTCAATTCTGTGATATATCTGTGGAAGACAAAAAAACAGGATTTTACTCCAGCCAGGTAGTTAATTCAAAATAATTAACTGGCCTTGAAGATAACCCCATCATGGCTTTTGAATTTAAAGATGTTTCTCAGAGAAACTCTGTGATCATCTGATCAAAAAGGCAGTTGGAGTCTGGTTTCTCAAGTGGAAAAAAAAAAAAACTAGTTAGTAATATGAACAGAAACTTTTTCCTTTGATTCTAAGCTTGCAGTGAGAATCTGAGCTCATGAGTTGGCTCAGTTAGTTGACATGACTGGTGGTCTTACATTTCTGGTGTAGACAAAAGCTAAAATCACTGCTACACTACTTCCTGAACTTCATCCAGCTCTTTTGTATCCTGTGTGCCATTAATTGACAAACCAATCAATCCAGGTGTGTCTGACCATTGCTGTGAGGTCAGACACACCTGGATTAATCAGTTTGTTAATTAATGGCACACAGGAAACAAAGCAGCTGGCTGAAGTTCAGGAAGTAGTGTAGCTGTGCATAAAGCCAAATTGACATAATGTGAACATTCATTATAGCCTAAATGAAAACACAAAAGGGGAATATATGGAAGAGTATTTATTTAAAGGGATTTGCATATTTTTTGTTCATTTCACATTACTTGTATTTACATTTACATTTGATTTTTCATTCCACTAATCATTTCATATTGCTCTTCTTTTGCAGTTTTTCATCTCATATCATGTGACTTCTTTACTCTTTTAATGACTTTTACTCATTTGTTGCAGACTTTGAACTCTTTATGGCTGTTTTGGAAGGAGTGTATTTGTGGACTGGTCCAGAGTAGTTAAATTTTACATGAGAGAAGGGCACAAACAGTTCTGTCTAACGAGATCCTATTCTCTGTAACAATCTTTTTTTTCTTTTTTTTCGCACTCATCGGATGTCACACACTAACTTTGCGACATCTACCACCTACAGTAGCTGTAAGTGGGCTGCTGCTGTGGCAGTTACTGCCAGGCAAGTGACAGATCTCAGATTGGGAATGTTTTGTTTTTATTTTTTTCACTCCGCCCGATGCGGTATTATTATTTTTTAATAACGTAGGTTAAAATACGGGAGATTTAGGGGAAAATACTAATACGGGAGGACGAACAGGATACTTGACAGGTATGCAGCAGTCATTGGGAAAGAGTGTGAAATTGATTTATCTACTAGACACTCACCACTCAACTGCTCCGTTCTCTAAATGAGGTTTTAGTAATCTGTTAAATGTTATGCAGAAATCCTATGAAAAAAATGTGGTGATAATGTGTTGTTGTTGTTGTTGTTGTTGTTGTTGTTGTTGTTGTTCTTCTTCTTCTTCTTCTTTTTCTTCAAAACTAAATAAATTTGAAATGGAGCAGCTAAATGCATGTGTGTGTATCAGTGACTTGTGACCTCAGTTACTGGTCTCATGTCATCTTACTGGCAGCTTCTCTTGGATTTAGATGCTTTCCTCCATGTTATACAGTAGGTTTCTCTGAACAACATGCAATGATGCAGTTCTGTTGTTTCTCTCTCACTCCTGTTTGTGACCATCACAGTGAGCTGGATCAGTGCCTGGTGTTTTGGGTTTTTTTGTTTGTTTTTTGTTTTTTTATTCCAGTGGCAGGACAGGCTCAAACAGAAAACAGAAAACTTTTTTAGTGAATCAATAAATCTTTTTTTAATGCAGTTGTTTCCTTTTTTTATTATATTTTGTTCATAGTTGTAAATATTGCTGTTAATCTGCTGCAACATAAAAATTTCCAACAGATTAATACATCAAGATTAATGCCTTATTTTTTCCACAGTAATGAGCAAGTGCCCACCTGTTTCCATAAATAATGTGTGTTGCTTTGAAACTATTTTAGAAAAATGGAAAAAAAAAAGACCAACCAGAACTTGTGCAGGAAGCAACAGCTCCCCACATGACTTGTCTGCTGTGACAGAAACAGAAGACAACTTGTGCTTCACCTCATCTACTCTTACTGACACCTTGTTGCCTTCAAATCTACCACTCAATCCCATCAAACTCTACCCTGGTGCTTGCACTCTCATTCTCTCCTTTTTTTTCTTTTGGCTACAGTGCACAAGGAAATTGTCGGTCAATCACATCCATTCTACAAAAGTAGAATGAAGCGCAGGTAGAGTCTTGCTTTCAGGTTGCAGTTCTGGACACCAAAGCTAGACATCTATGCTTTCAAGATCCTATAAATCTAACCAGCTCCCACAAAGTCCAAATAACAAACAAAAAAATAGTGTAAATCCCCATTGTCATTCACAATTCAGGCAATGATTAAAGCAATTACCAAAATACATAGAATTATATTTCCTAAAAATAAGGAGCATGCGCTCAGTCTTTTCACACTGTAATATTGTTAACAGAGCACACTCTTCTGCACAAGTGCATGTTATTAATTTGTTATGTTTAAATTTGTAATGGTATCTTTACTAGACTTGCCACCGTTCTCAACGTATCCCACTGTCTGGGTGCTGACACAAAAGAAAAAGCTACATACTACGACAACTGCAGGATACAGAAGGGTGCAGGAGGAGCATGTGCTGTGGGAGTTCAGTGAACCAAGTGCTTGCAGAATTAGAAAATTATAATCCCACATTCAGTTTTTTTTTTTTTTTTTTTTGACTCCTGAGCACTTCTCTGGCAGAAACGTTCCTTGACTTCAAAACAGTGCCTGAAGTGATGTGGTAATTGTAGTCTCTGCTGTGGGAGCAGAGCAGAGAGGGTTTCAGACATCTGGACAAAATTAAAACAGAAATAAGAAGTTGTCTGTCCAAGACAGAGACACCAGACTGACAGCTAGTCACCCTGGCAGAGTCTTTGCACATACCAGCACCTGCTAGAGCAGAGCAGCAGAACGGTTTGATGCCAGGCTAAGGCAACAGGAGGTCAGCTTAGTGTGCATTTCAGTTTATCCATGTTTCAATTGTAAATGAGAAATTTCACATTTCATATTTTCTTTTTAAAGCATAATGACCGAATGAATAAAAAAAAACACAATAAAAATTCCAGGAAGAAAAAAAAGAATAAATCTTTTGTGGGATATTGGGGGAAAAATAGTGAGGTCAGTGCTCCTGCTTATATTTTTCTTTTATTCTGTTAATGGAACATCTTAAAAAAATAAAGGCCATAAAATAGGCAGTCCTCTGAGCATAAAAAATGCAAGTACAAATTCAAGAATCAACTGGCATAACCTCTGGTGAAGAGTTGTTTCATAAAAAAAAAGATTTGACTGAGAACAAAACGTCGAAGGCTGCTGAGATTTGCTTTGTGGAGGCTGTTGGTCTCCCTGGATCTGATGTGTTGTGACAGTTCAAGGTTCATCGTGTCTTGACAAATGGAGTTGTTTACATTCGACACAGCATACGGGGGAGATGGCACCATCAAGACAGATGGCTTTCATTTTTCCACATTTCCCCTCATCTCCTAATAGTACTGGTGCAGGCCATGAAAAGAAACGCAGAGAGGCTGTCATTTACATCTGAGATAAGGATCAATAATGTACCTATTTAAAAATCAATCACTTCTTGTCAGCCAGGCTGGTTTGTGTAAATGTTCAAACTGTGTTACAGTTGATAGTGATGATTTATAGCAAATTTGCATGCACATGTGTCAAATGAGGAAATGGAGAAGATGTTTATAACATGTTTAGACATTTCTATATTTCTAGCATGTATGTGTTTCATCACAAAAGTTTTAGCTGGATTCCAAAAGCGTCTTACATGTGACATTAAAATAATGAGCAGAAATAATGTGCCTCTTAGTCCTGTAATTAGTCCAATAAAGTGAAAACAAAACCATGGACCTTCTCCTCTGCAGATCTGAAGTGATGGTTTCTAAAACAAATGGTCTCCAAAGTATATCCGACACAAAGGTCCCCATCTATCAGCCGATAGCAACATGGTGCATCCTGAGAATTGTAAGGATCTGTTTTGGTCTCTGCCGCCTGTCAAAGGACAAATCTGTTGACGTCACGGTAGCTCGGGGAAGGAGGTGGACCACAAGAGGTTGAGGTGGCGCCACAAGTGCTTCCTGAGATTGGAGGAGTAGATGGCCACTCGATAAGCTGAGCCGAGGTCACCATCAATCCCTCACCCGAAGGAAGAGATGCAGAGGAGCTGTCTTGCTAAGGATGATGAACGGTCACTCAGGGAGGAGAGGATGCTGCTGTAATATTTGGTCCAATGTAGTTTCAGTGTGTAGACAAAATCACCCATTTCAGTTCTGCTATTTAGGCCAAGAGATTTTGTATATAATTGTCTTTTTTATATCAAGACAGCGCAAGAAAGAAAATCTACAACTAAAGGTTTTAATATTAAGAAGAGATGTCTATGTCTACTATATCTTTGGATGTGTTAACGCTCTTAATTACATAGTATTGAAGTTCATTCAGCAACAGAGTGTTGATGGTTTTTTAACCACTTTTGACGCAAACTCTACGTTTAACTGTAGAATGAACTCAGCATGTGAAAATACAGTGAACACGCTGGATTGACTGTCGTTTGAAAGTGAGCTGTGAGTTTTGACTGTATTGGAGGAAGGCGAGGAAGTCATCCCTCTGCATTTTGGAGGGAGACGGCTTCAGCGGACTCATGGAGAGATGAAGAAAAATGGCCCGTCACCTTTGATGGCGGCAAGAGAAAGAGAGCTGACAGTTATCCAAACAGCTTTCTGTGACTTGGAGTCAGTCATCCAGGCATGAAGAGGGGTGATCTGGGAGGACTTCCAACAGGGTCTCAAGAAAAAGGCACCATGTCTGAGTCCCTCGAAGTATTTTCTTTGCATGTTAATGTAGACTCGTCTATCTTTTATTACTGTGAATACTTGGTTGCACTAATTTTAATATCCATTAGGCAGAAACTGCTGTAGCAAAGGAAATTTCCCCTCATGATTTGGGTAAAATTTAGATAATGAAGTTCCCCCCAGTATTTTTAAGTCTCATGATTGCACTATTAACATAAATTTAACCAATCCCTGCAGTTTTGTCCGATCAAATATGACCAATCATTGTGGTTTGTAGTGGTTCCACTCCTTAATAACTGAAAATAATGTTGCACCTCTGCTTCCCATTCATGACTCTGTTTAGAAAATAATTGACCACATCTAGAAAATCTGAGCCAGTCATTGCTGTCAAACGTGCTTTAGATATTTAACAAATAATTTGTTAGGCATAAAACTCATTTTAAGATTAGTCTAAAACATAAATCTGAAAGCTTTACAAATGCAATCAATCACGGATTTGGTTTACAGTGTTTTTTTAATCTAAAAAAGATTGCATTATAAATTATAGAGGAAGAAGTAAATAAATCAACAAATAAGAAACACACATATACATAATATTCATATGAGATTATACACTCATTTTGTCTGACTTGACTGACCTGCTGCCTCACTGGAGTTATATGAGAGCAGTCGAAGATTAAAAAAGTCACAGCCTAAGGAGATAAACACAAAAACAAAGGGAAAAAAAAGAAGCTTAATTGTAGAAGAGAGAGGCATCGTTGAAATGCTTTAAATTGCACTGCAGTGTTTGTAGTCTGTCAACAAGTGAGGCCATGAGATCACCTGCAACACCAGCAGGTTGAACTGTTTAACTCTTTCAGGTTATTGATGGAATTGCCTTTGATGGAAATGTAACCCAGTGGCAGAAAATGAAACTTACCAGAAACTTACCAGTGGTGCGTCACAGAAAACATTTGGGGAGTAGACTTTATATCGACGGCGAGTTGTCATCTCTTTTGCCACTTAGCGGTTAGCCCTGTCTTGATGTCTGAGCTGTGAATAAAGACATGCATAGTAATTCACATTTTAAAGAGAACGTGTTTTGTTGTGAGTTGGCCTGGGAGGGTCTGAGGACGGAGCTTAGCTAAGCAGCAGGTCTTAGGCCTAATGCATCTTTATTACCTAGCAGGTACTTTGCGCTAGCTATAAATCAGCTAAGCAATTGAAGCCTTTCAATCCTCTTGTCCTTTATCACAGCTGGGTCCCAGCTCCTCCAGCTAAGCCTTCCTCCAGGTAGACTGCCCTTCTGGACTGATGACTTTACTGAGGCCTAGCTGTGGTGAAGCCTCGGGGACTGCGATACTGCATCATTTCTGGCGTAGCCACTGAAACTGCATTTGAAACAGGAGGTCCGCAAGGTGTCCTCCTCCTAGTCTGAAGTGGAACCCTCAATGAACTTATGTTGCTGTCATTTCTGATGTAGCCACTAGGGCGATATTTGAAATATTAGGATGCCAGCATACAACCGTACAGCAGCTTCTCAAGTTCTCATCAACAACATTAAGTATACCAAAGCTGAACTTCTGGAGATGAAAAATATCTGGCCACCTCTGCTTTCACGTAACTCAGAGCCGAACCTGGGAGGTTACAGCTCTTCAGGACAATGGCATGGAAATACAGACCACAACTTTAAAGAAGTAAGAGGAAGTGGTGTATGAAGAACTGGAGGCAAGAGGGCTGACTTGCCAACTAAGCTAAAAGCCAGCGCTAGCAGACTGGCAATTCTGTACAATGTTCAAGTTCAGGATAATAAGATGGACCAACGACGACTGTGTCTATGCCAGGAGGAACTGCAGAAAGGTGGAAACATGGCTCAATAGCAGCAAGCGGATGAGCTTGGCGAGCTGATTTTTCTTCATCTGTTTTCCGCTCTGACTAAAACCTGCCATCTACGTGAACAAAGGCCAATGGCCTTTGTTCACGTAGATGTCATCAAATGTCGTCCACATCACATTCACAAGTGTTTATAGATGCTGTCTACGCCCCCCCCCCCCCCCCCCCCCCCCCCCCCCCCCCCCCCCCAATAATGCTAACACTGCCCTAAAGGAGCTACTTGATCTCATCAGCTCTTGACAAAACAGATATCCAGACACTCTGTATGTGCTTGCAGGAGACTTTAACTAGGTGCATCTGCATGATGCACTCCCAGCGTTCCACCAGGAGGTCACCATCACCACCCGGGGTGACAATGCACTTGACAAACAGATCAGAGATGGACAGAGCTTTCCCCGGGCCCTACCTCAGCTCTTCAGATCACTTCTACATCATGCTGGTCCCTGCATACTGAACTGTGTTAAAGAGCAGGAAGGCCATAATGACAGTTTTGAAACAGTCCTGAAGCTGTCCCTGCTTCAGAACTGTTTCCAAACTACAGACCGGCAGATATTCAAAGAGGTAGAGGGTGTTTATGTGAACCTGGAAGAACATACTTCAGTCCTGTGTTATATCAAAAGGTGTGTAGAGAACATTTCCTACCAGTAAAATCATCACTACAAACCAGAATCCCCTGGCTGAGGACATGGAAGGTGTATTTAGTTCAAAGGATGCAGATGCACTTAGGGCGGCATGACGAAGGCTGAAGGTGAGCATAAAGAGGGCAAGGACCATGCTTCAAAAAATACAGGCCCATTTCACTTCAAATAAGCCATTAGCATATGAAATGCATCATTTGCGTCGGGCGGGACCCCGGGGAACATGCTTTCTTTTGGCATTTTCAGAATGAAGTGTAATTGCACTTCCACTATAGTAGGTGGCAGTGGTGCTCTCATTGTCAGCGTGTGCAAAGGGTATTAGCTCTATTAGCTCAATAGAGTATTAGCTCTATTGTGTGTGTGTCTGCGATGGACTGGCGACTTGTCCAGGATGTACCCCTGCCTCTCTCCCAAGAGAGGTGGGATAGACTCCAGGAGATCCCCGTGACCCTGCAGAGGATTAGGTGGGTATAGATAATGGATGGATCGAGTGTGTGTGTGTGTGTGTGTGTGTGTCAAGAGACACTATGAAAAATATTTAACAGGGATGAAAAGAAAGGCGGAGAGAGACGGAGATAATGAGACAAACAAAAGTCACCAGAAACCTAAGATGAGGAATTATGTTGAAGTGTATGTATCTGTTACAGACTAAAAAATAATTTTATTAAAGTTATTCTTTGTTATAAGGTGATCTATATTTCTCTCTTTTTATTTTCTTTAATGTTAATGAGGATACAATAGGATCTTTGGGTGGCGTAACAGAAAGTAGTTGACAAGCACTGGACTACAGTAATATTAACTGCCCCACTGCCCCATTTCTACCTGATACCCTCAACTCCTTTTATGGAGTCATTAGTACAGTCGTTTATTAATACAGTCATTTATTTGTACAGTCATCCCACAGACACTGGAGAACAAATAGCAGCGCTTGGACCTGTCCCACCACTCTGTAATTGGATATAAAGCACTGCATCAACAACACCACATCCTTCACCCATCATTCTCAGCACCGGCTCTCCTCAAGGCTGCATCCTCAGCCCAACACTGTACACACTACTCACTCATTACTGCAGAGCTCACTATGACAGTAACCTCATCAGAAAATATGCAGCAGTGGTGGGACTCATTAGAAATAGAGATGAGTGGACTTATGGGCAGGAGATGAATGGACTGGGGCTTTGGTGTGAGGGGAACAAACTTATTCTGAACATTAACAAAACCAAAGAGACACTAGTGGACTTCTGTAAGAAAGGCCTTAAAGCCCCCTCCTCGCTTCATTGATGGCCCAGCTGTAGAGGTGTTGTAAATACCTGGGGGGTGCGCCTCTCCAACACCCTCACCAGGCAGGACAACACCAGGAGAATTGTTAAAAAAAAAAAACCCACCAACAGCCTGTTTTATCTGAGGAAGTCAAAGAGGATGGGACTGGACACCAACATCTGCATCTCCTTTTACAGCTGTGGGGGGGAGAGCACGCTCAGGTCATGCATCACTGTGTGGTATTGTGTGGCTGAGAAGTGAGCGCTGCCACGGGTGGTCACTTCTGCTCAGAGGATCATGGGTTGCAGCTTACCACCCTTGTCAGACACTTACACCAGCAGAGCTTCCATCTGTCCATGTTGCCAACATTGCTGTTATCCACTGGTGCAATGGAGGAAATAAATATGAGAACTGGGCAGCTGGCCCAAGTATTAACATGATGTGGGAAACAATGGGTGTGCATAAAAACAACAAAATGAAAACGTTCTAAATTCATGTTGAAATCTTGACTTGTACAATTTCGGCATTCCAAAAGACAAGTTGTTGTCTTTTTCTTAAAAAACACTGGGAGATAAATTCATCCTTCTTAAATGATGCATCCCACTCTCTCTGTTCTGTCGCAATAAAAAGGTGTTTAGATTTCCTAAAAAGACATACCTTTTTGTGCTTGTGTTCCCTTTTTCAAAATGAGTTGAGCCCAGCAAATAGAAGGTTCAGCCAATATAATGCAAAGAAAAGAAAGGTAGGTAAAAAAAACTGAACTTCTCATAATTACACTGCTTTTACCAAAGTGGAGAGCATCTGTCACAATACACAAGTTAAAAACATTTGCTTCAGAGCTACACTCTGGATAAAATAAGCACAGTAATACCAAAGTGATGCAAAAAAATAGCTTTAATGACCAGCACCTCAGCCACAACAACGGTAATGTCTCTCTTGACGGCGCTTATTGTCAGGATTCAAATAAATGTTTGAATAATATATGTATGCCTTTTTAAATGTATCCCCTCCTGCATCGTGTTCTTGATATTACAACAGATTAGCTTCTTTTATCTCATGGGTCCAATTGGGAGAAAAAAGAATAAACTGTGTGTTTAAACTATTGTTGTATTTTCTTCCAGCTCAATCCTCTAGTCTACTCTAGGGAAAAGGGGTAGACCAAATGTTTTTTTGTGATTGTAATTATTTTTCCCCTGATAGAAAAAACAAAAAAACAAGTAATAGATTTTTTTTTTTTAGACTGATTTTCAGCAGATTGGTCAGAGTGATCAAAGTGGTTAATGATTGCTGCCACTTGCACACGACAGCTAAAGTGTTTTCTTTACATTAAGGAAGAGAAGGAATAGTTTCGAGAAAAAAGTAAAACCTATCATTTTCTTTAAGTAATAATCCACCCAAGGGATATTCAGTGGTTTCCTGGAAAGAGATGAGTATTTGCGTGTCCTTCTTTTCTCAAAAGTGACTAAATAACATTTGTCTTAACTAAAAAAAAAAGAAACGTGGTCTTGATTTTAAGTTTGAAGCCATAAAATGGAATAAATAGAATTGAATATGGCACTTGGAAATGCAATGTACTGACAGCACAAGCTCATTGTGGACTGAAGGATGACACAGCATACTGATTCAGAGAGGAAACTTAATCTGCCTGTTCAACAAGTGGTCAAATAATTTAGAGACAAAGATGGAGTGGCATAACTGATGGAGTACTACGGTGTTAACAGTATTTTTCTCCCCATACTTGCCTCGGTGGAGATGAACATTTGATTAGGACTGAACATATTTAAAGTGTGATGGTGCTGTACTGGAGGGCTCTCTCTTATAACTACTAATGATTATAATTACTGAGAAGCACATACCACTTTAAATCCATTGATTGATCCATGATCCATTGAAGGTAAATAGGAGTGCAATAAAAGTCAGAATTCATGTTAAAATAAGGTTTGGCTGACTACTAATTGGTTATAGGTTTGATTTTTTTTTTTTTTTTTAACATTTCTAAAGTAGATGCACATACTGTAGGTGTACATCTGTCATTAAATTATCCCATAAAAGTGGATTCATATATTTTTGACTGCATTATGAAAATACTAATCAGCAGAGCAGGATGGATGTGGCTCAATTCTGGGGACAATAGCAGACAAACACCCTCATGAAAATCTGCCTGCCTGCCAGAAGGACAGCATGTGTGAGGTTGTGAACTTCCAAGAGATGCCTGTAAAGAACGCCTGAATTATTGTTCAACGTCTTCCCCTGTTAATTGGGTATTATAAAGAAGCAAAGTGATAATGAAGGATTATTTAGTGCTTACACTTGGGTGCTGTATGCCATTTGAAAAATCCACAGCAGACTAGTTAACTGGATGGTGCCAAAAACAAAATTACAGTCTGTTCTTATTTTTGGGTCTTGATTAATTTGCAGCGGTGCAGGTTTTGTGCTGGGTGTTGATTAATGCAAAGTAAGTAGAAATGTTGAATTTATGAAAAAACATTGCCAAAAAGAGACCAATGGTTGAGCTTACCAGCCCAAAAATGATAATTAATCACACTTAAAAGTAGCTGTCTGGATAGTCACTTTGCATTCTTACAGAGAGCAGTAGTATCAGAATGCAATTCTTTAAAAGAGAATAATAATATTTTAAAAATAAATAAAGAAGAACTGTGGCTTACTTTGACTTTAATTTCTATACAGATATGTATTCCAAAAAACGCTGGTGTCAGGCCAATTCAACATTTGTAAGAAGGAAAGGGGGGAGGGAGGGGTACTAAACAGCTAATGTTAAAAAGTTGTAATGAGAATTAGGTGATGTTGGGCCACCGTGTTTTATTGTTACAAAGAAAGCCCTGACATGGGTGATAAATGAAAACATCTCTCCGTAAGCATTAGCTCTGGTCCATAGGTCTATCCCACACCAGAGCTATGCTAATGTAACAGTTACTACAGGTTAGTATATAGATGTTATGTTAATATTGAACCAGTATCAGTAAGATCTAGAAACGACTGTGGAGCCTGAAAGCCTGTGTCAGCAGAAATCCCACACACACGCACTACAGGATGGTTTGAACTCAATTGTATTGTTCACAAAATAATGAACATGGATTTACAGACCCTGCCTACCTAAGCCGGCTTCCTAATGTGCACAAATGCACAATAAATGGCCCAAAAATAAATAAAAATAAAATGGTCCTCTTTGGAGGTTTCTCCAACAACAAAAAAAATAAAGAATTCAATGTCCAATGCGTAATGCTCCTTTACGGAAAGAAACAAAGGTCTTCTTGTGTATGAGCGTGTGTTCTTTGGTGTCTGTGTTCGAACTACCCGGGTAGATTTTGAGTGTCAATCTTATCTGTCTGTTAATGAGAAGGGAATCAACGATGCTGTGCTCTGCAGATGGATCCCGCGGCTGGCCACACCGCGTTTGGCTGGTTCCTCCACAGTCAATCCTCAAAATCAAACTGGCTCGCCACTGAACATCAAGTTCAGATCCCAATCACTTGGTCCGGGAAAAAAACCAATCTATGCATACAGCGAAGAATGCATGTTATAATCTAATTTTCTCTCTATCGATCTCCTTAAATCGCTATCATTAACATTTCCTCTTTAAGTATATCAATTATGAAAGATACACACTCTCTAATCATCACAAAATGAATAGAATTACATCACATCACACAAGATATTCCAGTTTCAATTAGCTACAAATCATGTATTCCAAATCACAGCATTCACCTCATCATGTAAATAAAATAATAATAATAATGAGATAATGCATTTAAATTCACTATTTATATATTTAACACATTAAATTTATTCATGCTCTATTAACAGCACTGTAATTGTAACATTTTTAATTGAACATAGGTCCTTTAATATCCACCTTTAATATTAACTGTTAGGATGGACCAAACAGCCCCTTTTTTTCCACTCCAGCATATTTACCATTAAATGACATTAACAATACAGGTAGTCAATCAAAAGAGAAAATACTCCTTCAGTAAATAACTTTGACCTCAAATAACTAAAATAACAAGGCACCTTTAATGGTGTAAAGCACTGTTACTGCTCTGCTACAGTGCTAGGACAGGAGCTAGCTTAACCAAATTGCACAGGGTAACTAACATTAGCATGACAGTGCACAGTTAGCTCGCGGGTAACGCGATTAGCTCCGTGCTAACCAGAGCATGTGAGCGGAGCGGAGCGTGAGTGAGCGAGGAGTGGAGCGGACGAATTTTGAAAGGAGCGCAGAGCGGGAGTTTTTTTTCTCGGATGAATTGGGTGGAGCGGGGCGTCATCCCGCTCCAGTTTCGCTCCGTTACCGCTCATATCACGGTCTTCAAGTATAAAAATAGGAGGAGAACAGTGAATGAAAAATTGTTTCAGGAAAGGTTAATAACAAACAAAAGTGTATTAAATCAGCTAATTCCATTAGGTGAAATTATTTTCTTATTTTTTCTTGTCAGTAAATATCTATTTTTTGGACTTTAAAACATCTGTCGGCTCTGCGTAACTGTTCCTCTCTCGGCTCCGCGACTGGCTGCAAGAAACGTAACTTTGTTGAGTCTCTCTCTTTCATCCAGCTCTGATTAGATCTGAGGCTTCAGGTAAACATGTACATTTTATATGCATGCAAACATTTTTGGAGCGGAGCGGGGTGCAGTGTTACTGGAGCGCTGAGCGGTTATGGGTGGAGCGGCGTTTTGCGACTTTGAGGGAAGAGCGGAGCGGTGACAACCTTTGTGAGCGAGGAGCGGAAATTATCGCCGCTCCACTCCGCTCACATGCTCTGGTGCTAACTTAATTAGCGATCTGTTTACTCTCATTCATCACAAATAAAAATTATCTGTACTCGGCGACAGTATTTCAGCTCCGATTGGTTTTTTAATTATGGATCAAGAACAACACAATCACAAGGAGTCATGATAGCCAAAATGGTAAGCATTTCTTACCGGAGCTAAAGCTCGCTAACAGAGGCTCTCCATTCCAGCTGAATCCTCACACAATGTAACACCCGGGAGTTCTCAGTTGGTGAGCTGTGTGCTCTTAAGCAATGTTTTCTGCCAAAAGAGAGTGAACATAGGCTGACTGTCTACTCATAGCGGACGTGCCACCCTCTGGTCGGCCAGGGAACTGCACCGTTCCACAACAATAATTTCGGGAACCCAGGTGGGTTACACTAACAACAGGCAGTCGCAGTATTGTATTAATATAATTAATAAAGTGACGTTAACATCACTATCACTATACCTAACAAAATAAATATCCAGGGCCATATATATTTGTAGACAACGAGGCAGGCTTATAGCTGGCTAGCGAGCTCTGGTCCATAGTGGAGAAGTTATTGAGACTATGGACCAGAGCTAATGCTAACAAGAGAACTCATCACCCTCCCTGCTGCTAAATCATATTATTACTTTTACTAAACGGTGGTTAAATCAGTCATCTAATAAACAAAGTAAACTTACCTTGGAGTAAATGTAGGTGTGTTTTGTAACTTTACCCACGTTCAGTTGCTTTTGTGGACGGACACATAACTGAACCCACAGCCTGCATTCTCCAGCGTTTGTTTCGGTTTGGGAAAGGGAATAAAAATGTCCCTTCAAACGTTCTGGACACCTCGAGTTACTGTTGCAGGTCTCCATCAGCAATATTTCACCATGGCGTTATTATATTATAATATTAACACTGATGATACACATCGGAAATATAGCAAATGAACACAGTCCTTAACGGAGGAGCAGCAAGTTTGTCCGACCTAGCAACAGTAACTAGGGAGGGGGCGGCGCTTACCGAAAGGTCAATTGTCAGCAGTAAAGGACTCCTGCTTTGTCCTCTTTCCATCTTGGGCGTGACTTGTAACCACGTGACCTCGCCCGCCATCTTGTGTCTCCTAATGCTGGGAGTGCAGCCATTGTTCTAGTCCAACACCACCATGTGGGTCGGAAAGCCATCTTGTTACTCACACACCTATATTTTATTGCTTATGTTAGTTCAGTTGTCATCTAGTCTCGTAAATATCTGAATCTGGACCCAAGTGTTTGTTCACTGTTAACACAGGTATTAATACATTCTGATATATTCTAATTAGAGAAGTCATTTGTGGTTATTTTGCATGTGTTTGAACACAGACCTTTACAACCTGCAAATGTTACAGACTCATTCCTTCTCTGCTGCTCTATAGCGCCACACCTGGTCACAGGCCTGAACAACAGCCGTTTTGAGACTGATTGTCTCATTTAGTCTTTGTTTCCTGATTATCAGGTGGTGGTCCATTTTGATTTTTTTAATTTCTTTGTGTTAATTTCTCTGTGTTAATAACAGTCTGTAGACAGTTGCTACCTGTTGCTTTATGAACTAAAAAAAGCACTTTATATCCCCAACAGTAAAAGAAATAGATAAAATAATAATAATGATACTAATAAACAGTCTGGGTCCCTGTGGTGTAAAGATGAATGGCTGAGAAAATAACTGAAATAATTAAAAACAATGTTCTTCAAGGATAGATGAGAAGGAATTCGCATATTTCTCCAGCTGTTAGGCTTCTGTGTTTTTGTGTCCTCCCTGTGTTTTCCCTGCCCTTCTGTGTCTTGTCATTGTCTGGTTGCTGCTCTTCCTGGATGGTGGGCGTGTCCTCTGGGTGTGGCAACTCTCACCCCTTTTATCACCTGTCACACCAGTACCTGGCCCACTCAACCATTCGTCACCAGATTGTTCCCATCGCCTTTTTAGTGCTCATCCTGTTTTTTCCCTCTTTGTCAGATTTTCAGATTTAGAGATCCAGAGTTCACCTGCCAGCCTGCCTGCCTTGATCTGTGTGCTCTTCAGTTCCACCTGGATTTACTCATCTGTCTGCCCCTACCTATCGGTATGCCTGTCTGCCTGCCTACCTCCCTGACCTGACCTCGTTGTCTGCCAGTTCCACTTGAAGTCTGCACCATCGGTCTGCCGCTTACCAGCCTGCTGTCCTCGTGGGTCGAGGAACCTTGGTCTAACAGTACACATCATCATTAAAAAGCCTTGTCTATATTGAGTTCCTGTCTGGGAGACTTTTTGGGATCATTTAGGACAGTGGTTCTCAAACTTTTAATACTGCGTACCACCAGAGAAACTGTTCATTTCTCTGAGTACCACCATGATGACCAATTTTAAAATATAGCCACATATGCCTTCTCAATTATCTTTAAACACACAGAGATGTTTATTTCTTATTGTGGTTATTTATTACCTGAATTGTTACTTTACTGAATCAGACATTTACAACTCTGTCCTAACAATTCTCACATATTTCATACTCTCATACAGAGCAAAATAAACACACTCAAAAGTTGTTATATCTGCACTGCAACTGAATATGCAACAAATATTTTTTATAAGACAATTTTAATTATTCTCAAGCTACACATTTCGTTTGAAACGTATTTATAATGCATTGTATGTTTTTTTTTTTTCAAGTGAAAATGGTGGAAAAAATGTAGAAAGTCATGACATTCCTCCACGTACCCCCAGAGAGCGCTCACGTGCCACCAGTGGTACGCGTACCACAGTTTGAGCACCACTGATTTAGGAGTTGGTCTTTACATTGATAGTTGTAAAATATTGTGAAACTAAGAAATATGGAGGAATTTCATTATGTAAAGTGCAAAAGGTGCAATCCTAGAACTGGACGTTCATGATCTCCAATTCTTCAGACACCACAACATTAACCACGAGGGTAAGAATTTGGGTTGGGAAGCCTTGGTCAAGTGCTACAACATGGAGCCTAAGCAGTCTAAGTTAACCTTGTCTGTAAACTGCATTAGCATCTCTGTTATCCCAGATGCTTCTATCACACAGTGGAAATGTCTGTTGTGGTCCTACAAGTCAGTATTTTAGATCTTTTTTGGAATAAATAGACTCCATGTGTCCCAAGCCAAAGACAGAACCACCCAGGATGTCATCAGCAGCAAGTCCAAAAGGCTCTAGTAAAGGGTTTATGGCAATAGTATGGGGTTGCATCAGTGCCCTGGATAAAGGTCATTTAGAAAAGTATACTGAAAGTTTTCAGCAGTGCGTACTGCCTTCAAGACCACATCTTTTCCAGGGATGTCAATACCTTTTTTTCAACAATACAATGCAAAACCCTAACACCAGGAAGAAGAGGGCATGAGTAACTGGACTGACCTGTCCCCAAGAGAAAAAGTGAGAACTTCAAAATGAAAAATATGACAGCAAAAACTCTTTTACTTTTGCACATCATGTGTTTCCCCTTAAGAATGAGACAAGATTTGTTTCATGGACACAAAGTGATAAAAGTTTCACTCTTCCAGCTTTTTTGAAATCTGTTACAGGTCTGAAATGGGAAAAAAAAAAAAAACGTGAAATATCTTGGGTGAGTAGCATCTGCGAAGAATTACAAGTAAAAGTAAATGTAAGGATTACTGTGTATCTCTATACGTTTGTGTTTTCTTCATCATCAAAAGTGATTTTTTTTTGCTTGTATAGGTATCTATTTCAGACTCAAAACAGAAAATGTTCTTGTTTATTTTTCCATCCATTATCTATGCTCACTTTATCCTCTGCAGGGTCAAGGGGATCTGCTGGAGTCTATCCCAGCTGTTTTCAGGCGAAAGGCAGGGGTTACACCCTGGACAGGTCACCAGTCCATCGCAGGGCCACATGTAGACCAACAACCATGCACACTGACAATCACTCCAATTAACCTGACATGCATGTCTTTGGACTGTGGGAGGAAGCTGGAGTACCCAGAGGAAACCCATGCAAGCACAGGGAGAACATGGAAACTCCACACAGAAAGGCCCCTGCTGAGGTTCAAACCAGGAACCTTGTTGCTGTGAGACACCAGTGCTAACCACCAAGCCACCGTGTTGCCCTTGTTAGTTTTAATTCAACAAAACAAATAAATGGTGGAATTGTTTTTTTTGTCAAGCATTTTTCTTTCCCCCAAAACTTGTTTTTGTCATCTTAAGTTCTCCTACAGCTAGTTTCATATGTTGATATAGACCAAACTCCATGATTCACCTGCTTCCAGGCCCAAGGTTGTCCCTTTCAATTTGGCTCATGGACCCCTTCCATGAGGTGATGTTGTTCTGAATGAATAAAAAGATTATGATAGGATGGGGGGGGGGGGGGGCTCATGCTAAGCAGCAAAGCTCACTTTTTCAAAGAATCAAGTTTCTGGCCAGTCTCTCAGATTATCACAATGGGAATTGAAAATGAGAAAATGAAAGTACACTCAGGAATGTTGGCTGTATGGATCTATTGCGGGCTACCACAGAGGAGAAAAACAAGTGGACCAATCAGATGGTAAGCCTTTGACGGCAAAACAATAACTGCGTGCATACACCTAATGCACACTGTCTCCTGATCTGGTCTCAATCTTGACAACAAATGTTATTGTGTCAAAGCATTCTGACCTTTTAAATTGATAAACAGAGGTTTCAGACACAATCATCAGAAATAAAGATGTGTTTTGAAGACCAGTAGTGTCATCAGACTCTGCAACCTGCTGACCTGCATCCACCAGGATTTGTTGTTACCACAGGACGAGTGTTGTAACAAGACCAGACTTAAACCTGCTTATCACTCACAGCTGGTGTGAAGGTCTGCACAGAGCTCCACCAGAATGTTGCATGAAATTCAAAATGAATTTGACATCCAAAGTCTATCAGTGTGTATTTTTTTCAAATAAAGAGTGACAGCCCTGTGCATTATACATATAGGCCTACCATGGATGGAGAATAAGGCAGTAACTGCACACAATTATAGTTTTCAATTTGTTTGCTGACAAGCAGTCTTGCTGTATTCTTGGAGAGTGATATCTATAACCTGTATTTTCACAGTCTGTGTTTCCCAGTGCCCACAACCTGTATAAGGCTGAGCTCTTTTATGTGACTCACTGTGTACTGTATGAAACTAAGAAATCATACCGCCATATGTATGGCGGTATTCCATCAGGAATCAGAAATTTAGACTCACTCCCTCTTTTCAAAACCTCACTCAAAACTCATCTGTTTAAATCGGCTTTTTCACTGTCCTAACCACTACTCTTTGAAATTTTAACCCGTCTCATTTAGCCCTGTGTTTTATATATTTATTGTGTTTGTTTTTAACTGTGTTTTAATACACTGTACGGTGACCTTGAGTGACAGAAAGGCGCCTTTAAATAAAATGTATTATTATTATTATTATTATTATATGTCAGAATCCCAGGAAATGTCAAATAGCCATGTCGTGTGAGTGGCACCTACAGCAAGTCTGATTCTGGTGGATGGTGCATTGAGGGAATAAAGGGTTAAATTGTGCTGTGATTACTCTAATTTCTTCATTTAAATTCATCAGTTGTTTCTGTCAGTAAAGATGAGTGCTCTACCTCAGGACTATTTTTAAGTCAAACATGATCCCTTGTGCTCATATTGGACTTTGTTGAAAATGACAGTGATGGCTTTCAAAATTAAAATGCCAAGGGCTTTAATTCTACTCTACCACAGTGTGCCATTTAATGTCTATAGTAAAGCAGGAGATATCGGTTGTATCTTTACTGCTGTCACATTATGTCTAATGTCCATTCAAATTGTAACAGCTCTGTCAGTACACTGCAAGTTATGTCATAAAACAAACAAATACATTGATAAAAGCCTCTATTTTATATAATTTATGTCCAGAGTGCCACTGGGAACATGGCAATAAAAGAATGTGCTTGTGCAACCTTTAGAAAAAGTCAAGCTCCCCAGAAGAAGCATTTGTGTTTTGTTGGTATTCTACTTCATTTGTTTTCAAGCAAATTAAAACTTGCCAGCAGTTGTTATGACAGACATAGTAAAAGTGAAGAACACTAGACAAAAGAATGAGGTGGAAGTCTGCATTTTATTTTACTGGCAGGATGTCATCACCATTTACCAAAACACCTGCATGCTTTCCCTCAATATGCCCAGTTACACAATAAAACGAATTTGGCGTGACACAATGAAAAGCAGCCTGGCACTCTGGCATTAAGGAGAAGACATACATAGCCGGTCACATTTGGACCTTTTCATTCAGAATTAATGGGTAGTTGTGACAGAATTGATCACGGGTCCTTTTTACAACTAACCACGACTGAAGCCCAAACCTGCCAAAAGTATTTCGATTTTAGCACATACTGCATTTGTGCATAGCACAACAGTTATGAACTAATGCTCTTAATGTGTTCCTGTCCTCTTTCTGTCACAATGGATTAATCTCAAAGCACCATTTTGAAGAAAATTGCAACTTATGAAGCAACCAGTCTACTTGCTGATCTGCTCGGTAAGCTACATGCCACCTGCTGCATATCTTCCATCCAACCAGCAGCAAGTAGTAGTAGCACAGAGACATGGAGCACCAGTGAACCGTCATCAGAGCAGTTCGATGGAGCCAGTTGGGTGGGGTGACATTTTAAGAGCCATGTGATGGAGTTACGCAAAAGACACAAGAGCTTGTAACCCCATGGTAAGGCTAAAAACTCCTTGCCACACTGTTGGACAGATCCTGTGGTACATTGCCAGGAGCTTCAACCATCATTTCATTCTTCTACTTCAGTATGGGTAGAGCTACGTCCTCGATTCATGTAGAATGGCGGTGAATCTCTTGGTTAGATTAAGTCACTTATCTCTCATCTTGAGGTACAAAGTACTATTGCACAGATTGCAACACATTTTCATTCCCAACTCGTCAGTGGCACTTGGTTAAGAGCACTTCCTGTCAACTTTCAATGTGTGAGGATGCGAGGGGTGGTTAATGGATTCAGTAAAGATCACTCCTCTATTTTTTAGGTCCGGTTCTAGAGCTTTTGTCAGATAGTTTCAACACTGTTGGTGGTGCCAAGAAGTTCACAGAGCCAGCGTAATCAATTTGAAGTAAAATTGTATTAAAACCAATTAAAAGGTCATATTTTACTAAAATTGAGCACAATAAGATATGTCTTCTAGAGCTGCCTGGTAGTGCAGTGGTTAGGGCAGGTGGCCCATCAGTGTTGTACCTGAACACGTTCATTGAATGAAAGTTCACGAACTAGTTCATATTTTGTGTGAACGTGAACTTGAACGTAAAATATACCACAAATGAGCCTGATATGTATCTGTGGGAAGCAATCAAACATGGCAACACGAGCTGTCGCTTCTGTCACGCTAACAATTGCGTCATCAAAGGTTTAAAACAAGCAGGAAGATGAAAGCTGTAGTCGCCCAGAGCCAGAGGAGCGCCCTGACTCCAAAGATTACACTGTAATCTTTGGAGTCGGGGAGTGAAATATTAAAATTAGGAAATAAAACATTTGCACCTTAAGGACCTGATTTGGTCTCATAATAAAGACCATTTGGCAGCAAGTTTTTACTCATATTTTTAATATACTGTAGAGGGAAGCTGAAAGGGAAATTACAGTTTTACGTGGGCTGTCCCTTCAATGCTAATGTGAACCCTGGTTGGATCAGGATTCCTAATTGGACACAGTTTTCGACAGATATAATGGATAAAATAATTGCTGTGTGTGGTGGTGTAGTATATGTGCAGTGGCAATCATTTTGACAAATAATTGTTCGCAGCAACATTAATTTGTAACATAAATTTGCAAATTTCCCCATTGTGGGACAAATAAAGGAATATCTTATCAAATAAAGGAATATCTTAAAAAAGAATAAGAAAAAATAACTAAAAATGAACTATTTAGTTCATTTTTTGAAATGGCAAACTGAACTAGTTCGTTTTAATTTCTGTGAACTATGAACTAACTCCCAGCCTGTGACCGTTTGTTGCATGTCTTTCTCATTCTCTCTCTACCACTATCAAAAAGGCACAAACAAAGCCATAAGTGCTCATAGAAACAAGATTTCAGTCCCACAGTTAAGTTCAATGTCCAGCTATCAAATCTAGTCACAGACTGATAGCTTTTTCTGTATCATCCTGTTCTCTCAGTTCAGCAAGGATATTGTTCCCCAGGCCTATGCTTACACCACATAAAAAGACCCAGAAAAACCCTGTTTCATCTCTCTGCACAGCACCATATTGGCAGGGACCGACACAGCTGAACCCCATTTAATCTAAAAATGGGTGAAAAGAGGGGGCCTGGAGGGTGGCTGAAACAATCCCAGCTCACTACTACCATTACTACAGATGCCACAAGCTATTTTAGTTTGGCTGGCTAGCTGGCATGCTAACCTATAATGTAAAATAATGTTACAGTTTGCATATATACATTAGTAGTTTTTGCCAGATGATGGCACTAACCATGAATGTAAATGCAGACAAATAAATTATTATCATTAATAATAATAATAATAATAATAATAATAATAATGTTACAGTAAACACATTCGGATCAGTTCTGTCCATCCATCCATATTTCTCACTGAGCTACCATAACAATATAAGCAAGTGCAAAAAGAACCCTGGACAAGCCAGTGCGCAGCTAACATCCACCATTTGGGTCCCCAGGGCTCCGTCTATGCCCTGGAATGTCAACTAGAATAACCTTACATTTTACATCTTACAATTCTGATCAAATCTGTTATCCATCCTCATTGCTATTGTCATTACCAAAAGATACTGAGTATGAGTAATGCCAAGCTAAAACAAAAACAGGGGGAGCTGAGATCGAGCATTTGGCTTATCGACCATAGCCTTTGGACTCTCGGGGCTTTTCAGAGCTGGGTCCTGAGGAAGGTCTGGGCAAAGCTTGTCAGTCCAGAAAGGTGCAGACCAGTTTGGAGGGTGGCTTGTCTGGAGGAGCCAGCTGTTCTAGCTGAACTGTTTCAGGACAAGAACCAGCCTTTCGCAGTTGTCTGTTTGTATACTTAATAGCACAGCAAAACATTATCCTTAAAATAAGAATGATGGGTGGTGCAGTGGTTAGGGCAGGTGGCCCATGTACAGAGGCTACAGTCATCGGCGCAGCGGTCGTGGGTTTGACTCCTGGCCCATGTGAACCTTCGCTGCATGTCCTCCCTGTTCTCTCTCTGCCCCCCTTCCTGTCTATTTTCACTGTCAATAAAGGCCACTAGTGCCAAAAAAAAATCTTTTAAAAATAATAAGAAGAATGACTATGCACAGTTAGGTCTTTATTTACAGCACAGAGGTAAAGTCCGTGCCAAAGTCAGTGCTAAGTGCTTTGTAACTAAAGTGATGACGGCTATCCATTAACCATAACCAGTCGTCAGTCATAAGACATACCCTTCATTATGAAAAAAATTGTTGCTTTACATAAATTTGCCTGATGTGTTACATAAAAATTCACTTCCCATATTGTTCACATGTATGTGAAATTTAGCCGTGGAGACCAAACCAATCCTTTTGTGGCCTTTGACAGTGAGAGAGACAGGACACAGGGCAGAGAGAGCGGGGGGTTGTGCATGCAACCGCTGCAGGAAGGACTTTGGCCTCAGTATATGGGCCACCTCCCCTAACCACTGGGCTACCGGGGCGGCCTCAAAACCAATTCTTGAACCAAGCCTATAGAGTAAGGTTAATTAATGTTAACGATGGAAAATATCATGATTAGGCACTGTAACATATAAAATAAATATTTATTGTGGTACGCTTTGCCGCCATTTCCCATGGGACAATCATGTCCCATCATTGACGTGATGACATGTTCCATCATTGACAAAACCAGCCCAGTAATCTGTATTGGATTCTTTCATTTCTTGGTGGTCTCATAGTGTTCTCCTTTTTGTAATTCAAATTAATTCAGAATGAAGGAAATCTCATTTAATTTAATTTACCAGACAAGTCTGAAAGAGTGATTAAAATGCATCCATTAAAACTAAACTTTAACCAGCAGCTATTGATTTAAATGAAATGCAACATGATCTGACATCTGTGCTTTGATTTCAGTTGTAGTTATGTGTAAAATGATGACTGAGAAAGTAAGTTCAGTTGCATCACTCATGAATGTGCAGTGCTACAGCCACTCAACAGATTAAACGTACAGGGTGTTGACATCCACTGTTCTCTGGACCTGGAGGATCTAACTATCAAATATTATCAAATATCAGCCCTTCTAGCTATCAAGAGATAATCATAATCATAATCATTGCTGTTTACATACCTGCTAAAGGCTGCTGCCACAAACTATCTGCTAGATTCTATTAAAAAAAAAGAGGGCTCACTTGATGCACTCAATGTTGTGCAGTAGAAGATGATTTTAATCAAGGGAACCTAGAAACTGCCCTTCTCAAATTCTACCAATATTTTCACTGCCCCACAAGAGTAAAAAAAAAAATACTGAAGACGATGTTTGCAGCAACATTAGGCATGGATTTAAAGCATCTCCTCTTCCACATCTGGGCCAGTGTGATTACATCTGGCTGTTCTTAACTCCCAGGATACAGAGCTGTCGTTAACAGAGCCAAAACAACTACAAGTTACAGCAGCTTGGTCAGATGGAGTTTCAGGACTGTAATAATCACACTGACTATTCAAGGATGATGACATTAACACCTGCAGAAAGCTGCCTGGACACTGTGACCACTTCAAAAATAATCTATGTCTTCCCCAACAACAAGCCATAATCACGAAAGACATAACATGTCCAACTCCAGCTAAAAGCATGAAACAGGTACACTTTCAGGTAAAGTTACACACAGCACTATGGGGTTGCCAGTGCAGAACTAAATGGGTATCAGAAAGGCCAAAAGGAACCTAAAGCAGGACCATTGAGGGCCTCTTTGACAACTCAGACACCTGCTGTGCGTGGCGAGGTCTATGGCACATCACATAATAAAAACCAATACCATCAGCCTGACCACCAGTAGCAGCAGTGCCTCACTGGCAGAGCAGCTCAAAATCTTTGGGGATGGCGCAAGAGTCATTTCACTCCATGTACTGTCCTCCTTAGGGTAACCAGACACTCATTCAGACTGAGAAAAGTCACACAAACTCTCGTAATTTAAGCATATATTTATATTATCGCGTTAACTCATTAATTTATTAACGCCGACATTTATTTTATCGCATGTTGGTCACGTGCTTTTGTTTTGAAAAGTCTGTTACTGGCTGCTGCGGAACCGGGAAATAATTGGCAGGCAAAACTAAAACAGACATGGAGAACGGTAAAAAAGTCAGTGTACTTTACAGTTTGAGTAGCAACTCAGGTAGCAATATTAACAATTCTGTCTGAAAAAAAACTCTCAAACCTCTTTGTTCAAGACAATCGCGTCATTCCTCCATGTTCCATCAGATCTGCTCATGGGCGTAACCACGCATTCTTTGGGGGGGGTCTTGTCCCCCCCAATACTGGGAAAATACCAATCTGTCCCCCCCAATATTATGTGTAAATATGTTAAATATTTCCTCCTTTTATGAAACTTGGCTCAACAGTCCGTCTCTTGTTATTTTCAAATATTTACCGATCAATTTATTTCCGTTTATAAGGAACACTAAAGTGTGTGACCACCCCCTCCCAGTTGTACACTTGGTTGCGCCCATTTAACGGCTCTCGGTTTGAAGCGGCTCCGATAGACGAAACAATAGAGCGTTGAATGTGAAAGAAAGGAGGGAGCAATGTCTTTACTCAAAAAGCAGAAAAAACAGGACATACAAAGTTTTTTCAGACAGTAAGCAACTAGATAGCTAAAGAGGAGTGATGTTGTCATACTGAGTGTGTTAATTTTTAAATTAATTTGAAATATTTAACTTGTTAAAAAGGGCTCAGTTTGTTAGTTGAGCTAGCTAGCTTGAAGTGAAGAGACTGTATCATATGATATGATGTGTCTTCCATGTGTGCTGCTGTTTTCTCTCTCCGTGTGTCGTGTGTATGTGTGTGTGTAACGCTAGCAATACAAGCAAAATATTCAACGTATCAAATTAAAAAGATCCTCAGGGTCAGTTATTGTTCTTCTGGTACAATAATAATATCTGGTCATAATGCAGGCAGCACAGAGAGACAGGGAGAGGGATGCTGTAAGGACAGGCCAGACAGGGACAGTCTCTGAAGACATGGATGATCAGGTGAGACACTGGAATACAAGACTCAACAGCTTGATGACATTTGTTTTAACCTAAGCCTACGTGTCAGCAGTAAATAAAACTAGTAAGAAAAGCAGAATATTCTAAATAAAATTTTCCTCAGGGTCAGTTATTCTTCTGGTTCAATAATAATATCTGGTCATAATGCAGGTAGCACAGAGAGACAGGGAGAGGGATGCTGTAAGGACAGGACAGACAGGGACAGTCTCTGAAAACATGGATGATCAGGTGAGACACTGGAATACAAGACTCAACAGCTTGATGACATTTGTTTTAACCTAAGCCTACGTGTCAGCAGTAAATAAAACTAGTAAGAAAAGCAGAATATTCTAAATAAAATTTTCCTCAGGGTCAGTTATTCTTCTGGTACAATAATAATATCTGATCATAATGCAGGTAGCACAGAGAGACAGGGAGAGGGATTGTGTAAGGACAGGCCACACTATTTTTTTTAATGTCAAATGAATAAATCTGTATATATATATTCAATTAACATCAATATTTTACATTTAATTCTTTGTACAAATCTATGATTTCATTCACATTAAACGTTTAAGTGTAAATGTGCAGACATTCATTTTGAGACAAATCAACAAAATACAAATTAACTTGGAATTAAAAGTCCATCGTGTGCTATGGACTTTTTGTCGTTCCAATCACAATATTTACATCAACATGTTTTAGGCATGTAATTTTCCCAGCTGGAAGCTATCCTATTCACTACTATCTCAGAGAAATTGCAGACTATTCCTTTAAATGTGATTTCAGATGGTCAATAAATAAAAATCACAGAACTGTGGGAAATGCACCTTTGAAAAAAATTCTGGGGGAGGGCTCTCATTTGGACCCCCCCAATCAGTGACATGCGGTGAGATTCATGGCTGGTGAGGCACTGACTTCATCAGTCAGATTTACAAGCATATGAACCCTCCAGAACAACTTATTCACCATTTGATTGGCAGCAGTTAACTGTTTATGTTTAAAACCTCCTATCGTCATTCACATATAAATGCTTTACACATACAAACTGTAGCGCACAACAAAGCACATTTAATTAAAAAAAAAGTTATTATGGTCTTACCTTTACTTATAAATGAAGTCCATGCGCCGCTCCTTCTGAAGAATAAGTGACAAGCGCTTGCTGTCACTTGTTCTGCAGCCAATGTGTCGCAAGAAGAATCCCTGTGCTCACTAGTGCCCCCTAACGTGAGGCAGGAGAAGTGCATGCCTCACCCCGCGCCTCTTCTCAGGCGTTTTATGATCGCGCCGGCACAAGAAACACATTACACACATATAGTTGCTGTTCATTATATAAATCAGCTAAACTATGGAAACTTATTTCATATAGCAAACGTGTTTGAACATTTTAATAGTGACATACAAAGAGACGCCGATCTGGTCTCACTACATAGCATGGCAGCACAGTTAGCCGAGTCATTGCGCAATCCATGGTGAGGCTCAGCGGGGGGCTGCCTCACCGCCCGCATTTTCTCAGTATTTGAATGGTAAATGTGAAAATTCGGCGATTTTGAATAAAAAATAATCTAAAAATGGTGAGGTTAAATGGAAAATTACTTTATAGTACAAATCAATTGATAAACTTAAAAAATTTTTTTTTTACTTTTTTACTCTTTTACTCTTTCTGTGAGGCAGGGGAGGCACGGCCTCCCCTGCCTCACCTGACCGCATGTCACTGCCCCCGATGTCTATACCATGGTTACGCCCTTGGATCTGCTCCATGTGTTCACTGTTCTGGTGTTCTCTAGCTGGTTACTGCAGTGCGGCTCCATCTAGTGGCACAGATGTGTAATGACAACAGAAAGCCTGTTCCTTGATTATAAAACAAAGCCATTTCTGGGTCACGTAAACCAGACAATAAAATATTAAAAACAATTTCAGTCCCGTGGCCTGTTTAATAAAATTGAAATATAAAAAAACAGGCATTTTTTTGTGTTAGATTAAAAAATGGAAAAAAATAAAAAGTCACTTGTTAATTTTTTAAATTTTTGATTGACAATTGGAAAAAAAAAAACAAATGATACACAGATAATTAAAGATCACAGTACTTTAACATGGACATTTTCATTTTAAAGTTCTCCCAGGGGACGATTAAACAGAAACAAGGTTATTTGTAACAACTGCCAAGTTGAACTCCCCGTTAAAAGTTTCTGCTGTTACCTCAGAAATTACCTGTTTCAATGTTATGATTGTGGCCTCTAGATTGTTAGAATTTTATTGGTAGACTTTTTTTATTTTTCATAAAATAAAAACAGGATGACATTAATGCCCTGGCAGTGGCAATAAGCTTTATTTTATTTAACATTTTTAAATTTTATTTTACATTCATTTTACATTTTTTAAGATGAGATTCACACAAAATATGTGTTACTGGCAAGTAGTGATGTTAAAAGTGTTTGAACAACAAATGTTATGGCACTTTAGTTCATATGGAAGCAAAATAAAAGTGACCTTTACACTACTTTTGAATTCATTATTTGATTTTTCATATACAATGCGATTAATTGTGATTAAGGGATTCAGAGAAATCATGCGATTAATCACAATAAATAATTTTAATCGTAGCCCAGCCCTACAGCCCTAATATATATATATATATATATATATATATATACATATATATATATATATATATATATATATATATATATATATATTAGGGATGCAACGGTACTCGGTAAAATACAGTACGGTTCGGTACGACCTGTGCGGGACAAGGGACACTTTTATGTCCCGCGGTATTATTTATGTTCCAGTAACTTTGCATTGGACTTGCACGTGAGCGTGCGTGCCTTTTAGGCAACAGGCTAAAAGGTGCATGTCAATGTCCAGTCGCCTCCGCTCACTCACAGTGACCTGCTGATCACACTTTGGCCGGTTGGCTGCAGTTTATAGACGCAGAAAAAAAAAAGAAAAAAAAGACAAGCAGGCATGGCCAGCGGTAGTGGAGAAATTGGGAAAAACTTTTTAAAATCACCGCTGTGGGAGCATTTTGGTTTTGCTGTTGAATACACCGGCGAGGGAGTAAAATCAGTTAACAGTTAACAGAACGCAATCTTCCACCCTTCCTAAACCCACGATCTACCTGCGTAAGATCCAGTTGTTACCAGTTGTGCATCTTGGCACAGCTGATGTGCTTTTTAAAATACTGCAGAACAAATCGTTGGATGCACATTTGAAAATCATGAACAATAATGTTCCTGTCCCTCCTCGACCACCAACAGTTTCAGACATATCAGAAATAAATTCCCACATCCAACCTTTTTCAGCTTGACACCAGAGACAAAGATCTCCTTGGTTTCCTCCACAGCAAACATCTGAATGAGCCACCTGTACGTTGCACCCCTAAAACATACATACATACATACATATGAAAAAATATAAATGAGAGAGAGAGAGAGAGACAGACAGACAGAGAGAGAGAGAGTCACATATACACAAACTGGCATGACTTCACAGAGGAAGCAATAAATGTAATGTTTCTGACTATATTTGTGCAAACTGCTTTTGTCTTATTTTATATCAAGTAGAAAAATCAATATCCTGCTGAGTCCTAATTACACTGGACTATGAGCTTGGGATTCTGCTGGCAGCCGCTGCCATGGGGCTGCCAGCTCCAGTGTATCTGACACTTTCTCCATGCTGTCACACCAGATATCCATTTTCTTATACACAATGTTGCTGCACCATAAGACCCTAACAGCACACAGATGGACCAGACAGAGCTGGCAGCAGAAGTAGTAATGAAATGTCTGAGGACTTTGGTTGCCATCGGAATGAAAGGGTTTTTTAAATAGGTGTGGATGGAATGCAGCCAGTGTAGGAATTGTACTACATTAGCAATGACAAGTAGGAAATCGCAAGAAGAATCAATTGGATCGCCATAATTTGGCTGAATGTAAATTAAAGGGCAGTTTTACACACTGACATTGATTGAAAACTGTAGGCATATAGACCTTATATTTAACTGCCACTTCTACCTTATAGCCATATGGTCCTCAATCACCACTGACCAAAGAGGAAAACATTTAAAAGTTGACTTTTGTCCTTAATGTTGTAAAGGATATGGTCCTAAAGCTTTGCTTCCCATATATGAAGTGCATACAATTCCCTTTTATAGCTTGACTTACTTTTCCTTTTTTTTTTTAACTCAACCAATCATAATATTAGTGAAGTCAATATGAGTTTACAGTAAAGGTTTGTTGTTGTATTTAGATGTGATTAGTGTGAAAATTAGTGCTTCTTTTACAAATATTACCCTGTTTACACAAGCTGCCTCTTAAATCCCCAAATGATATTTTACAGCCACTACTTATGGATCCAGGCCCAGCTGTGGCAGTCTGCTTAGTATACGTAATGTTGAGCAGTGAGTCACCCACACTGAGGCTGAAGCCCATTGTGTGGACTTTGGACGACATTCAGAACACTCACTGATAGGGATGACACATTTCTGAGAAGTGAAAGCTGCAAGTCCATAAGAGGCTCAGTGTCTGAGTTAGGGGACTATGTGTCCGTCATTGTGAAATATAAAAACAACCAAATACAGCATCTTTCATGAGGGACATAAAAGTAGAAAATTGATAAATATAAAAACAGGGGATCACATCGAGATTAAATTGTAACTTTCCTCATTATATTATACTCTAAAGGTTTTGGAGAAAGCTTGGTTTGGAAGTTAAAACATGTGAGTGCGTTCCTGTGGGCATCAAGGGAGTGTGTTTTATAGCCAGTGTTTTCCCAGATAGGTGTGTACACTATAACACCTCCAGGATCATCAACAATGAATCATAGCGTCCCCAGAACCACCTTCACTGATAAACACAGGTTCTTGGCCCCAAAGGTACTTTTTCCTTTCACAGGAAAATGGTCCTCATTATGCCTTCGAAACGCTTCGATGTAAATTTACACCATTCTTCCTTTTTTATTTTATTTTTTCAGCATTCTAGAGTGAATGGAAAATTGGAAAATGAACCCCGTTTCTCCTGTCTGTAGCTTTCTCATACTGCATTTGTGTCTACCTTGGTCATTTCACTCCTTATTGTTCCTTTTCCTGCAGCAGTGCCTGCATGCTGTTCATATGTTCATTGAACACCAGAAGAAATCCACAAAAGAGACTCATAACGGCACTAGTGACTGTCTTGGTGAACTGAAATAAAAAAGTCCATTCACATAATTCAAGCCTTCCCCATGACTGCATTAACACACAGCTAATATTTGTTGGTAAATGCCAAAATCAGATAAACCTAGTTCCACCCATAAGTTGATGGCTTCTTAGGTTTATTCCTTATGTTCCAAAAAAAGACCTCCTGGACAGTTCAGCAAGATCTCCCAGATCTCCATGGATTGTTGTTTAAGTGATGAAGATGCTGAAGAAAGAGAATGCAGAAGCGAGGATAGAGGCGAGCCTATGAGCTATGTTAAGGACACAACCGCTCATACCTCTGCTTCTGTCAGTCCACCTTAAAAAACTCTCACTCATTTCACAAACTGGACAATTTGGATGTACAGATGGCCTCAACTGACTTCATATCAAACTTCTGCCCAGTTATTATTATTGAAACATGGCTTTATCTGCTATATCTGACGTGACGATGCAACTAGCAGTCTGCACCATTCCCATATTTTCACTGTACAAAACAAAGCAATGAAAATAAATGAAATTCATATTTAAAAAAAAAAAATGCTTGAATTTCTCTAGAGGTACTCTTTAAACTATTATATCTATGACCAAAGATCTTTAGAAATACATGCCCAATTCCAGAAAAGTTGTGATGCTGTGTAAAACATAAATAATACAATGCAATGATTTGCAAGTTTCAAACCCATATTTTATTCCCAGTAGAACATCAAGAACAAACCAAATGTCTAAACTGAAACAGTTTACCATTTAAAAGAAAACATTAGCAGATTTTGACAAGATTGGAGATTTCAATCGGGTCAGGGAGCAGAAAACTGGAGAAAAGGCTGCCAGTGAGGGGGAGGGTTCAGGCGAAAGAAGAGGCAGTGGGTTGAAGGTCAGTTGCTGGTGAATATTGTGGATTTTGTTTAAAAAAAAAAAAAAAAATGCATCATGGAATTGCAGGTGTTGGTTGAGTGCAGGGAGTTAGGTGGCTGAAGAATATTATTAAGCAGTAAGAACAGAGTCTTGGTGTTACCTTCACTGGAGCTGATTCAGACCAGAGTAATAATTCAATTTTGCAAGAGTGATGGAGTCCTTGTAGAGTGAAATATCGGTTTTGAACTGTCTTTGTAAACAGTAAGCCGATCAAGCCGATGACCTTTAGTTTTCATGGACTGAGGTTCAGGAGCGTACCAGGGAGAAGTCGAAGAGAAGGAGACTAACCATGTTTTCACTGGGCCAAGAGAGTTTTAGTATGCTGGATAGACCATCATTATAGTATCGGATCATTGGAGGTGGAGGGAAAGTCATGGACCAGGAGAGAGTCAATACCAGAGCCGAGGGTATCAATGTTAATGTCCTTGATAATCACATTCCTCTCCTAAAACTCCAGCAACTGGTGTCGTCACTTTCCAGACGTTCACAGACAGTTTTAATCAGAAAGGGAGATGCAGCACAGTGGTAAACATGGTTGAATACTGTTCCAGGGTGTGTTGCTGCCATCAAGGTCAAAATTGAGCTAATATTTTCTATGAAATGGTCAAATGTCCCAGTTTCAACATCTGATTTTTTTTTTTTTTTTAATTCTGTTGAATATAAAATATGGGTTTGTGAGATTTGCAGATCATTGCATTGTGTTTTTATTTATGTTTTACACAGCATCACAACTTTTTTAGAACTGGGGTTGTAAGTGCAAGTCAGTTTTCTGTAAACACACTGTCTGCTGTTATTTCACATGTTTTTTGGGTTGCTGGGTTTTTTTGTTTCCTATTTTTTTCTGTATTCAGGATGTTTTTGTGCTGCAAACCTTGGACAGAAGGTGTGTAGGCTCGAGCCAGTGACCGTGCATGGCAATGTGGAGTGAGGAAAAAAAAAACACAAACAAAAAAAAGGAATAAAAAAAAAAGCCAACACTTGAAATTTAATTCTCACACACTAATGCACACACATGTTGTGTTGACAGAAGGTAAACTTTAGCATGAAATCATCTGAAAGACATATTTCCATATATTTGTGTCGCAGAACACAAAAACACAGAACACAAGTGTAAAACAACTTGTTTTACTTCTTATTTCTTTGACTCTCCTTCTTATCTTACATAAAATTATGATCTGTTTTAACACTGCATAGAAAAAGGACTGTAGGACCATGACATTTTTGATTTCAAAATACTAAAAGAATAAAAGCAAATGCCTTAAGAAGCTGGATTTTTCCATGTTGTAGCTTATACTGTATTTAAAGGAAGCTAAATCCCCAAGGCCTATAATTTGCAGCATTGCACAATAAAAGAAAGGATGAAGGGCCAAGTTTGCTTTTGCAACTACCTACATGCTCACATACAAATAACCCCCCCTCATCTCTTGTTGAATAGAAAATTAGAAAAATTACATCTCTATTATAGAAAAAAAATGTTACTGACCTTAAACCTATGTTGTGAACGCACAATTCAACATTACACAACCATCAGGTAGAGACGGTTCCAAAGTAACCTTCAGATGTACGAGTCCTGAACATGTGAAAAACAGTTTGCGTCAATATGTGTTTTCTTTGCAGCTTTTGAATTTCTGAGCTTATCTTAAAAACTCCTTTGAATATTACAATTTAACCTCAAAGAAAAACCAAGGACGACTGAACAAAAAGAAGACACTGTTTCTTCAGTCAAATAGCTTTCAGTTATGACACAGAATGACCACATAAACTTGAAGCTGGCTTTGTCTCTTTCAGTCTTCCTCGTGACTGAACAACAGCTAAATGTTTCTTTACATGCTAACATGTGGCATGTTTGCAAAAAAACAAGAAACAAACAGGAAGCAGATATGATCACTGACACTGTGATCTTAGTCTAAACAGGATTTGTTTTAATTGCTGTTCCAACACAAGAATGGCTTCATTACTATTCTGGTGGCATTACAGATGCAAAAAAAATAAAAAAAAAAGGACCATACTGGATATTTAAATATTGTTTTTGAGGTACTTATTAGTAGTCTGTACTTTAATTGCAGTTTTAAAAAAAAATTTTAAAAGTATTTGTGTGCAATTCTATCTAAAACAATTCAGCTTCAGAAATGATCTACTTTTTAATCTTGATAGCGATATTGTCTCTTCCTTTCTCACCTTATGGGAATAAAGACCTTGGCTATAATCACTGATCACCAGCTTTCTTTCACTGACTTTAGTGCTGTAATCTCTTGCTCGTGCTGCTTTGTGCTATACGACTTGCAGAAAATCAGACCTTGTCTAACTCAGTGTGCCACCCAGTTGGTGCAGACCATGGTTACCCCACCCACCTCTCAACCACTGCAACGCTCTCTATGCTGGCCTACTAGCATGTGTTGTGAAACCCTTACAGATGAAACTGCATCTGATTTTTAATGAGCCCAAAAACACTCCAGACACGCCGCTGCTCGTTGACTACGACATGTACCCTGGCTAACAGTGTACGTACGCATAAAGTTCTAATCACCACTGCTCTTTTATAGTGTTTACACTTCCGTCTACTCGATTTCCATCTTAATGACTAACACTTCCAAATCGATCCCTGCACATTTGCAGGAACATCGTCTGGCATTGGCATCCCTACACACAAGCCCAGACCAGACAGTTCTCGCAGAGATGAACTTCCAAAGGCTATTAGAGCTCCAGCATTTCTTTCTGTCTTCAAGAATCTCTCGAAGTCGCGGCACTTCTGAACTCACCTTCTCTCCTTGCATACTAACATTTCTAACCCTCACCTTAATTCGCTGCACTTTATTTTACTGCACTTATTGGCTGATCTTTCTTTCTACAAATGTCTTTCTTTATCCCTTACAACTCCTTTCTATTGACTTAGCACCTACTTCTTTAATTCTGTAGCTTCAGTGTGTTTCTCGATTTGTAAGTTGAAAGAAGAAAGTTGTAGAATGCAAATACTTCAGTACTATAGTCAATATGATGATATAATTGTTTGTAAAGTATTTTTGTACTTTATTTTTTATTTTTCCCCACATCTTCTATGCCTACTTTAAATTTAGTGTAAGAAGGAGGAGGAAGAAGAAACTACTTGACAAGCTGGAAATGCTAATGGATGAAACTTGTTCCTGATTATTTTCTGTCAGTCAACTGATCAATTAAAAAGTAATTGATTTGTGCTATGCTTTCTCTTAAAGACCCCATGTGTGATTGTACTCTAGACTGGGCAGATAAGATAACTATATATAGATGAATTACTGTCAAAAAATGATCCTCCCACCACACTGATACATTTAATATAAATCACTGAACAACACACAGAATGACAGGCATTTTAATTAGACTTTGGTTAAGTAATGTTATGCTTCTGATAAAAATCATGATCTTGTTGTATCATAAGGTTTGGATCATCATAATGTGACAAACATTGTGGTTATAATTTGTAAAGGCTGCCGTCTGTGAAAAGAGACGGCGTCAGTTGTTTTGTTAAGACTGTCAGATAAAAAAGGTCACTATTTATGAGAACGTCAACGGGCCATTTGGAAGTCAGCCACAGCTTCACCAGATCAGTGGTATTATTTTAGGCCATTAATAATGTTTGCACACCTAATCACTACATAGTGTTTTTGTTCATTACAAACTCAGAAACAAGAAATAAAGAATCATCTGATCACAATGGCTCAAGTATTTGGCAAAAAATATCTTAGACAAACAGCAATGTATAGTGTTGCAAAATGGAATATAGTGTGCCAAAAATGAAGCCAAAAAGAAAATAATACAGTGATCCCTTGCCAATTCACGCTTTAAATTCCGGGATTTAAGTTATTCGTGGATTTTTCAGAAATACAGTAATCCCTTATTTTTCGCGGTTAATGGGGACCGGCGCCCCCTCGCAAAAACCAAAATCCGCGAACGGGAGCCGGAGCCCCCCCGAGCCTAAATAATGTGTTTAAAATATAATTAAAACCTGCAAAAAAGTAGTGAGGCACTGCAGCGAAACAAGACAAAGGCTCAACTGTGGTCTTTCTGTTACCTTCACAGCCTCTGGTCTCTGAACTGTAGTAAATGCGTCTCGGCCAATCAGAGCACAGATTCTAGAGTTCTGGGCCGTCGGCGTTTCTCGTGTTGTTTACAGGAGGCTGTGAGCCATCGTTCGACGTTTCGCTGGCAGCTGCGGCCTCTCGTCTACAGTGGGGTGGATTTTCGCAGAATTTTTGTGATTTTTTTTCTTGATTTTTTTTATTATATTTTATATTTCTGAAAAATCAGCGAATAACTAAAACTGCGGAACTTAAAGCACGAATCAGCAAGGGATCACTATATATAATATTTTTAAAAATCAAGAAAAAATTGCGGAAACATCACAGGATGTTGTGCGCGTTCTCTCACAGCGAAGAAATGCTGTGAGCCAGCCTGGCCCCTTTAAGAAGGTGGCCTTATGGGTAATGGTGTGGCCTTCATGGGTAATGGAGTGTGTGTGTTGTGGGACGGCAGAATGAAAACGGGGTTAGATGAAAAGTGTAGTGAGCATCAACAGCAGCCCAGCGTGTATAGATTTACATTCTCTGTTAACCGACAGGAGCCCAACAATACAACCTGTGTGATGTTACAAGTTCCTGCAGTGCCAGAATAAAGTGCTCGTTCCATGCAGAGAAAACTGGACTGTTTCTTTTGTTGTTGTTAGCTTGTTGCCCGCTAATTACGAGTCAAAAATAGCACAATACCAGCAGTTTGTTTACTACGGTTCAGAGACCAGAGGCTGGCCATTAACCGTGAAAAATAAGGGAGCGCTGTAATAATGTAGGCTATACTAACTACCCCCATGATTCAGTATTTTGTAGATCCATCTTTTTATTATTTTTGTTGTTGTGGCACAAGTGGCCTTTATTCCACAGTGAGAGAGAGACAGGAAACAGGGCAAAGAGAGAGAACAGGGAATGCAGCAAAGAGTTACTGCAACCGCTGCAGGACTGTAGCCTCTGTGCTACCAGGGTGGCCCTTGTAGGTCCATCTTTAATGCCATTAATATGATTTAATATTTGATTCTTGAATGACTTTATGACTACCTCTCTTTTCTTTAATGTAGGATTTTTGGCCCTTTCCTCTCAACAGCATTGCTTCAGTTCATTCAGGTTTGACTTGTATGTTCCAAAACCCTGATTCTTTTGATTTTCACTCACCAATTACGTTTTAGATTTGGAGGTTCCCTTTCAATCAGTCTCCTGTTTCTTGCCCAAACATCCACTTTGGTCACATCTGTCCAGGAGTTTTGTGGTTTGTCCAGATGCAGTTTTGCAAACCTCAAACATGTTTTTATATTATGTTTAGATAGAAAAGGCTTTTTCCTGGCCATCCTTCCCAACAATTATTGCTTCTTTTTTTTTTGGTACTTTTATGGACTTTAACATGCTAAAAAAGATGTGATGCTTCTCACTTTAGAACACAAGAGTCCAAATTGTTTGGAAGTGACTCTCTGACCCGTTCCAGATCGATATGCAGCTTCACTTGACTTTGTTTTTGTGTCTTTCCCTTTTAGCACATCTGAGTGCTCCATACCAGCAAGCTGTCATAGCATAACATTTACTTTTATAGCACAGCTGCTGATGATCAGTTCATCAAGGACTGATAATTAGCTGCACCTGGATGAAACCTTCCCTACTAAATCCTCTGGACCCAGCAGAGGGGTACTTGGTACTGCCCGTGTGTTTGATAAATAAATAATGGCACAGTGAAAAACATTGTTTAGTTGTTCACCTGTGATCGTATTTGCATAATTTTAAGACCCACTATGTCAGATGATTTTATGTTGTTCTAAAACATAGACACAGACACAAATATTGAAAAATAAAAATTAGTAAACAGCGTAGGCAGTGCAATCACTAGTGATCTAAAGTGTTAAAGTAATTGTTTAACTGAAATATAGTTTTAACTGTAGTTGGAAAACTGCTTAATTTTAATAAAGAAAACCATAATGTGCAAGTTATTTGCTTGTGTTTGTGTAATTCAAAAACATTTCTAAAGGAACTGTTTTTTAAAGCTATCAGATAAATCGCCAGTATGCACTTTTAGAGGTTAAGGTACTTAAAATTTATATTTAACTGAACTCAAAAAATTACACCTGGTTACACTGTTCCACTAAGAGGGTTAAAAAAAAAATCTATACTTTGTATTTGTTTTATGATATGCAGTGCTCACACAAAGAGCTGGTGCTATATGCAGCAAAGAAAACATTTCTCTTTATTATTATACCTTTTATTGATCGGCTTTACTTGTCCTCGGCGAGCAAATAGATTATCATCATTCACTTTCAAAGACCGTGCTGTGTTGTGCAATCGAAGATGTGACAACTGCATTGGCGTCTTGCGTGGTGTGTCAGCTTTCTCTTAAAAACAAGTGACTAACTCTGCTGCCGGCTCAGAGGTGCAACTCCTTTAAGTCCTTTCTGCCTTCCTCCACTGTGCTGACAGAATTACTCGGTGCCGTTAAGACATAACAGTCTCGCCTTGAAAAGGCTGTTTGAAATTGGCCGTATAAATGGCGGTAAACTCCATATAAGTTTTATGTCCATGCTTTTTTCTCTGTCACATCCGCCCTCCCTTCAGTTATCACCCTGCTGAACACCTCCCTGAGAGACTAGGTTTGATGGATCAGACAAAAAGGAAATTATTATCGGGGGATTAACTGATTGATGGGATGAGCTATCTGTCAGTATACGTCAGGAAAAAGGAAATGGCTTTGTGGGGTGTGTAATACAAATTCAGCTACTACATGGTTGACACTTTGGTGTAGCGTTATTTACATGTGTCTCACACACTCAAATCTATATGTGCAAATAATGTAATCTCATACTAGTGTCAAGCTTGTTTTTGTCGTGTCTTCCGTGTTCTCAAAGACGCTATTTTGGTGCAGTCATCTGAGCACAGAGACATAAACTAGTCAGAAAATCTAGAGGGTTAAAGCTGCAGTTATGTTATGAATTAAAGAAAACTGCAAAGATGTTTTTGAAATAGTGTTGTAGCATGGTATAAACTCGATATTGATCAGATTAGTTTCTGAAAATTAGCTTCGAGCAGTTTTTTCTAAGGTGAGCAGTCAGCAAGGACCTATCATTAAGGGCATTTTTACCTGCAGTTTAACTTCATCTGGAAAAAAAAGGAAACTTCCTGGTTTTTTTTGGATTTATTATGCAGTGCGATGTTTATTCTCTACAGACCTAATCTGAGAGAAAATGGCGCTTAACACTGATTGTTGCAATTAGAATTATTTTTCCAATCAGTTTTTAAAATGGAAATACTCCAGTTAAACATTTTTCTTGGGCTAAGGCTGAGGGGGAAGAAACTCTTTTTTTATATATTTTTTTATTTTCTTTCACATTCTTTTACAATTGCAGATGCCGAAGGAGCAGTAAATGATAGCCAACTGTCTGTGGGTGATTTTAGGAAAAGGAGACAAACACCTCCAACGCAAAGTCTTGGCTTAGCAATGGCTGATTTTGTATTGCGAGTTGGCAGGAACTTGTCACAGTCATTTGCTTTTGCTTCAGGAGAGAACATAGTGCAGCATCCACAGCTCCCACGTTCAAGTCGGTCTCCCCCTCCCTCTTCTCTCTCTATTTTCTTCTTTTTGTGTTTCTGCCGTGTGCTGGTAGGCTGACTTGCACCTTAAAAGGTCTTTGGTAAGTATGTGAACAGAAAATTGTTCCCATACCTTTGACCAAAGTCTTTCTAAACAGCGGGGCTCTGCCTGAAACAATGAATAACACAGTACCAGGCACGCCTTTATACCAACACGGGAGAACAGGCTGAGAAAGACAACAGTGCCCCCATTTGGGTGGCAGAGGAACCATGTCAGGCACAAGCTGTCAGTCTTGTGAGCACATGTGGTAAAATGGGATGGAAATTTTTTCAGGAGCTGAATTTAAGAAGCAAGTGGCAGGAAATGCTTGAGGTGATTTGTTGGGACCTTAGACAGCTGTGAGGAGGCTGACAGTGTTGCAGGGTCTGCAGAACATTCAGCTCTCTGGATAACAAGGTGTGGAGTGAGCCTCTGAGAAAATAGACCTATCCCTGAGGTAAGATGCGAATGCTGACATGTTAAAAATGAATTCCAGCAGGAAATACTTATGGCTTGTATACGTGAAGGATGTGTCATAGGAATTAGCAGCTGTGGCAGTTCTTTTAGATATCTATTAAGTTTCTGTGTTATTGGCTGGGGCGTCATTGAAATGCTGTGGTACAATACCAAACTGAAAGTCAGCAACACATTGCAAGTCTCTCAGTCGAGGGAAATGTGAAAGCATGCACAAACAAATATGAAAACGTGACATCTGACGTCATTGTCTCTTTGCGAGAGGATGAAAATGGCTCGGAGATTGTTTTTGTTTGGTCATCGTGATGACGTATTTCTGTAGCGTTAATTGCCATGTTTATGTGCACTGGCAATTATTATGAACAGCACTTTTCTTTTCCTTTATGTGCGTGTGTGACATTTCAAAGAGATGTTCAAGGCAGCTCATTCACCCAAGAGGAGTCATATCTCTCCTCTAACCATGTGACTCATCTCCTGCCTTATTTAGATTTCTGCAGTGGGCAACAAACTGAATTGCATTAATGTTTTGATGAGTTGATGGTAAAATCTGATTTTTTTAACACTGACAGCAGGCAAGACGAGTTGAAGTGAAGGGTTCAAACTGTGTAAGCTTTCTCCAATACTTCATTACAGATTTTCAAACATTAAAAAAAAGTCTTGTTCTTTATTATGTTTTTCTACAGCAACATAGCTTTACTTTCTTAAACTTTTCTGAGATTAATTGGAAAGAATTATTCTAATAAAAGGTACACAGTTTAAGAGGCTGTCTTAGGAACAATGTAAACATCCTGTAGTTTTTGTGTATGAGACTGACTTTATTCCAGAGCTTGAAACTTAAGCGTGATTTATGCTTCTGCATAGCAACTATTCATGTAGCCCACGTACGTAGATTGTGCACATGTAGTTGCTGTTTATGATCGTTAGTAGTTGCTTGTGCTGCTTTGTAATTACACCATCGAAGGCTAGATAGCAGTAAGAGTTCTTTTCTGCAGATCTATATCTTACATGCCTAGCTTCTTTTTATTTACTTCCTTTATAAACCTCACACATGGCAACGAAGCAAATAAAACATGTCTTGCAGCAGCAATAATTTTTTTCTAACAAGACTAAAACAATAAAGAAATTAACATGAGTATTACAACTTTGAGCAAGCCAGAGTTTTTTGACTTAAATTTTTCTAATTGGTTGAATTTCTGCACGCTTTATGATGGCAGCAGGAGAGTTTTATGAACATGCACAACTCCTCGGTCAAGGAACAGAACACAGAGCTTGCAAATAATACTGCGATTACACAAAATTACACAAAATGAAAAATTAAAATTAATTTGCAAGTCATTGAGGGAAATAAGTATTTGATCCCCGACCAACCTTGACCAGTGTTGGCTCCCACAGACCACTGGCATACTCCTAATCTCACTGAAGTAATTACCTGCATGAGAGACACCTGTTCCAAACTGTCACCTGTATAAAAACCCATCTGCCCACAGACTCAGTAATACTCCACCATCTCCACCATGGGCAAGACTAAAGAGCTGTCAGAAGATGTCAGGGACAAAGTTGTTGAACTCCACAATCCTGGAATGGGCTACAAAACCATAAGTAAGAAGCTGAATGAGAAGGTGACAACTGTTGGTGCAATTATTTGGAAGTGGAAGAAGAACAACCTGACTGTTAATCAACCTAGGCCTGGGGCTCCATGGAAGATATCACCTGGTGGGGTCTCAATGATCATGAGAAAGGTTAGAGATCAGCCAGAACTACACGGGAGGAGCTGGTTAATGATCTCAAGGCAGCCGGGACCACAGTCACCAAGAAAACTATTGGTAAAACACTGAGACGCAATGGTTTAAAATCCTGCAGTGGTCCAAGGTCCCTCTGCTCTAGAAGGGTCACGTCCAGGCCTGACTCAGGTTTGATAACGAACATATTAATGACTCAGAAAGAGACTGGGAGAAGGTGCTGTGGTCAGGTGAGACTAAAATTGAGCTCTTTGGCCTCAACTCAACTCGACGTGTTTGGAGGAAGAGAAATGCTGAATATGACCCCAAAAACACCATCCCTACTGTCAAGCATGGCGGTGGAAGCCTTATGCTTTGGGGGTGTTTCTCTTCTAAGGGGACAGGTTCGACTTCACCGCATCGATGGGAAGATGAACGGGGCCATGTACCACAGAATCTTGGGTGACAACCTCCTTGCCTCCACAAGGACATTGAAAATGGGTCGTGGATGGGTCTTCCACGACCACGAAGGAAACAAAGGAGTGGCTCCATAAGAAGCACATCAAGGTCATGGAATGGCCTAGCCAGTCTCCTGACCTTAATCCTATTAAAAATCTATGGAGAGAGCTGAAGCTGAGAGTTTCCAAGCGCAAGCCTCAAAACCTTCAGGATTTGGAGATGATCTGCAGAGAGGAGTGGACGAAAGTTACTCCTGATGTGTTCAAACCTAGTAAGCAACTACAAGAAACGTCTGACAGCTGTGCTTGCTAACAAGGGTTTGCCACCAAGTATTAGATGTTTTGCTAGGGGATCAAATACTTATTTCCCTCAATGACTTGCAAATTAATTTTTATTTTTCATTTCATGTAATTTTCTCAGTTTTTTTTTCAATATTCTTTCTATAACTGTTAAAATAAAGCTGCCATAGAAGTCTGAGACTGTTCATTTATTTCTTAGTATGACAACTGCCAAAATCAGCGGGGGATCAAATACTTATTTCCTCCACTGTATATCCAGTAACTACTGCTGCCCCCCATGGAATAAGCCTAAAAGTTACTGCAAAATGAAAGGAATTGTTAAACTTTCTTATAGATTCTCATAGCGCTCACTAACATCATACATCATACACTCAGGTACTTTGACCCAACAATGTCATTTCGTAGATAAAGCTTCATAATCAGAGCGTGCTGGTTCTTCATTCATTTCTAGTGGAGTCGTTTATTCACAAGTTATTAACACCAGTCATCAGAAATAGATGAAAATCTTCAAAGAATCACACCGCCAAACCGCATCAGAAGGCAAAAGAAAAAGCTGAAGTACGTACAAATGCTTAATCTTGTTATGCAACAAAATAGCACCAATCAGTGGAATCGACCAGCGCAGACGGCTGAAAAAGATTATACACACAGTCCAAAGGACGTACACAGTGTGTCGTACCCCAACATCAACAGTGATATGTATGTTTCATGACAGAAGTGGCTTATCTTTGGAGGAGCTAAAGCCTACTAAGGACCTGCAAGTCTCTGGATGCTTACAATCAGTTTGTGTGCAGCTGTGGGACAGATGTGGACTGCATTTGGTTAATAAGACACATTGTGGCTGCAGGAAAGGTTTGTTGAAATCTATTTCAGGATTTGAGCACGCAGATTGTTTCGAAATTCCCCAAAAAAATATTTCATTAATATATTTAGCCGAGACCTATATATTTCATTGGGTCTAGAGTCACAGTGTAGTGTCAGGAGAAACCATTGATGTCCCTCTATGGTTGTCATGCTGACATTAAAAAACACTGAATGAAACAAATTACGGTATGTATTAAGTAGGCTATACACTGTAAAAAAAATTGTAAAAAAAAATAACAGAAAATTACTTTCTCATAAAATACAGTTTTTTTTTCCATAATTAAAAAAAAGTTTGTAGTTGTAATTTTAACAAGATTTTGCCTTATTTTTAGGTTGTTTTTAACATTTAATTAGAAACATTTTCACATTTTAAAACAATTAAATTACCTAGAAATATGGTAAGTAAATGGTGTATTATGAATAATAATGCTTAAATTTACAGAAATTTGCTGCTATTAATTGGTTTCAATTACATTATTTTATGTAAAGAGGTTGTATAATAATTTGTTTGATGTAATATAACAGTATATGACACAAAAAATAATGTGATTCATCTTTCAAAACAAGTCAAAAAACTGTTGAAAAACTAGATACTGGGTTTAAAATTGCTACAATTTTAAGGACTGTATCCTTTACATTGTAGTGAAGCCCGGTCTGCAATACCTGACAGAGCCATGGCACTAGTAAAAGGAGTATTTTGTCAACTTCTGTTGCTTGTGCTTGTGCTGTTTTTTGCACAGCACAAGTTTTGTTTTACACAATATATTAAACAAACTCACGGGTACTCATTAGAACACAGACAGACTTAACTCAGAGTGACACAAATTAACATGTTAAATGTAAGGGGTATGAATCAACAGGGGGTCAAACCAGCAACAGACTTTACATGGCAGCATTAAATCAAATAGCTAACAAATAAACACAGATACGCACCTAAACAACCAGGGCTGCAAAGGATGTTGGGAAATGACCCAAAAAGACCTGCCAGATCACTAGCAGTTTTACAGTTTATTCCCTTAAATAACAGAAAAATATTTGTGAAATTACGATATATTTGCGAACAAATTTTAAAAATATATAAATATATATATTTTTAATGGGTTTTTTTTTTGTAAAAGAACAGAAATATTGTGTGTTTTCACAGTTATAGTGATTTAATGTTATTTTACATTTGACATGTAAAATCACAGTCTATTTTTGTAAATTAAATGGTATTTTAAAAATACAGAAAAAAATCTGTAAAATAGACAGTAAAATTCTGTTATATTACAAATTTGTTTTCCAGTGTAGGCTGGGTGGTGATGTCTTTCCCGAGAGAACTAAAATTATAGGCACTGAAATTATTAGTCCTACCTTCAAATAAATCATCAGAAAACCTTTTTAGAATAATCTGTGGGAATGAAATTTTTGCAGTTTACCTACGTAATCCATGTTTCTTACTGCTGAGTTTTCGGAGTCTTTGATTCTTCACGTACTCCAATTCTAGGAAACCTGCAGAAATCTTGTTTCACTGATGGATCCAATCTGTTTTTGCATCCATGAGCAATGAAAGTGTGTTGCTTTGTAGTAACTTTAATGGCAATTTCAGCCTGAAAACGCTTGGTTGAGTGCATAATATAAGTAACACTAACTAAAGACTGGATGCGTACTGTATTTATGAATGAATTGCTTTACCTACAATATGGCAAAAAGCTTCGTCATATGAATACAATCTATTATTCTTGGCAAGACTGTGGGCATTCGCCCTGCACAGCCACACCAAGACTGAGCTACCAGCTCTGTTGCAGATGAATGTAATTAATCAGTTTTGCCTTCTTCATTTTTTGTCTTTTTCTTTTTTCTGGTTCACAAATTGTTGCTGTCAGTTTCAGAGCCTACATGTGAGGCTAAGGTTGGTAATTGTGAGTTTCTGCAGCGGAAGAGTGAGCAGTGCCCACACTCGAAGCCCCCAGCACAGCAACTTCATTGAAAATCAGCATGTGCATCCGGGCGGTTTGTGTAAACCACTGCCTATTGCAGCTGGAGCCAAGAAATACCAACGACTACTGCGAGGCACATCACACACCACTGAATGCTTTTCAATTTCATCTCTGTCAAGAAATTAGCTTTGATTTACAATTTTAAAGAGCTAAACTTTGTGTTTTTAGGTCTAATGTAACATTTGAATCCTTCGTCTAGGAGCAGTTACGCATATGATTGATCCGTTCTTCTTAACAGCTACTTGTCTTTAGTCAACTTGACAAGCATACATTTGTTTTATGTAACATTTGCATAGATAAGTTATAAATGACTGCCTTTGTGAACAGTAATACTTTGCTTTGTCCGTGCTGCAGTTGCACTGTAACTATTACTAATTTTTAAGTTAATCTAAGTTTAATCTAAGTTTTCAGGCAGGTCTGACATCTGCTCTCTATTGCTTCACCTGTTGAGCAGGAGCATGCGCTCTCGTAGGTCATTTGACACCACAGATGCAGCCTGCAGACAGTTTGATTTTTCTGCAGCAGCACACAGCCAGAGCCTCATATGCTCGGTGCAGTGTGATCACAGCCAGATTTCCTCTGATCCACTGGGGTTTTACTTTTAGTGCACCCAGGCCAGGCACAAGTAATAAAGCATGAATCCGAACATGAAATGGTGCCAAGGAAAGGCACGGCTCTTCAAGTTTGGTTTGACCCATGAAGGCCTTTTACAAAGGGCTTATGGTGTTAGCCTGGCCTTCCAACTCTCCAGATCCCAGCCCAACTGAATATGCAGTATGTGCCAGAAAAAACTTGATCCACAGAAGCTCGACCTTGCGGCCCATGGGACCCAAAGGATTTACTGCGAACATCCCACTGCCAGACACAACACTGCCCTGAAAAAAGTCTGTGTGCCCCAACTTGTCAGAACTATAGCAAGTTTCAGTGTCCCGGCTGACTCATGTATATATCAGTATGGCCAAATACTCCACTAGTCATAGGGGTAAAAAAAAAAAAGTATGAAGGTACAAGTTGGATTTTTTTTAAACAATACAAGCCAATCAAGAATACATGAATGTATTCATTGGTTCATATGAATTTTACGCTTGTTAAGAATAAAGTATTTGTCACTAGATAAAGCAAATTGTAATAGTAAGAAAGTATACGTAATGAAATAAAAATACTTTCATGAAAACTCATGAAAAGATACACAGTGACTACAGGGACACATTTTCTTTTGTGAAGAAAAAAACTTCACAAAAAATAAATTATAATTAGTCACTGTTGTTTTTTTTTTATTTTATATGGATTTTTATTTATGTGCAGACGATATGAACCAAAGACATTTCTTGTTTTTATCCCATCAGCCTCATTTCATTTATTAATGTACATCCATTCTTTTACATTCTGAAAGAAGTTACTAGAGATTGTTAGCCTTCTTTTTCTCCTTTATTACTATGACATTGCCTGAGTCTTTAAGGAGCAGAGATGGGCACTTGGTCAACAAATGCATGACAGAAACCACTGAGGTATTTAAAAACAATGTCCTTTAGAGAATGAAAGGAAGAAATTTGCATATTTCTCCATCTATAGAGCATGATAGCATTCAAGGAATCTGGACATATTTAAGTACATAGACAGCAAGAGCGCCTAAAGAGGAAATCATCGGAGGCATCCGGGATGAACCATGACGGAGGGGAAACAATGTGTTGTGTGGTAAGACAAATCAGTATTCCAGATCTTTTTTTTTTTTTTTTAAAGAAATGGATGCCATGTCTTTCAGACCAAAGATGGAAAGAAAAAGATGAAAGAAAAGGACCATTCATATTTCTGTTGGCAAGAAATCTAAAGGCCAGGCTCTGTGATGGTGTCGTGTAGTATCAATGTGCTTGTCAAAAGCAACTCCGTGTGTATGTGATGACGAAATCAACACAGAGATGTTTATGCTGCCTTCAAGATGACATCTTTTCCAGGGGTTTCCATGCATTTTTAACAAGACAATACAAAATAATGGCCTGCCTGCAGTCCAGTCCCGCTCCCAGTGTGTGTGTGTGTGTGTGTGTGTGTGGAGAATTCTGAAAAGATTATTCCGAAAATGGCAACTACATACTGTTTATCAGCTCCATACAGTTTTGCAGGAAAAATTGGACAAATGATTTATCTGGAACTCTTTAATGCTTAGCATCCTTCATGTCAAAAAGCTTTTCAGTGTTGGGTGGCATTATGAAGCCTACCTGTAACTACAGAAATGCAAAAACTGTTTATTAATAGATGAAACAAAGTGGATGAGAAAACAAACATCTTGAGTTCACTCTTTGTTTGTGTCTGTAGCTTGTTTATGTCGGAATGACGGCAGCTTTATTTGCATTTTCAGTATCCTTACAAAGGATTATGATTTTAGTTAGAGAGAGAAAATACTAGAGACGTACAAACTCCTATAAATAATAAACTATTAGGCATAAAATCCTTGGCACGGTAAACATTGTTTTCCCTGAAGATTGTGTGACCTCTAAAGTTCACAGTCACTGACTCAATGTCTGTCTGAATGTGTTTTGGGTATTTCCTGTGTACATTTTTAAAAATAGGAAACAACAGCCCTTGGGAGAAATTTCTCATGCGAGTGCCTTGCTGTGCATATCTCTCTCTCTCTCTCTCTCTCTCTCTCTCTCACACACACATTTTCTTCTTCACCTCTTTTCTCAAACCAAAATCACACTGAATCACAATACCCATGTGACTGTAAGAAAAGCTGGTATTACTTTCAGTCAGAATCATTCTTTTCATCTGTACGTCTTTCAGATCCTGTCTTCATTTTTCCTCCTCTCATTTCACAATCCAAACGACCCCGCCTCATCTCATCACCTCCCACTTCCTCTCAGCGTGCCTCCGCTGGGTACACAGCCCTCTGCTCTCTTTGGTAATCTTACAGTCGCTTTCTCTCTGGTTCAGCTTGTCCACGCTGTCATTCATCATCTGCCTGATGAATGACAGATTGGTTAATTTACGAGAATAAAGAGGCCTCCGTCTCAAAGTGAGAACAGAACTGTCTTGATGTGTGTTGGTGCGCTTGGAGCCGGAGATATTTATTCTTACAGATAGACAATGACCCGAAAAGAAAGATGAAGAAAAGACATGACATTATCAGCATTTTTTCCCATTTCTTATTCCAGATAGGATTTATGACAAGGATAATATTGGAAAACAAATAGGAGCTACTTGTTTGAAGACGCAAGCATTCATTGAGCTGTTTTCCAAGCCAGGGGTCATAAACCACCAGGCAAGAAACCGGGACCAGGTTGTGAAGCGATTATTATTGGGATGCAATAAGTCTGTGGGGGGGGGGATGAAAGAAAAACCTAATGTAGGCAAACAAAACAAAAAATGGTTACTGTTTTGTAAAAATGGCAGCACGGTGGCTTGATGCTTGCGTGGTTTCCTCCGGGTACTCCAGCTTCCTCCCACAGTCCAAAGACATGCGTGTCAGGTTAATTGGTGGTTCTAAATTGCCCGTAGGAGTGATTGTGAGCGTGCATGGTTGTTTGTCTACATGTGGCCCTGCGATGGACTGGCGACATGTCCAGGGTGTACCCCTGCCTTTCACCTGAAGCAAGCTGGGATAGACTCCAGCAGATCCCCGTGACCCTGCAGAGGATTAAGCGTTCATAGATGATGGATGTGTCGTAACAAAAGTAATCACTGCATATTTTAGTATGAGACTGAACACAGCGTTGTCGGCTAAGCGCTGGACTGTCCTCATCTGGTCAATGTCACCCACTAAACTGGAACACGCGGTGGGTGTTACCTGCTGTCTCACATTGTGAAAGGAATGTCTGCTTGGATCTGGGGGAAGAAAAAGCCCAAGGCCTCCACTGATACAGTGATATCAGTGGGTCAGTAAATAAAGCACCGTGATTTTGTAATGACTTCGATAATGTGTGTCTACATCGATCAGCCATGTGCCAAGTACTTAACATGCAATGCTGTAATTCTTTGAAACCAACGGCTTAACCCCCGTCCTATCTGCTGCACTGATAAGAGAAACTATGTTGTTAATTTGGAATTGAGATATTGATAGAATAGATATGGAATTAAGTGTGAGGAGCTCAGAGGCAGGCTGCGATGACACGCTGAAGTTGCTGAAGCAGCTAAGTACCTTTCAGAGCCCGGAGAGTTAGGCTTCCGCCACGGCTAAATTGGCGCCGAAGTGCATTCACTGCACACACGAGGGAAGTAATCATAGATGTAAATACTTCATGAAGTACAACTGCAGAGATTTAAGTATGCATGAGGTCACAATTGTGCTGGAATTGTTTGGAAATTGCTAATTAAAACTGTCAGGAATTTTTTGGCCAGGCTTTATAAATGAAATCTTAGAACTGCACATAAGCTGGGGCTTCAAGACCAGCTGATCTGTTACGATCTGGAAGCTATGAAGCAGATGGGAGTCCAGCTTGGTTTCAGCGCTTTTTGGCAAACAAGGAAAAAGGAGACGGCTCGGAAATGAATCGCACCAATTAGGTCTGCAACAGAAGCAATCAGAGTTACTGTATATAGGCATGAGTGAAACTACCTGGCCGCAACAAATTTGCAAAAGAAGTTCCTACCTCAGTGCTTTTACTGTCTCCTGGGGCTTTTACCTTCTAGTGCAAGAGAGACGTCCAAAAGAAAAAACAGGAAGGCTCCTGTGGATGGTAGCTGTTTCATAATTTCAATATGTGCCTTCACTGATTTCCCTTTTTTTCTTTTTTTTTTTAGTGTCTGTTTATAACTGAGCCATATTCATGTACATTCCCTGCAGGGAAATTTCCATAATACCATTTTTTGTTCTTTATTCTGAACTTTTAACAATGTAAGCGTGAGCTGTGACACTTTTTTCCCTTCAGAAAGTGATTAAAGCATGTTTAATATGTTAGTGAATCACTGCAGAATGATGAAAGGAGCTGCAAAGACAAACACATTTGAAACCACAGTTTATAATGAAGCACATTAGTCTGGTGAATTGAATTTGCGCAGAACAGAGGAAGACTACAGTTCAATGAAGTCGCCGGTGGCGACCATGTATCAGGCTTTTGTGCTACAGCAATGCACCAAATCCACATACGGGTGTGTAGCTGTCACCCTCTTCAGTTTAGACAACATTTCTGTCACTTCCAAGTTGAAAAGAATCTCCAATGTGTTGAAAATCCTCAGGGCAATCAATACTCTGGTTACTGTACTTTTCTCAGACACAACATAGTGGTCTAATTTGGTTGACTCCGGTGTTTGATGGACCATTTTTGAGCCCAATTGGACTTCAGTGGTCATCAGAAAAAGCTCTTATTCCCCACCAGGTAATTGTTAGCTGCCCTCCCAGCAATATTAGATGTCATTCAGTGAGCTGCCATTGGTACAGCAATTACCCTTGTGCTAATGCCTGCCCACTGCCAGTGGCTCCATGATTTCTGCAGCTGGCTCCAACTGGCCACTCTGTTTACAGGGGAGACCTCATCAGACACAGATACTCCAGATTGGATCAGAACTCTGACCTGCACATCTGAACAAGCACAGCCTCTAGCTAATGGCTACAGCTGGCTGGAGATCAGGTGCACACATCAGAAACACATGCACGTAAACACGCTTTTACAAGGACATCCGTTTCAAGGCTTAGGCCCATCAATAGAGTAAGGCCGCTTATAATTGGTGTTTTCAGGCCCATTTGACAGGCTGTACGCTCTGAAAATTAGACAACTTTACATTAAAAAAAAAAAAAACATCCCCCAGACCCCCCTGACCCTGAACATGATGAGGTGAGGATAAAAAAACATACGTATAAATTACTTAAACCAATAATCAAATAACTGATTAGCCAAACACCAAAAATATTATCAAATATTAACGATATCTCTGTAAAGTATTAATGATACTTTACAGAGAAATGCATGCTAAATGAAATGTTTTTAGTACAGAGAACTGAGAAATGGCTTCCTCATGACAGTGCAATGAAAAGAAAAAATAAATAAATAAAAGTTATCACTGGAATGATAGTTTACATGCAGCCAGCTCTGTCACGGTAAGTGAAGCGACAGCCGAAAGGACTGAGGAGGAGGTCCGCCCTGTTAAAATTCCAGCCTCCTACTTTTACTCCAGAATCCCGGCAAGTGGAAATGCAACTTTTATGACATGTTTTAAGACTTGGGCACCCCCCTAAAAAATGGCAACGCTCGTTCAGTGGTTTAAGCAAGCAGCCCTTATGCACAGACTACAGTACTCCTGCAGTAGTTGCAGGTTCAACTCCCAGCCTGCATCCCTTTTTCTGTGTGTCTTCCCCACTCTCTCTCTGCCCCTGTCTCCTCTTTACTAAAAATAAAGGCCACTAGTGCCCCACAAAAACATAACAAGGTCATGTTGTCTCAATGTTTTTGAGTTTGTAGCCATTTCAAGCACCTACATACTCAGGCTCTGTTTAAATGGAGTACATTTGCGAGCTCATTCTGGTGTAGTGCACTATATGCACCGTGTGCACGGTGACTGCCATGTCCCAGTTGAAAACTGCTGTGCTTTTACTGGGAATCCTAGTTCTTCTTCTGTCTTTCTTTTTTCGATAATTCCAAATATTGATTGAAAATATAGTTGTCTTAATCTCAAAGGCCCTAAAAGCTCCTCTCAGAGCAACTGACTGCTGTTCATTGTGTTGTATTGCAACAATTATTGTGTAGGCACACTTTACATCACATATGCAGAGGACGCTGGGGAAATCAGCTTCTGTAGCTTGTAATAATGAGACAACATCTTAAGGGCTAAATATGTCTTTTCCAGCCAGCTCTCGTGTACTATATAGCTTACATATCTTGAGCACAAAGAAAAGCAGATGGGAGGGAGCTGGAGAGGATAATTGAACTGTTTCTTCAGACACAATATACTCCAGAGTCGGTGCGCTAAGATCACATATGTGCACTCACACACACACAAACAGGCGGGCACGTGTGCAACTACGGATATTATCCTAGCTCCTTGACGTCTTGCTTCCTTGTTCTCTTACTTCACACGTGTAGCTATTATTCAAGCTTTTTTAAACCAGAGCCCCAGCCAGAGTCAAGACAGAGACCCCAGTTTCACCTGTAGTGAGCAGCTGACTGAGAGCTGTCACCTCGACACTAACGGAGCAGCCATCTGCTTTCAACTCTGAAGGGAAGCTCGTGTGTGGCTGTCTTGTGCCGACATGAAGGGATAAAAGATAAATGTGCCTTAGTTTGCTTTGTATAAGATGAATCCTTGTCGGGAGGGAGAGGGATTAGTTCGCAGCAGGAGGCAGGACCTCATGCATCTCTACCATACCCTACTACAGATCCAAACCCCGCTATGCAGCTGTACTATTGATTCATGTAAGGAAGAGGTGGATGAAGCTATGTAAGAAATTTGACGTAACTGTGACATAAGTACAATCATTTCACAGGAGAGCCTGGTACGAAAATATACATCCAATTGTATGTAAACCTTTAAGTGACTTTATGGTTTTATACAGTCATGTCAAAAAGAAAGCACAGCCGCTAGTGCTAGTCAGGTTTTCCGTAGGAACTCGGATTAACACAAAACATTACACAGCCTCATCAAACTTAACTAAAATACAGAAACAATCTTTGAAAAACAGAGCACATGAAATGGTTCAGTAACTTGGAACCACCTTGGTACGATTACTTGAAGTAACTCTTTTCTGTGCGGCGTTATCAACCCACATAAATGTGAAAGAGTTACAACCTAATCTTTTTTCAGATCCTCACTTAATCTTTTTTTTAAGGTCTCATCACAACATTTCTGTCACATTAAGGTCTGGAGGTTGACTGTGCCGTTGCACCAGCTTGATTCTTTTCTTTTCCAGCCAGTCTGTCATAGATTTCCTGGGGAGATTGGGATCATTACTGCAGCTTGATGACATTTCAGCTGTGGTTTGGCAGTTGGACGGATGACTTCTAATTGACTCCAGAATGATTTCGTTTCCTGAGTAGACTATGGTCATTTCCATGACTGCAAGGTGCCCGAGTCCTGTGGCTGCAAACGAACCCAAATCAAAATCCCTCCACCACCAAGGTTGTCATTTGGTATAAGATGTTTGTGCTGATGAGCTGCATTTGTTTTTTTTTCTTTTTTTCTTTTTGCTAAACATGATGCTGTGAATTTTGACTAAACGGATCATCTCTGGTGTAGTCTGATCTGTCAAACGAACATTTTCTATTTTTCTAACATTTGTTAGAAAACTCCCATTTGCCTTTTTCTAACTGTACTTTAACTAACTTTAACATTTTACACACTAACTGAGGCCTGATCTCTAACCTTTCTCATGATCATTGAGACCCCACCAGGTGATATCTTCCATGGAGCCCCCAGTCTAGGTTGATTAACAGTCATGTTGTACTTCTTCCACTTCTGAATAATTGCACCATCAGTTGTCACCTTCTCATTCAGCTTCTTACTTATGGTTTTGTAGCCCATTCCAGCCTTGTGGAGTTCAACAACTTTGTCCCTGACATCTTTTGACAGCTCTTTAGTCTTGTCCATGGTGGAGATGGTGGAGTATTACTGAGTCTGTGGGCAGGTGGCCTTTTATACAGGTGACTATTTGGAACAGGTGTCTCTCATGCAGGTAATTACTTCAGTGAGATTAGGAGTATGCCAGTGGTCTGTGGGAACCAACACTGGTCAAGGTTGGTCGGGGATCAAATACTTATTTCCCTCAATGACTTGCAAATTAATTTTCATTTTTCTCAAATTTTTTTCAATATTCTTTCTATAACTGTTAAAATAAAACTGCCATAAAAATCTGAGACTGTTCATTTATTTTTCAGTATGACAACTGCAAAAATCAGCGGGGGATCAAATACTTATTTCCTCCACTGTATATATGCTAAAATATGCTTCCCAAACACATCATAAAGACATGCTTACTCATTAATACAATAATAACGTAGTCATGATAAATTAAAAACATTTTAATTTTGTTATTCAGGATAATAATAATAATAATAATAATAATAATAATTTATATATATATATATATATATATATATATATATATATATATTATATATTATATATACAGTCATGGAAAAAATTATTAGACCACCCTTGTTTTTTCTTTTCTTCAGTTTCTTGTTCATTTTAATGCCTGGTACAAATAAAGGTACATTTTGTTTGGACAAACATAACGATAACCACAAAGATTGCTCATAAGAGTTTTATTTAAGAGCTGATATCTTACCATTTTCCATGGTTTTCTTGATTATAACCTAAATCACTTAAGTTTTTACATCAATAGCTATGGCGTTTTGTACTGCCAAAAACACTGCTTTTATGCATTCAGTGTTTTCTTTTCTGTCTGTTTTAGTCACATTATGACGTTTAGTGGTACCAGGTATTAAAATGAACAAGAAAGTGAAGAAAAAATGGTGGTCTAATAATTTTTGCCATGACTATATATATATATATATATATATATATATATATATATATATATATATATATATATTTTTTATATATATATATATATATATATAGAGAGAGAGAGAGAGAGAGAGAGAGAGACAACAATACAGCAGAATGTTGTGTGCTTATGTTATATGCTCTGTGTGATTTTTTTTTCTATAGTAATTGTATATTTTTGATAGTAATTGTACAATAAAAAGTTGTTTTACGAATAACCTTATTGTCTTCATCATATTTTTAGTTTCCCAAAATGATATTTGAAAAATAAGGGTCATCTTATAATTAGAGTCGCCCTATATTCGGGCCAATACGGTACTCGCTGGTCTCAGGGGAGACTGCCAGTGGTGTTGCTGCAGCTGCTGAGCCTGATGATGATCACAGTGAGCAGCAGTGGAACAAGGCGAAGCTTTGCATGCATAGGTTACAATAAGTGGAGGAATTTCAAGAGAAAATTTCTTTTTGACACAAACTGAAGATGTGTTGAGTTGTTTTGATCTTTTTCTCTCTGTTGTCTCTCTGTTGAGAACACAACAGAGAATTCACATTTCTGCAGGAGTTTTACATTAGAGGCAACTTTATGCGAGGAAGGAGACTCAACGGTGGCACCGTGCATGTGGCTGGTCGTGGCTTGAAACTGCAGAAGAAATTAAGTAATTAAGTTACTGATTAATTTTACCAGGGCATCTAATGAGTTGTTCATAAATTGAAGTTTGGACATCAGGTACTGAACAGCTTCTGAAAACTATTTAGAAAACCATTTGGTGTACATTAACAGATATTTCAGGCTAAGCTTTTTAATACAGGGCTATAAGTGAATCAGGTAAGGCTTGTCAGACATTTTTTACTATTTTCATCTATCTGTCTAGTTATTTTGTTGATATTATTCCCACAACACACTTCCAAACTTCTTTGGCAGACATATTACCTTACTAGTATTTTACTTTAATTCAACTTTATTTATTCCGCCTCTATTACAGTACACATTGTCACTAGATGCTTTCAGAGCATGACCCTCAAGCAAATGTGAAGCAAAGAAACAGTTCGCAAGTAAAAACTCCCCTTGAAGGAGAAAACAACCATTTATTCTAACTTTCATCTTCAGCTAGCCATGATGTAAACAACACATATTAAATATTTTGGCATACAGTCACGTGCAAAAAATAGAAATTCTTCTTTTAATATTATGATTTTTACTGTAAAAACACAATCAAAATCATCAAATGAGTCTCAGTATTTGGCAAATATAACCTCAACCATATAACCTTTTCCATTCTGCTGTTATGGTCTTAAACAGTTATCACATTCAGTGAGGCCTGTACAGTCTGAAACAATACTTTTGAGATTTCCTTTTTTTTTTTTTTTTTTTTTTGTACTTCTCTGATCGTTGTGTTTTTTTGGCCTTTTGGAAGATTTGCTGAAGAGTGCATGAAGGTTTCAGAGCAACATATGCTCCCAGCCAGACGGCGTCTCTTTCAGGAAAGGCCTTGCATATTTTAGCAAGTCAGTTCTAAACCACCTACTGAATCCATCACAACAGCAATGGCTTCTCAGGAGAAGAGCTGAGCTGGCCTGCCTGCAGTTCAGACCTTTCACCAATGGAAAACGTTTGGTGCCTCATAAAAGGAAAAATCTAGCAAAGAAATCCCAGGGCTGTTGAGCAGCTAAAGTCCTGCATCAGACAAGATGTTTTCAGTTGTTCAAAGAGGATGGGATGCTACACAACTTTTTTGAGATGCGTTGCTGCCATTATGGTCAAAATGAGTTAATATTTTTCATTAGATAGTAAAATGCCTCAGTCTCAACATCTGATATGTTCTTTATATTCTATTGGGAATTAAATATAGTTTTATTAGGTTTGCAGATCATTGGATTCACAAGCTTTTTTTGGATTCTGGATTGTACTTTTTAGCATTTTGTTAACACGCTCCAGACCAGCAAACCTCCATAACATCTACTTTTAAAAAGGTCTGCACACATGTTAGGGCCCTTTAGAGATGATGATTAGTAGCACCTGGCTTCAACCATCAAGAGGTTGCTCTGCATAATTTTCTTTTCTTACTTTTCACACACACACACACACACACACATATATATATACATATGTATATACATATATCCATCTATTATTCATACCGGTTTAGTCCTATACAGGGTCATGGGGATCTGCTATCCCAGCTCTCTTCGGGTGAAAGGCAGGGGTCCACCCTGGACAGGTCTCCAGTCCATCACAGGGCCACATGTAGACAAACACTCCTACAAGCAATTTAGAACCAGCAATTAACCTGACATGCATGTCTTTGGACTGTGGGAGGAAGCTGGAGTACCTGGAGGAAACCCACGCAAGCACAGGGAGAACATGCAAACTCCACACAGAAAGACCCTTATTCATGAGTGGTATATATATATATATATATATAATATATATATATATATATTATATATATATATATATATATATATATATATATATATATATTTGTATCAGATTGCTGGACTGAAGGTGACTGAAGAGGTGACAATGTTATGCAGTACTACATTGCGCTACAGTTTCATGTATACATCAAAGGAAATTGAGACAAAAAGGAGAGAAGATGAGGGTGCTCTTCATCTGCAGTACTTGCATATGCAGTACATTCTCAAGTCTCCTTGCGATTTCATCCCCATCTATCAGCCATCAGCTACTTTTGAGTAACCGAACTGTCTGAGAGAGTGTTTCACCATTTCTCTATACATCTGTGCGTTGGCTAAACGATAGCTCAGTTTGCCTCTTATCCCCTATGGCTCATATCTTTGAGCTGGGAACCACAGGTGCCCTTTCAAAAAAATCTGTTTCCTTGTCCCAAATTTGCATATATGCATAATGTATGACAAAATGGCATCCCTAGGAGAGGGTCCAATGAGAGAGCTACTATTTTTAGTATGCACCTGGCATCAGCACCACCCATCCTGATATCTCAGGTTCAATTACCAGGGTTTGATGCGGGAGCAGCAGTGAAAGGACATGTTGCGCAGGCTGGAGATGGATGTTTAATGCTCTCTCAAACTGTTTCCACTGATTTCCGTTCCCCAGAGGTAAAAGAATTTCCTCATAATACAATCTGATAAATGAAAATATTTACATGCTTTTGAACAAACCATCACTCAGTCAAGCTAGCACCATGGGAATGAAGGATGCCTTCATCTTTTCAGCATATCAAGAGAAAGAGGATTTAAAAAACAACAACAAAGAACTGAATTGACACAAAAGGGAGAAAATAAAAACATACAGATGAAAAGAAACTGTGCCATTTTTCATTTTGACATATTTTTCGTCAGATCTTTGTCTGTATCCCGACCATCGGTGGGTCTGTCTGTGAATGTTCTCCCTGCCGCTGCCCTTAAGTTCAAATCAATTACATTCAGTTCAGTGGGCTTTGCAGGCATGAGAAGATTATATTGTCAAACTCAAAAGTAGCAGTAAGCATATTAAAATCTTAAGGCTGATTCCACACTTCAGCAACACAGTTTGCAGATTAGATTGTATCACCATAGTAAATATAGTATGCTCTATTCCAAGATAATTCAGCCTTTTTTTACAGCTGTGAATTTTAACTCTTGGATTTCCTATCTTTGACTCTATCAGCTTTGGTCTGACTGTGTGTTACTGGTCCAGCATGTATATACAATTCAAATGAGTGTTATTCCCCTAAAATATTTTAATCTCACTGTGCAAGTAGTCCCTTTTTTCATACCGTGGAGCACTCCTAGTTTCTGGGACATGAGTTGTATTTAAAAGAAGTGGGGCAGCTTCCATTTGAATGACATTATCTTGAGCAGAGTTCGTTCTGCCTACCTGCTTTGCAGAGCATAGACCTCTTTCCACTTTTGAAGTGTGCTGATAAAACTTTTCGTGAAAGTTTACTGTGCTTGTGATCAAAACGTACATTTTATGTGTTTTTTTCCTACACGGCTGTTATATCCAAGCATTCCCATGTCATTTTGTGTACATATGTGCATGGTTGTGATGTTAGGAAGCCTATTGCAGCATAAAGGGACAGACTGAGATTTCTATCTCCATGATGGATTGCGTAGTGCAGGTACTTTAAGGGCATAGTTTCCGTTTTGCCGATGTGTGTTAGCTAATATACTGCTTCTCTTGAGACTGAGTTCCTCTCTGCTCTACTTTAACAACCAACGCACCAACAAAACGAGACGGCAGCTTTCCTTTGTGTGTACGTGGAGACCAGTTCAGCAGAGAAAGAGAAGCAGCTAGTTCACTGATCCAGTTTGGTTATGTAATTGCAGCATATTAAATAATTGCATCGCAAAACAATAATTCTTCTTTAATTCCTGTCTAATGACATGACTGCTAATCAGAACAGAAAAAAACCTCATCAGTGTTTTTTTGTTTTTGTTTGTTTTGTTTTTTTTTTTGTTGGTCTCTCCTACTACTATTTTTTTTTTCTCTGAGAACTTTTCAACCTAATAAGCTGAATGATTAGATGTGCAGTGAGGAGCTTTTTTTTAATTTCTACGCATGTAACACAGAAAGCTCAGCAGTATTCCCCAGAGAGCTACGAGCAATCCAGTCTTTCCGACGTGGCGACAGAACGAGAGGAGGAGGTTGGTGGTGGAATTCCATGTTAGTTTAATGATGGCTCAAGATCTCAGCCCCTAATAGGCCTAATCAGCCTATGTTGTTTTTGTGTTCTTTGTCTTTGTCTCTTTGTCCCCCCCCCACCCCCAGGTCAGTAACTCAGCCGTGACGTGAATGATTTATAATTGGCATCTTCTAAAAATGTTGGTTTCAGCCCAGTCCAGGTATTGATTCTGTGGTATTGACTGAAGACCAAGGTGTGAGCATAAGGGTGCTGTGTTAATGTGCTTTTGCTTTCTGCTCATTAAGCTTATCTTCTTTTCTGATTGTGATTCTGTTAAGACCCTACAAGTTATCTGACTACACCCATTCTTTATCATAAAATTCATTTCTAACAGTGACACATGATGGAAACTGTAACTTCTGAATTGGATTAAATGTATGGTTTGTGATATAATAAATAATAAACATTGTCTGACAAGTGTCTTTTTTTTTTAATAGCCTATTTTGTCATTCAATTTGCTTCTCTAACTTGTCAGTTCAGAACCTTGAATTATGTACTGGCATTTTATCCTCACTTGATTTTTCTTCTCAGTTTGCTTCTTTCATGGAAGAAATATTCCAGAGTAAATCCGTTTTCTTTTTTTATTTTTTTTTTCAGTTCAATCAACTCAAGGTCCGTGACTAGATGACAACGAGTGTAAATTTCCATTAAGGAGCAAAACAACAAGAATCAAAGTAGCTTTGAGCCACAATGAAATCTAATTTTATTAGCATAATGCGATAATAATAATTACTTTTAGCCCAGAGGGCAAGTAGCAACTTTATTTTCCTTACTTTTCCTTTATGCTTTTTACTTTCAAGGGTCGTCACAGGGAGTCATCCAGCTGATCCTTGATGCAGTCCCACCTCCACCCTAAACTCCTCTGTCACACCTACAGCCAGTGTTGAACCTGAACGCGTTCATTGAAAGAAAGTTCACAAGCTAGTGAGTATTTTGTGCGAACGTGAACTGAACGCCCTCTCTTTTCCCTTCACGAGTGAACGAGTTCATCTGGGCAATTGTGAACAACGCTCTTTCAAAATTCACCCACGGTCAAAACCGTTCCAGGTTTCCAGCGAACCCCATTGAAGAGCTTTTTTTTTTTTTTTGCCTCTAGATGCATAGACTAACTTCTTGGAGCGCAGCACACAGAAACAGGTACCAGGCTCCCGAAGCTTCTGGTACCCAAACGGCTAACCGTCTCCGACCCTTGTCCTCTAACCGTGCCGAGAGACACTTGAATGTTGCCTCCATTTGAACAACCACCGGCTCACCTCGGATGGTGCGTTCAAGACCACTCGGAGATTACATGTTTGTGTGTGTGTGTGTGTGTGTGACCTTCTCTGTCAACATCCTCAAAGCAAATATTGCATCTGTAGTACTCCTCTTTGGCATGAAACCATACTGCTGTTCACAAAAGCTCACTTCTGTTCGTCAAGCTTCCTCTACTCTTTCTCATAATTTAATTGTGTGGCTCATAAACTTTAATCCTCTGTAGTTGCCACAACTTGGCTCCAAAAATTTTTCCACCATTCTTCAGGCATCCTCTCACCCTCTAAGATCTTGTTGAATGTCCTAGTCGAAAAGTCTGCTGCCACTTCTCGTAGACACTTCCATCCCTCCACAGGTGTATCATCAGGACCAATTGCCTTTCCACTCTTCATCCTCTTTAATGGCCTCCTCACTTCAGCCTTACTAATCTTTGTGACCTCCTGGTCCACAGCATTCACCACTTCTACTCTTCAATCTCTTTCATTTTCCTCATTCATCAGCTCTTCAAAGTACTCTTTCCATCTTCCTGACACACTCCTGGCATCTGTCAATACATTTCCATCTTGATCCGTAATTACCCTAGTCTGCTGCACGTCCTTCCCATCTCTATCTCCCTGCTTCCCTCCTTGCTGTTCAACCTTGCATACTAATCACCGTATGCCCTTTGTTTGGCCTTTGCCACCTCTACCTTCCCCTCATGCTGCGTCTCCCTCTTCTCCTGTCTATTCTCTTCAGACCTCTCAGTGTCTTCTTAGCTAATTTCTTTCTTTGTACATATTTCTGCACATCCTCATTCCACCACCGAGTCTCCTTGTCTGTTTTCCTACCAGATGACACACCAAGTACGTTTTTATTCAGAATCAGCTTTATTCGCCAAGTACGTAAAAACATACAAGGAACTCTTTACCAGCAGTTGTTTCTCTGTAGTTGATGAAATATAGTAAATATATAATAAAATAATCAAGAAAACAAAAAAAGAAATTTTTATTTTTATTCTGACTGCACCAGAGTATCAGCTGATCCACCTCCTGACGACATGCAGACTCGCCACCATTCTGGATGAGACTGATAACAGTGGTGTAGCCTGTGAACTTCGGAAGCTTCATCCAGGGCTTTGCAGACACGTCTTTCTCTCCATGATGGCTTACTGCAGTTATTCCAGACAAACTAGAAAGAATCATCACTTGTCTCGCAGTATGTGTTGGTCTGTTCGCCTAAATTGGCAAACTCCTCGCCAAATTGAGAGCAACACAGCCTGGAATTTCTTGTGAAGTTCAGCATTTCAATATTTGTGCCCATTTTCTCCTTACCTTCATGCTAAATTGCATCTTCCAAGTCAGTGGGAGTTCGCCTAGTCACTTCAAAACTGGAATTTTACATGACACATAAAAGCTCCAAAATGCAGCAGTCGTGACCAGTTTCAACCGCTTACCTGGGGTTTCTTCAATTCAATTCAATTCAAAATACTTTACTTTTAGAGCATCTTTTTATCATATACTGAAACTTAAAAGATGTTCTGGGTAGAAATCGAGAATAAAAAAGATAAAATCGATAATTAAGCCTACACAATTGGCATATAATATATTTGAGTAGCTGGAATGAAAAAATATAGCATGTCTCCAACATACTGTATATAATTAACATGATTTGGAGAAGGCAGCTCACACCTTACTAGCTCATAACTGGATTACTGAAATACACTACGTTGGCGTCAACCTGTCTTCTACCAGATGCCTTCAGCTTGTGCAAAATGCTGCTGCTTTCTTTATAGATATGAACATATCACTCCCATTCGTCACTCTCCATTGGTATCCAGTTTGATTTAAAGCTGATTTTAAGAGTTAATGTTTATTTGTACTTTAAACTTGACCTAAAATATGTTGGTTAGATAATGACTTGTTATATGCACAGCTGGGGCCAGGCTAATGGTGGCCTCAGAAACAGAGGGATGTTTTTACAATTACTGAGCATTGCCCTGCGCCTCTCGAAATATGTTACCTGCTGATATTCACAGCACTGCAGACATTCATCCATCCATTATCCATACCCGTTTAGTCCTGCGTAAGGTCACGGGGAATACTACAGACATTCATCTTTTTAATTCCAAACTCAAAATGTATTTATTTAGAATGGCCCTCAGTACATAGCAGCACTGTGACATTTTTCCTGTTTTTATGTTGCAATGTATTTTGATTTATGTTTTTCCCCGTTCTTTTTATTGATGTAACACACTCTCAACAGCTTCTGAAATAAATTGTCGTTATTGATAAATGACTGGTTGATTATCCAAATGCAAGCAGAGCTAAATGTGATTATGGTCAAATTTCAGTGATATGTTGGGAGCAGTATGATCGTGTGGTGGTCAACATCTGCTCATTCAAGTTTTCTCTTGGTACTCTGGGAGTTCTCCCACTGTGAGTGTTGCATATATGGTTCTTTGTCTCTTTTATCTCAGCGTGGCCTTGTTGTGGACCGGCAGTCTGTCCAGGGTGTACCCCACTTCTCCGATGACAGCTAAGATGGCTCGAGACTCCTCCATGACCCTGAGCAGGATGAAGTGCTTAAAGAAAATGGATAGATGGATATTCTATTAATCCTCAAACCAGGAACTGTCTTCTCATTTTGGGGTTAAGCGATAATGTCAGAACAGTACCTGACACTATTTGCAAAAGGACTCTTCAGCAGGGTGCAATCAGAAGGGCCTGAACCCAATCCTCCTGGCTGAAGGATCCTCTCTTTAATCTCTGGGTCCCCTGACACTGAAATGAGGTTTGATTTATGAGGAACATTACAATAAAAGTGTCCAAAAAAAAGTAATATAAATTGTGGAAAGTCAATTGTGATTACAGTTAATATTCTTTTAGATTTTTACAGGAGAAAAAGAAATCTCATCCTGTCAATTATTTCTTTAATCCGTCCTGAGCAGATTCATGTTTGTCCACTTACAACCAACGAGACTTTAGATCCCATGAACACTTCATGTCATATGAAAAGCTTTGTCAGTCGCATTGCATGTTAGTTGTTTTTTCAACTTTCTAGTGCTTGTTTCTGTCTTGTACTGCTCATCAGAACTCAGATTCCTCATTTGAGAAGATAGCGGGCCCTAACTAACTGGCACTCCAGTGGGATGTTCACTGTGGTAATGTCTTTCTGATGTTTTTTTGATGAAGCAAAACTCTCATGGCTGCTGCTTCTTTCCGACATACAGCACTCTATATGCACTGCATGTTACAAGTTCAAACTGGCTCAATGGGAATAGTCAATGGAGGCTCTGGGAGCTCGAGGAAATCATTTAATGATGCATCTGCGGTAATTGAGTGTATTTTATTTATTTATTTTTATCATAGTTGGATTATAAGTAAGTACACATTTGTTATTTGATGCGTTCTGATACAGAATGTATTATTATCACTTTTAATAAACAATACACAATATATAATATATATATATCAAACACTTTCCCTCACAGGATTAATCAAGTATCTATCGAGCTATATATCATTATTTACTGTAACAATTCAGCCACGTATTCTGATCTTTTTCTGTAAAGGTCCCGCTTATCCTTTCAAGCACAGACGGTTTAATAATTATGATATTTTCTCATCACTGGGTGCTCACCATGTCAGAACTATTTCAAGTCCTCGTGGTGAATGATATCTGAAATTGTCCTGATCCAAATCTTTTTTTTTTTTTTTCAAATTATGTCTTTCTCTTCTGGCTTTAATGAGCAATGAGCAAGTATCAGGTGGCCACATGAGTTGTGACAGGACTCCATGCTAGTAAATCCATACCTTTACAGGCTTGCTCTTAGGGGTGAGTATCGGCAAGGACCTCGCAATACGATATGTATCATGATACTTGGGTCGCGATACGATATTATTACAATATCGCAATATATCGATTTATTGAGATATTCGACCCAGTTAATATCAAAATTAAAAGTAGAGATGAAAAATCAAGTTGCTGTATATGTTCATCAGATGACATCATTCAGAGGACAAATTGAGTCAAAACTATTTGCTTCAAAACGACCTATTTATTGTTTATTATTAGTGTTTTTGCACATTTTGACTTTTTCTAAAAAATCGATATTACGAGCTGAAAAATTGATATTATATTGGGCGGCCAAAAAGTGGCAATATATTGACAAATCGATTTTTTTTCACACCCCTATTGCTCTGAACACTTTCAGCACCTTCCTGATGTTAATTTGGTCTGAATCTTTCTTTGAGGATCACCCAATGGTTTTATTGTGCATTTGTTAACAAATTGGAGGGAAACTGTCAATTCTATTTTTTGCGTCTCAAAGTACCTTTTCTAGGTCGCTACTGCCTTTGAACCAAGTTGTGACACCTGTTTTATGTCTCTCTTTTCTTTAAAACCTCATTGCTAAGCCTAAAATGCCCCCATCCCAACACAATTTTTGAATGTGTTTCTGACCAGAAATGTAGGAACGAATGATTATAATCCAATAAAGGTTACGAGATTATACACGAAGCATCGTGAAACACATTGTGCCATGAAACAAGAGTTAAAATAAACGAAAGAATGACAGTTTTAATTTACATTTATTCATATCATGCCTACATTTTTCTTATTTGGGGGTGGTACAAATGCACTATTCATTTATGGTGCTAAATAATAACTAATGAAATAACTCATGTACTGAGATACAACCATGGTCCATATAGACAGCACTGAAGCATCTAAAAATCAAACCTTTCTTTAATAACAAATTCACATGTTGTTTGAGAACAACATGTGAACATTTGCTCATTTGCAAATAGATTCCATCCAATTATCTGGATTTAAAAATACATGACTGGTTAATTTGCCTCTAATATCTACTCTTGCTTCTTTTGGAGGGAAGTCAACAGCAACTGTGCAGTCGAATTAGCCCGATTACTCCAGACACTTAAAAATAAAGAACTGCAACACAGATCAACAGTAAGCCGACACGTACCAGGTTTTTCTCACCAGTAGCCTGAATAACTCAGGGTGAGATCAATAGGTGATGCCCTTTCTACATGAGGTGAGTCACCTGCAAACTACACCTTAACAGCCATTAATTACTGATTTCTCTCACGGCGACAAATGAACTCAGCACAGACCCATTACTGTGTAATTAGAGGAAAGAGCAACACAAATATTTAACAGCACGAGGCTTTTCGCTGATTAGATCAGCTTCCCAATGTACTGTATTGTTAACAGTTATGTTTCTAACATAATGTGTTTAACTATTGTTTTTAAATTAGTACATGCAGTGGAAATGTCCTCTCGATATCTCAAAAGAAGCAGGCATTCATAAGGTGATAAAAACAACACTCAAAGCCTCACTTTTTCTTTATAAGTGTCAAAAAATATATATATTTTGAGACATTATGTGACCAACGTAACAATTATATTTTCTACCTAAAGGCAGTGAGGTAACGACGCTTTTACAACACTGTCCAATATTTACCCTTCTTCGGTCTCTTATTTTGTCAGTTTCTCATTTTCTCAACCATCATTACCTTCTTAAGTGTCTTATTTGCCTCTTGGTGCTTTTGTCCACTGGACCTAATCTTAATGTTGCTGATGTGTGACCTTCTACCATAAAGCGCAGTTGTTGCAAGAGATGACCATAACGGTGATCTAAAGTTTCTTTGGCAGGCTTTTTTCTGTCCGAAGGTACAGGAGACCACGTGAGCTTGACAATACTTCCCAAAAGTAAACAAATATTCCTTCTGATGAAACTGAAACTGACAAATTAAGATGAAAAAGTCCCGTGTGCTGCTCTAAATGCTTAAGCACAGTCTCACTTTAGAGGTGGAGAAAGTGATGCCTGGAAAATTTACAAGAACGAGATCAGTTTTGAAAGTGTGCCACTCCACTGCCTGGCCTCTTCCTCTGTACCAGCCTCCACCAAAAAACATGTTTTCTAGAAAATTATGGATGTAAAGCCAACATGGCAAAACTCTTCAGTCTCTGTCCCCTCTTGTGCCGCCATCAAAGAAACACCACGCCAAGCTCTCCTTTTTCTTCTTGCAGCATCCAGTCTCTTTTCGTCACTGGTATTTGTTGCGTTCTCAGCCACTGTGCTCGTTCTACTGGAAATGACAGTTCTGCCTCTTCTACCTAATTGCAGACAACACTGCACACGTGCACTGAGTATACAAGTAGGAGTGCATGTAGCTGCCGCAGAAGCAAGCATTGAGGCTGCTTGATTGGCACAAAGGGTGACAAATCGTTTCCCTGAGATAGCCTAAAATATCTGGGCATCTGTTTACAGTACCTCAGCTGTGACAGATGACAGTTTTTTTTATTTTAATTTAATAAATTATTGTCAAATTATAAAAGATTTACTAGTTTTTAAAAAAAAGAAAAACCATTGTGTAATGTTAAAATCTTGATCCACATTTAACCTGGTGGTGGTCATACAACACCATGTCAGCACTACATCAATATGATCATCATCATCGTCCCCCTTTCCTTCCGGCACAAGTTAATTTTCACAATCAAATCAAATTGGTTTCTCGGTGACAACAGCCCACCTGACACTGCTGCTGGCACAACAGAGTTACTGTTGCAACAGCGCATCATCAGTGGGGCAAAACTAAGCTGTCGCACGACCGTCTGAACACAGCTCAGCTTGTTGAATTCTGCTTAACGGTGGTAGGAAGGTGAAAGATATTTTTCCACCTTCCACATGTGGTTGGATGGTTTTGCCAGAGGGGAAAATTCACTCAAAAGTTGCTGCATATATTAATAAGGTTTCAAAATCTTCCACTCATATTATTGCAAGAACTTAGAAACTAAGCTTGAGCAGAGGGTGAGCTTCAAGAATCCGTATGTGTCAATACCACCGCTGAGCTCATGGGGGCAGCACATCACAAGGCAAGGCAGGTTTATTTGTAGCACATTTCGTGTACAAGACAATTCAAGGTGCTTTACATAAAAAATTTGATGCATTACAGAGCATGAAAAAGTCAATTATAACAGGAGGAAATAAAAAGAAGACAAAATAATAAAATGCAAAAAGTTAATCAGCCGTTGTTTTTGATTTAAAAAAAGGAATTAAACATGTAGATAAAATGCAAGAAATAAAAGTTAATTGTTTTGATAAAGTGTGGCAAATAGAAAAGTTTTTAACCTTGATTTAAAACTGCTGAGAGTGTCAGCAGACCTGCAGGTTTCTGGGAGTTTGTTCCACATGTGAGGAACATAAAAACTAAACGCTGCCTCTCCGTGTTTAGTTCTGACTCTGGGAACAGAAAGTAGACTTGAACCTGATGACGTGATGGATCTGGTGGGTTGTAATGAACCAGAAGATCCTGAATTTATTTTGGCCCTAAACCATTCAGTGCTTTGTAAACTAACAGCAGAATTTTAAAGTAAATTCTTTGAAAAACAGGAAGCCAGTGTAAAGATCTGAGGACTGGAGTTATATGATCCAGTTTCCTGGTGTTAGTGAGGACTGGAGCAGCAGCGTTCTGGACTAACTGCAGCTGTCTGCTGGTCTCTTTAGGGAGACCTGTCAGGACAGCGTTACAGTAGTCTAGTCTACTGAAGATAAATGTATTGACAAGTTTATCAGCATAGTTGTGGTAACATATTTTGTTGTTTTCATAATTTGAGCGAGTGGGAGCATGTAGCTGTTGAACTGCAGTGGCCCCAAGATGGAGCCCTGGGGAACTCCACAAGTTATTTTAGTTTGCTCAGATTTATAGTTACTTATAGACACAAAGTAGTCCCTGTCTTTTAGATAGGACATAAACCAATTTAATGCAGTGCCAGAAAGTCCTACCCAGTTTTTCAGCCGGTCTCGTAAGATGTTATGGTCCACCGTGTGAAATGCAGCACTGAGATCCAGTAACACCAGGACTGAAATGTTTCCACTATCTATGTTCAAGTGGATGTCATTAAGGACCTTAACTAGAGCAGTCTCAGTGCTGTGATGTGGCCGAAAACCTGACTGGTAGATATCAAAACAGCTATTGAATATCAAGAAGTTGTGGAGTTGTTAAAAAACAGCTTTCTCTATAATCTTGCTCAGAAAGGGGAGGCTTGAAGTGAAGTTTCATGAGTCAGCCCACGGTGTAAGATAACGAAGAGCACTTCTCGTGCAAGAAAGGGGTATTACAAGGCGGGACACACTGTCCCCAGTCTTAAGCAGAGTCTCAGTGGTTCTTTTGTCACAGCTGATCTATATGTGTCCACATAGTCACTTATATCCACGAGTAGCATTAGAGAGGCTCTAAAATATCACAGCCTTGCTGGCATGATTGTCTTTGAACTTTTTTTTTTTATGGACTGCATTTCAGATGATATTCTCAGATGTTAAACAAACGTGGAGTTAGGACTAAATTGGGAGCACTGCGATGCAGATGACCTGTAAAGGAGAAAACTCCACCTTTGCTTGCATTGAGTCTGATTAAACTCGTCTGCTGCATTTGGTTCGGCGGCGGTGAAGCTTGCTCGTGGCTTCTGCTGCTTTTTGCACATGCTGTTTGTGTTTTTCCCTTTATCCCAATCCATAGTATTTTAGAGGTTTGTTTGCTCTCACCTGGGGAGGATTCCCTCCTGTCCATCCAGTTCTCAGTGGCAGTTGATCATGCTGCACAACACTCCCATAATCCCCTCTATTTGATGTCATCTTTTCCTGGAGATTAGCACAGGTGCCCTGAGGGGTTGTGATAAGCATGTCTTCTTAGAATAGCCCAGTCAATGAAAACCAGAATCGGGATGCTTAAAAGTTTCACTTACACATAAGCACACAAGAACGCACTGCTGTGCACGCAGGCAGACTTGCACACAAATACACAACTGCACTGTGCAACTAGAAGACAGGAAAACACGGCCACCAAACAGTCGATCATTTATTCAGAGCTTTGATAAATCTATGGCAATCTTAAAGGAATGTGCACTTCTACGACAAGCAGTTGATGGAATTTTGGCACTTTGACACTGAATAAAACTCGAATATATTACACTTTTCTTGACTGCAGATGTATCTGTCAGCAGTTGAACAGAGAACCCTGAGGCTACAGTATGACAGAGGTGTCTGCTGTTTGGATAGAAACCATTTTCTGTCATTTACAAAAGAATGTGGATTTTTAACATTTTTTTTTTTTAACACTTGTTCCACTCCAAAAAGCATTTATTTCAAAAGCACGCTGAAGCATGCTATTAATATATATTGGAATAATATTTGCCTTACAACGTATGAGGAAAGCATATCAAATACTTAAACTGTGGAAATGTAGCACCTTGAGAAAAAAGTAAAGCAGTTTTGAATCTGATGGTGGCAACACATGTCAAAAACGTTAGGACAGTGTTGTTGTGTAGCATCGCCTCTTCTTCCGGCAGCAGCCCATCTGGGAACTGAGGAGACCATCAACTGGTATTGGGTTTAAGCTGCTCCGGGGTCTTCCTCGTCATCTTTCCCATTATATTTCACTAAAATGTTTCCAGTTGCTGAAAGGTCTGGACCAGACCCAGACTTCACTTTGTGCAGATGAAGAGAAGTGCCTACTCTACTTTATCAGTAATGGAAGAAAAAATACAGAAAGAAAGTGTGTGACTCATTTCAGACAGGACATTTATTTACCCGGAGATGTGATGGAGTTCCAGATGGGATGGAGAAGTCTGAACCATGTGAGACTGATAAATGATAGAGGCTCTACATGTGCAACAAAGTCAGATCCACAGTGCAGTAGCCTGCCAGGACACTGGTGTAGGGGACCAGTAGAGCGTTGGAAAGAGGTCCTGCTCGACTGAGACAGAAACTGTGAGCCTCAAATCTTCTTTTCTATCATTTGCTAGAAGGCGGGGTTATTGTAAACTTGACCCAGCTTAGCTGTTCTCCCTTATGATGAGTCACTGTTGAGCTAACATTCTCACTAAAACACCTCCTAAATGTCAGTCGAGTACAAACAGATTTGTTTTTTGGGGGGAAAAAATGTCTTCCTACTTTTCAAGTCATCAGGATCGTTAACTCGCTAATTGTTCTTTTAAGTCGCACTAATTAAAAATATATTCATTAACCTTCCTAACATGTCCATGTTATATTGTATTCCGAGACATAACGTGACCCAAATGAGCAATTAATGCCAGACTTGATTTCTCTTAAAAGCATTCAGGAACATTTTCTGACTAGGTGTGTGCGGGACTTCATATCTAATTAATATGTGCTGGAAGAAACCAAGGAAAAGAGAACTAAGTGCAAGCTATGAAGTAAATTTAACAAAATCTAATTGTAAAAGATAATAGGAACAAAGATGGGAACCTACCTGTAAATTTACTTCTTTTTCTGAAAGAATGGCAGATCTGACCTGATTTATAGCTGTCCTGAGTGAATAGAGGGGAACTGTTTATGTTTTGTTTATTTGTTTGTACTTGGTGATGTTTGTGTGGTGGGATTACCATGAGTAATTTTTACCAGGGGGGACAACAACCCGCAGTCTTCCTCTGAAACAGAATTTTATTATTGCCAAGTAGGTTTTCAGATCCAAGAATTTGCGGTTGTGTTTTGGTGTACTTCCAGCAAGCAGAAGCAGACAAGTAAAGAGAAAATTTCAAGGTCAGAGAAACTTTTAATGTTATATATCTGAGATTAAAAAAAAAAAAAAAGCATTTTGGTAGTGCAGTTAGCTGCCTGATTACTCCCATCTACTTGAACCTTCACTAACCTCTATCTCTTCTGAAGGTTTAAACACATATGGCTGCTTTAGTCCAGCAGCAGAACTGGCCGTACGGTAAAGCAGACTGGGAGGAGATGCACAGACCAGTGTCATCTGCTGGCAGTCAGAAATGTGGAGGCCAGAGTTGACATTTAGAAATTACAGGATATCCGTATCAGAAATAATAGAAATGATGCTGAGCTGTTTTACTTACATATCTTTTTTTTTTTTTTCAGGCTCAAAAGAACAAAGTAGCATAATCATAATTAAAACTTCCATGCTTATTTATTTTGTTTAAAAAAAAAAAACACAGGCGGTGAAGTCTGCAGCCCAGAGGCATAAACAAAGGTTGTTTTGACTGCAGCTATGTTTCACTGTTCATCATTCTTTTTGCTTTAGGTTTTGTATTAAGATCAGGCGGTTGACATTGCACGTATTTACCTTCAGAATCTTCTGTGTTGCTTTTGCAGCAGGCCTTTTGCTTTTGTCACTTCACTGATGGCCTGTTTTTCTTGCATTTTCATTCATTTTCTAGGCCTGTTGACCTCCTGTTGTGAAATCTCAGCAACATCGTCCAAATACAAACGCCACCCATGGAATCAACTCTGAATCCTTCTTCTGCTTCACTGGTGGAGACATATTTAAGGGATGGCCCACACCTGTCAGTGAAAAGAGCTTTTGTAATTTTAGTATTCCAATTATACTCCAGGCCTCCAGAGACAGGATTCACACTGGGCTCACAGATCTGACAAAAGGCTGTCTGAAACAATGCCAGATGTTGCTATGAGCAACAGAATATTAAGCAGAAACCAACTGCGGTTCTTATTATTGGATCCCTTGAAGATTCAGATGTGTGCATTTGATTTGCTCACAAACTTCACAACTGAGCTTTATGGTATTTAATGGGAGTTTAGAAAACAAAGCCAGATTGTTTTCCTGCGTTCTGTCATTCAGTTGACTGATTGATTCGTTCATTTGTTGAGAAATGATCCGCAGGTGATTAGATGGTTAATTAATGTGCCACATACAGAACTTAGGTCAGAGCTCTTTACTAAAAACACCTGATGATGTTAATCCTGATGGTCTGTTTGACAGCTGTTAGGAGCAATAATAGAGGCAAATGCTGTATATTAGGTGGGATAAAAAGAAATAAGTTAACAGCTTGTAATATTACTGGGTTTTTTTTCTCCACATATTTGTAAGGATTAAATTAGAGAGTAAAAAATTACCATCAATGAAAATATTTTAATCTCATCACTCTAGCAAACTAATGAAATAAAAGTAATAAGTGAGAAGCGGAGCTGCTTGTTGGATATGAGACGTATGAAAGTTGCTCGGGTTAATGGCCACGCTTGGCTGCATCCCAGTAATTATTTTCCAGAATGTTCATTAGCTCAGAAAGAGACTTGTGGGTATGGCTGTCCTCTCAACCTATTTTGCAGTCCTCTCACAGGAACATGGCTCATCCAAAAAATTTTTGGGTAGCTCTGGCCTCAGCCCAAGATTGCAACACAGTGGGGGAACAGAGAGAGGCGCGGTGAAGAGCGGCCGTAGCGGCGTCCTCGCCGGCGCCTGTGGGTTAGCAGGGACTGCTGTTGTGTCATGGTTAATCACCAGTTCTTCACGCGGTTTTCAAGGAAAGCGGGCAGCCGGAGTACCCCTCCAGGCTGCGCCACAGAGCTGCACCACGGGGTCCATCAGCAGCCTGTGGAGACAAACCCAGAATCCAATTGATTTCAAAAGTCAGGAGACCAATCTGTTTACCTCATCAAGCACGCAACTGAGTGGAGAGCATAAACAAAGTGAGAGGAATAAAGGAGGGAGAAGGGTTATTGTGTGTGCGGTGACCCTTCTGTAATGACACGCCCGGCCTCCCCACTGGCACCTCGCCAATGTTCATATCCCCCCCTATCAGGGAGAAGGGAAGCTGGTTTGCTGATAAAATTCTGTGCATTTCTGTGGCTGGATTTTCTCCAGGCACAATTATCTTCCCGGAGCAGTCATCCCAGCTCCTGTCGGGCAGGTGTGAATTGCCTCAATAACACGACTGGCTTCTTTTTTTTTTTTGCCCTGGTCGTTGGTTGATCTCCGTAGCCTCAGCTGAAAACAAGCTTCTGGCTTAACTTGAATTATCAGCCTGGTTGATGCAATCTCTTTCTTCCCCACTGCCCCGAAATAGCTGGCGGAAGACTTCTGGGACCAGTCAGCGACTTCAGATTTTAAGATTTGACTGTAAAATACAAAGAAAGAAAGAGAGAGAGGAAAATGGAAATAAAAAACATCCCTTGACAGTTGAACAAGGGAAAGTGTCTGATGAAAAAATGACCAGGATAAAAATGAAAATTAGAATAAAAGTAGGTGTAAGAGTGATGTAAGAATGATGGTAGATGTACTGATTTCTTTCTTCCTTTTTTAAGTTTCTAAACAACTCCCCGGATAGAGACAAAAGTCAGAAATCGAAATCTCTTCTACTAAGTTTGCTGAAAACAAAAAGTTTTGTTTTAAACTTGGCTTATTTGACTTTTAAGCATGTCATATTGGATTTGGAAGATCAAAGTTTCCCTTTTATGTTTCAAAATGTGGAGATTTTTTTTTCTTTAGGAAACTACATGAACGGATATTATATTAAGTGAAATATATTTGTAGTATGTAGTCAGTTATCGAATGTTCTCACTAAAGTATGTGTAAAAGCCACAGAGGCTGATGGTGGAAGTGGGGGGGGGGGCCTCAGTAGAAATAAAAGAGTGTTAGATGTTTGACCTTAGATGTTAATCTGACTCCAAGAATCCATTTACTAAGTGCCATTATGCCATTATGAGGCATAACTAAACGGTGGAACAGCTTGACATCTTATAATATCCTCACCAAGGACCTCTGTTAGACTCCAGTTCCATAAAAGAAGAAAGGAGCTGCTCTTATTAAAGGCAGAACAAGGTTTCTCCTCTCAGAGAGGGACCAGGGAGGTGTCAGTGCCACACCATCTACACAGTACCTGGGGTTTCTGTCTCCATGCTGGGGCTTATTTCCGTCCTACAGAACCAAGGTATCACCACCTTTCCCTCAGCGAGCCTCAGTGCACATGACAGTTCATTTTCTGCATGATCTCCCAAAAGTCGATACGATCTTGTAAAGACAAATACCAGATAGCACTGGCTAACTGATGCAGTTTGGGGTGAACACCATTAATCATTCTCTCCTGAACGGGTGGGGGGGGTGACGGGTGGGCCTAACCAGTAATTCCTCATGCATTAATAAAATCACCAGATGATCTATGAATGAATCCACAGCTGACAACGCCTTCATTAACCACGGTTCTGCGGGACCTGTGAGCACAGGTCTGTATCAAACCAAGTGGGAGGTAACTGGAGTCCCTGTTGCAAAGACGATGTCTGCTCAGTTAGGAAGCTAGAGGGAAGTCCGGTAAACCTTCCTGATTAAATGAGGGCACACTATGTCGCTGATGCAAAGCGCTCAAATTTGTCATATGACTGTGAGCGGGCGGCTCGTCTTCCTAACTTGTGCTTGGAAATATGTTTGTAGAAAAACGCAAGGAGAGTTCAGAAGTTCAGCGCATGTGTCAAGTTTATTTAAAACAAGGTTTACAGTGAATGATTTAGTGTTGCTTTATACAATGCCCTTTGAGTGATGCACCTCATCGCTCTAAAGTTGTGCGCTTCATAACTCACTTTAAATCTTAAACACATCACTCCAGCATGCTGTAGAAACTATCCAACGCTGTAACACTTGTCTGCATGATGGCCACTGAAACACTCAGCCTCTGCAGTAAGTAAAGTGTTTTGAAATGCATGAAAATATTCACTGATCTTAATTTACCCTTGTTTCGCTGCCATCGGAGGCCCCTTATGTCCTGTTGCCTAAAAATTTGAGTATAAACATTGAAACTCTTAAAGTTTAAAATCAAGGCAACAGTATAATACATGAAGGGTTTTATTTTTTGTTTGTTTGTTGTTTTGTTGTTTTTTATCTTGATACAGGCCGTGTTTACATCTGCAGCTTGTTTTTCACACTCCTCAGGTAAAAAACCACTGTTGCCACAGAAGAGCTGCTTCAAAGAGTATTGGCTTAAATTAAATATAAATAGATACAATTTCTGGTTTTATGGTGATGTGCAGAGTTAATAAATGTTTAAAGTGGCTCTATTGTGCTCACATTCCGCCATCTAATTTTATCCTCCAGTACCTCTAGCTCTGCATACATTATAACTCCAAAAGCCTGTAATGATTTTTAGAATGACGAAAGCCAAGACTCACAAGGAGAGGCTCTTCCTCAAAACAAGCAAATGTGGCTCAAGTGGTTTTTTGACTGGTTGAATTCCTGGAGCCTTGCCAACGGATACGTACGATCCCTTTTGCTAGAACACATCATGCTTCCAAGGAACAGAAAACTCTAATTTCAATCGAACAGGAAATAAAATCTGATGCATTTCGATGGACCCATCTTGAAGAAGTGTGCAGCAGATCCATTGCTTTGGAAAACATACTTGATCCTGGCTGTGCAGTCATAAACCTTTGGTTTTAAAATGAGCACTGAAGCTCCTGTTCTTGTGGATGTGCACCCCCTTCAGAATACAAATGAATTTCATTCTCTGTGACGTTATAGAAAAAAAAAACTTTACAGAAGAAAGCGTTCCTCTGCAAGCAAAGGTCTATATTTAGTGTGACCTCCCTCAGAGAGTGTTTTTTAGATTTATATTACTGTTTAAAACTTGCCTAACACATATTTTCCATACCATTTGATCAGGAGTCATGCGGTGGAGACTTCAGTCCACATTCCATCGTCGAGTTTGTCTAATCCTTCAAACAGCCCTGGAGTGCCGTCTCTTCCAACGTCCAACACTGATATTGAACTCATTCCCACTCTGTTAACCTTGTTGGTATCTAACAATCATTTTTAATAAGAATTCAGTGGAGTCAGATTGAATGAATTGAATTGAAGGACAGGTAGACAACTGAAGACAAGAAAGAGAAGTTGTTTTGAGTATGTGAGTGAGGGCCAGAGTATGAGTTTTTCCAAAGACTTAATTGCTTTTTGCTTTCATATTTTGTGAAATACTTGTATTGGAATAGTTGATTTTGTTATAGCTGTCACTCCTACTCTTCTGTTGTTTGGCAGCTAGATACATTGAAGCAGATGCACTTGTCTTGGTGGAGACAGTGTTTTTTGAAGTACAATAGTCTCTCATATAAGAGTCCAAATTTCATTATCTTGAAAACCAGCTGCAGATAAATGATTGAGTATTGATGAGGTTTTTGAAACTGTCACGGTCAGGCATACGCAGCTCCGTCGGACACTCCTTCTTGTTTGTGTTTATGCATGTGTCTGCGCGTGTGCCGATATAATCTGTATGCATATTACGCTGTGTGGCCCCCTGCTGGGGATTGGTTTGTTTTCAGGCCGCCGGTGTAAGTCCCGCCTCCTCCCTGCCGCCATTGGTCCGTCGATTCTTCCACGCTGCGAATCACGATGAGCTGGAAGATTCAAAATCCTGTCGGATCCTGCAGTCGGGGTGGCTGACCTCCCAGCTGCCTCACTATTTTCTGCTGCTGCTTGACCTGTTTTTAATAACTAGAATTCTGTGAATTCCTGGCAGTTTTGAGAGGCTTTCTGTTGGCCTTGTATGCAGGCAGTTGAAGGGCTCCCACACATTCGATGTCTTGGCTTGTGCAATAAATGACATACACTCAGAGTATGAAATCCATGAGAAAATAGTCAGAACCACAACTGATAATGGCTCAAATTTCATTAAAGCCTTTCGTGCGTTTGGAGAAGATGAAAACAACAACGTTACTGCTGAAGAGGTAACCGAGAAAGAAGCATCTCAAGATGATATGCCTGATAATGAAGAGATGGAAGTGGAGTTCATCAGTGTTGAAGACATTATGGCTGAAGATGACGGCCTTCAGTACCAACTCCCGAAGCATCATCGGTACGCTTGCCATTTGCTAAATTAGGTTTCCACGGTGGATGCCAACAATGCAAATAAGACAGAGGCCTACAAGAAGCTGTCGAGGTCAGCCTTCTCCAAGGTCTCAGGCTCTCTGGAATAAGGCTGCGAGGTCCACTACTGCTGTAGTTGAAGAGCACTGCAAACTTCAGCTGATACAGCCTAACGCCACAAGATGGAACTCCTTTTATCAGGCTGTGGAGCGTCTGGTGAGAATCCTCAAAGATCGAGGAGAGGAGGCTGTGAGAGCTGTCTGTGCTGCACTCAGTGTTCCCATGTAAGTAGTGAATGTTTATTCGGATGAGTGTGTGTTGTCTCTGTTTCATTACCTACAGTAATACTCGCTCCAGTGCTGAACTTGCTGAGAGATTTCCAACTAATCATAGTACTTACCTTTTTGAAGTCCAGTGATTGAAAAAAAGTAGTAATGGTTATTGTGAAATGGTTATTTATTACACTAATCACTTATCTGGTAGTTCTAGCTCTGAACCTTTCCACATAATTTGTCCAAAGGACAAGGAATAATGACATCCCATTCTGTGTAATCTGAATTAACTGGTCTGTTTAAATATGCCTGAATGCATAGTGGTTCTAATCATAGAAGATTTGAAAAGGAAAAAAAAAAGATTTTTGTTCTGTTTTCTTTTGTGTGTATTAGGTACAGTCCAGCTGACATCACCTTTTTGGGTGAATACAGCAACACCATGAGTCCAGTTGCCAAGGCGATAAACATACTACAGGGAGAATCCAACATTCAGATGGGATGGCTGCTCCCTACAATCACCACCCTCATCACTAAGCTTGAGAAAACAAGAGTGTCGCTGAGATTCTGCAAGCCTGCTGGTTGATGCCTTGCAAGATGGTTTACAGAAACGGTTTGGGAAAATGATGTCAGACCCACAGCTAGTTGCTGCAGCTGCTCTTCGTCCAAAATTCAAAACATCCTGGATCAGTGATGAAGACATCCTTCAAATCAGCTAATAAAAAAATATGACTAAATGTTTCATAGTCGATTTCTAATTTCTGCTTTTTTTAAACACTGAACTTGTATACTTGCTTGCTTAATCATGATGATGATGATGATTAAAAAAATGTAATTGTTTCTGATTTAGGCCTCAGTTACATGAATGAACATCTTTGTGACCATGATGAGCCTCGACTGCGGCCTGCTGACAACTCCTCAAGCGCTTCTGATGAAGATTTCTTCTCTAATATGAAGCAAGTGCACACACAGGAAACGACCAAACAACTGGATGCATACCTGACATGCACAGCTGAAAGTATGGAACATGTTGACATCTTTCCCAGCTGTATCCAGCCTGTCGCTCAAGCTAAACACAGCCCTGCCTGCCTCTGCTGCCTGCCAGAGACTTTTTAGTGCTGCTGGGTTCATCTTCAGCCCAAGAAGAGGAAGAATTAATTCACACAACTTCCAAAACCAGCTTCTACTGAAGTTGAATAAGGACTTCTTGAAGTTTATCTAGTTGGACCAGACTGAGAATTTTCTTACCTGTCGCCACCAGTGAGAGATGGATACTACAGTACAGTATAAGTCAGTCACAAGTTACAAGTTGTTTGCATTGACAGCAAAAGTTTAATTTAAAAAAAAATATGAAAATGGCAATAGTTGTCCTTTTGTTGATTTTGTTGTTTCAATTGACATTTTTTATAGGCTTTGTAGTATATTTTACAAGCTTTTTATTTTACAGGTTCTATAAGCAAAATAGGGCATTCAGTCGGTTGTTTCAGTCATTAGGTTCTGTAAATTCATAGTGGCAACTATACAATAAAGCGTTGACATTAAAACTAAAATGTACTTTTAATACTTGAGTATTTTTAAAAGCAAGTACTCCAGTACTTTAACTTAAGTAAAAATTTGGCTGAACCACTTTCACTTGTATTGGAGTAATATTTGACCAGGAGTATCTATACTTTCACTCAAGTAATGGAATCGAGTACTTTGTCCACCACTGGTTTTAGGTGAAGTCCGACCTGACTTTTGTTTTCCTTTTTAGTGATTTGCCTCTTTATTGTTTGGTCCATAAACACCTATTAAATAACTTTGCTTTTTATCAATTACATCTGATGCATGATGCATCTCTTTTCCCTCGGGAAGCCGGGGAGTGACATAAGTGGAGAACTTGTATGGGAATTGAACCCAGGAACCTCTCACACCCCAATCGAGAATCATACTACTGGACTACTACGAGAAACGAGAAACTACTACCTTGATGTTTTGTGAACAAAGACGAAACAAAAAGTGGGGGTACAGCAAAGAGTGGACAGTTAAGTTTCCTGTGTGGGTGTGTTGCACTCTGCATACTGAGATGGCCAGCCTCCCCTGCTGGGTCTTTGCTAGATTCAAGTAGGGAAAGGGTTCTTGAGTATCTGGTTACCACTTCCTTCAGCATCCTCAGGGGGCTTTTTACAGTAGAAGGATGGACCACCTTATCAATACCAGTCATAGGTGTAATTTATTGGGGGGGGGTTGCAACCCACCCAATAATTTAAACCAGCCACCACAACCCCCCCAATATCATACCTCTTTCGTTATGTTTTGGAAGTATCCACGGTAGCTCAACCCCCCCAATGTACACCCTTGATACCAGCACTGGTGAAGAAGATGTGGTGCTACTGGTCAGAGCCCCATCCAGAGCTGGGTTCCATATTAGGTTTACAGTTATGGAAACATCCTTACAGAATCTTTCTTGTTTCTTGAGTAGCACTCAAAACCCGAATGGATGAGCTCATATATTCCTCTTGGTTTAGAGTGGACTTAATCAGTATAGCACCAATTCACATTAGAAGTCATCTCAAGGCAACGAAATAAATTCTGTGCATCCATTTAATTACAGCTCAGTTCTTTCCAGTTATAATCAAATTACGGTGACAGGAAGCTGACAAAACTCTGTGGGGGTGTTTTGAGGCTACAGACTGGGATGCGCTTTGTTTGTTTTAATGTGCATTGTTTTTTTATCATTATTATTATTTTATTATTTTTATCTTTATTTTTTTTTTTTATGTAAAGCACTTTGTGTTGTCTGAGGGCATGAAAAGCGCTCTATAAATAAAGTTTGATTTAATTTGATTTGATTTGTGAGCCACATGGAGATGACATCAGTGCTATGACAGAGTGTGTAACTGACTGAACACCATCCCCACCAGAACAGTGAAGTGTTCCCCCAGTAATAAAATCCAGATCACCAGTGACCTGAAAGAGCTTCTGAACAAGAAAAAAAAAAAAGAGCCTTCAGAGAGGGAGACAGGGAATTGTTGAGGTCAGTCCAAAAACAACTGAGAGTGAAGATTAGAGACAACAAGGAGGTGTACAGGAGAAAGCTGGAGAACAAGCTCCAGCAGAACAGTGTGAGAGATGTGCGGTCAGGGATGAAGAAGATCACAGGATTCAAGAAGAAGGAGAATCAGATAGAAATCTGGACAGAGCAAATGAACTAAACTGCAGTTTGCTTATCATTGTGGGGTTGGAGTTGAGGACGCCATCATATATCTGCTTCAACAAACCCAAAGTCATCTGGAAAAAGCAGGAAGCTCTGTGAGAATCATGTTCTTCAATTTCTCCAGTAAATTTAACACCATCCAGCCTGCTTTAGTTTGTAAGAAATTTCAGAAGACACAGGTGGATGCCTCCACTATCACCTGGATCACTGACTACCTGACTAACAGACCACAGTTTGAGACTGGCTGTGTGTTTAAGCAGGCGGTCAGGAGCACCACAGGGAACTGTACTCTCACCATTACTCTTCACTCCGTACAACTCAGACTTGTAGTATAATTAGGAGTGCTGTCATCTGCAGAAATACTCAGATGACTGCAGTTGTGGGATGTATCAGTGGTGGACAAGAGACTGAGTACACAGAACTGGTGGACCACTTTGTGATATAGGGTGGGAACAATCATCTCATCTTGAATGCACACAAGACAAAGGAGGTGATTGTGGATTTTAGGAGGTCCAAGTGCACGTCAAATGGTATTTCTGTCATGGGAGAAGTAGTGGGGTCGGTGGAGGAGTATAAATACCTGTGTTCACCTGAACAACAGACTGGACTGGAGATGCCGATGCAGTTTATAAGAAGGGACAGAGCAGACTTTACTTCTTGAGGACGCTTAGGTCCTTCACTGTTTGCAACAAGATATTGTATATCTTCTATAAGTCTGTTACAGAGAGAGGAATCTCATCTGCAGCCATCTGTTGGGGGATCCACATCAGAGTCAGTGCCTTTAAAAAAAGACAGAACAAACTAATAAAGAAGGCTTGGGTCTGTTCTGGGGACTGTTCTGGAACCACTGGAGCTGATGGTGCAAAGGACGATACTTGCAGCATTTACTCACTACTAAATGAAGAACATCATGGACAACCTGAGCATCCTCTGCACAACACACTGATTCAGCAACAGAGTGTCTTCAGAGGCTTCTTCAGATCTGCTGCACCTCCGACCGTTGCAGGAGATCCTTCCTGCCCACAGAAATAGCTACCTACAATGAATCTTTGAAGAGACTTAAACCATAGGAACTACTGCACAATTAATTTACCTTCAGGGATGAATAAAGTTTTGAGTTGAACCGAGCTGAAGTGGAAAGCTACGTGAACCCCTTTGAATTAACTGGTTAGGATTAGAGAGAGGCTGAGATCCCTGAAGAGACATATGCTAACTTAGTTAGAAACTACCATGAGACACTGACAGTTTCAACCTTGGCATATTTGCTTTTGTTGTCATTTTTGTTTTTAAGAACAAAAATAAATCTCCAAAAACTTTGGATATGGTCATCTCATGGAAAAGTTAAGTTTTGTTTGATTTCACATCATGCCAACAGAGCTGATTTGAATTACATTTATTTTTGCAAATTAATGGTACCGTACGCAAGGAGGATGTCTATAAAGCTGTCTTCTTTATGATCTTTACTGTTTGGTTTGATGATGTTGTTTATTAAATCAAGAAACAGTAGTTCAAACAATAATAAAAGTTCTATAGAAAAACGTTTGTCACCATAAAGGTAGCTGCAGTGCTTCAAATGCATTTCATCCTCCCACAGCTCACAATAATTCACATATTCATTTCAGTGTGGGCTGGGCAGGGTTTTATTTGTGTGTGTGTGTGTGTTTACATAACTTAAGTCACTGAAAAGTGTGTAGCTACACAATGAGAATGTAATATCCACTTCTGCTTGAAGCTGTGTCAGAACATAGAGGAAAAAGATGTGTTGGAAAAGGAAATAGATCAGCAGGTGCAAGTCATTTATATAAAGGAACAACAGAAGATGTAACATCTACAGAGTTTCATCTACCTCTAAAAAATTAAATTTGGATCTACAGTGATCTGGGGTCCATTTCAGAAAGCAGGTTATGTAGAAACTCTGAGTATGTTAAACCTGAATTCAAGGAAACTCTGAGTTTGACATAACCCTGAGCAAGAAGGTTCAGTTGAGCCAGTTTCAGAAACCCAACTCAACCCTGTTACCGAAGTAACTGACTCTGTGAACTAAACCTGGTCTGGAGCAGGTTTACTTTGACATATCCCAAGTTACTTTCTTTCTCCGCCCCTTCTTAAAGCTGAAACGAGTAAAACGTTATCAGACAATCAGTCATATAGCACACATTTTAGAGATGTCTGAACGATGACGTGTCGCATTTGCCTCATCCATCCTCCATCCATCCATCCATCCATCCATTACTTATACCCTGCTGAATCCTCTGCAGGGTCACAGGGATCTGCTGGAGTCTATCCCAGCTCTCTTCGGGTGAAAGGCAGGGGTCCATCCTGGACAGTTCGCCAGTCCACCGCAGGGCCGCATTTGCATCAAGAAAATATATATCTAAGATCCATGTAGACAGTTAACTGTGATCAAGCCAGCCAGCACTTTGGGATGCCTCAATCATTTTTTTAACACCAGCCAGCTAAGAGGCGTTTATTTATGCTCGCTTTGAAAAGTGCACCTGCATTATTCGTTGATTTAAATATTCCTCCATCCTTTGGTGTCCACTTAACAATTTTTTTTTTTGGTGCTAATGTGAAAGGTGAACTTGTCCTTCACCAGTCCTCTCTGGCAGTTAAATTCTGACATCTTTATTAACATCTCAAATCCTGATTCCATCAGAGAGGACTAAAAAAGACCAACAGTGAGACATTTAAAGACAAGACAATTAAAGAGACACGACAGTGAGGTTGTGGTGTGTGCTGAGTTGTGAAGTGTGAGGGGTGGTTGTGTAGTGGATTGTGTTGTGATACAGGATAAACTTAAGAGATAATATATAGAAAGCAGAGAAAACTACTAACAAAAAAACTGGATGAACACCTTCTTCCAAGCAATAGGCCTCTGCGTACGTGTAGAATTCATGTAAACATTATAGATTGATTGTGTTGATAGAAGAAGAGAGGTGTTGGGGGAGGGATGTAAAGCATAAATGTCTATAAGCTAGACTTATGGGTAGACTTCTGAATGCACATGTATACATTACTTATCACTTAAGATAAACATACACATATATACAAATACATATTCAACTATACTGATGTAACAATAATAGGGAACATGCCTCCATGCAAACAATGAAGTCACTTAATCAGGTGTTCTTGGTCATTTTTGTGTAGTTGTGGTGATGAACTCATCAAAATTTATACACTCACAACTGCTTAAGCTTGTTCATATATGGCAATATATCACATACAAACGTATGCGCATATTTGCTTATGTACACACTTCATCCACATGTGCAAGCACAAAACATACCCATGTCCGCACATGTGCATATACGCTCTTAACGTTTGTAATTTATATGTAAAGAAAATTGCATAAAGTTACTGCAGAGTTACATAACTTCTATACATAATCGGATCCTTCCGTACATCGCAAATTGTATGCCCATCCCTTATACAAAATGGCATTAATTTAATATAGCCTATTTAGCTGTTACTTATTTGAAATGTCAGTTTTCATAATAATAATGAAGATGCTTAGAAAGTCAACGGCAGAACTGTGAGAAAAGCGCTTTGGCTCATGAGTGTCTTTGATGAACTGATTTATTAGGATATACACGCATATATGTACATTCGTGTTTTTTTTCTCTTCTTTCTCAATAACCTCAAATGTAGGAGTCATCAAATAAGGAAATTGGGTAACCTACTTGATTTAGAAGTTGATATGATCAATTATTTAAAAAAAAAAAAAGTTTTCATTAGTATTCTGCTTCCGCTACTTTCAGTAAAGAATATTTCCTACAGGAGTACCCAGACTGGATGTAGCCGACTGACTGCACCCATATTCCCACCAATGCTCCTTGAATGTATCTTTCTCTGTAGATTTTTCCATTCCTTTGAAAATTAGGAAAGTGTGTTGCCCACAACTCTGTCTGAAATATGTTTTCTACTTCATCCTCAGCTGCTTCCAGGTTCTTTTTTCACTCCCAGGATTACACCTACATGAAAGTAAATTGAGCCCAAGACCTTTGCGTTCCACCAGTTGTCACTCCCATGGAGGATCACGGTATCAGAGCTCCATTGATGATGGCCTTTTTCAGTTGTCATACCTCGGGGTCAGCACACTCAGTTGATTGAACCAACTCTGAACACCTGTTCTGAAACCCGAAACTCTGAGTTTCTTGACTCAGAGTTTGTTAAACCTCCTTTCTGAGACAGGCTTATTGTTGTTTCACAATTAGGTGCAGTTGAAGACAGCCTTTCCGTCTGTCAGAGGAAGTGTTACTTGGGAGTGTTGGCATCAAGACACATGATGTCAGCATTGTTGGAGCTGAACAGCTTTCATTGAATTCACTATTTTTGATGAGGGTGAATAGAACAAGCTGACCAAATGGATCTTTTGTGCCAGCCAGAGAAGAGAAGTATGGTATTCTATGAGAATAAAAGTTATCTTTTGGGACTTTTGAATCTTCAAAGAACTTTTCAAATCTTTGTACATTCATGGGAAAGATATATTACATATTTAAACATCAAAGGCAGTTTTACGTTTTCCTACAAAAACTCAGTCAGTCCACGTCAATATAGAACAGATATAGAAGTAACATGAGCAGCATTAATGGACTACATTTAGCAGCAAATCAGTCTTTGCACCTCAGTTCTTCCTTCAATGAGCTTATCAATGTGTTTCTCAATCACCTTTTCACACATTTGCACACCAATAAAAGCAGAGTTACTGTAGAGGACATTAGCCTGCCATCAGGAGCACCTTGATCATTCTTATGGACACTTATGGCACAGGATCAAGCTACCAACGTTTCAGTTAGTTGACACAATGTTCTTTCTCAGCTGGTGCAAAAGAGTAACCTAACATTAAGCTTCCAACAATACTCATGTACGAATGTTTGAAAAAAAAAAAGATTGATTTTCAGCTCCCAGGAGTGTATCTACAGTCCCAGTTCAGTAAAATGGAAAACTCAGTGACTTTTACAAAAAACATTCACTTTGACTCCTGTTTCTTTGCAGAGTAAATCCAAGATATTTAACTTTTTTTTTCTTGTCAACTTAATTCAATTTCTTAATAAACTGCCATTTTTTGAATGTCAAGACTCTAAAAGAAAGCTGGTATGAGAGGAATTGGGTGTTGTTAAAGGGGTAAAATTATTTCAAACAGGTAATGGCTGTTGATTGTGATGACTTGGTGAAAAAGCATGATCCTTGAATGGCCTTTCAGCTGCAAAGAGGGGCAGCGGATCTCCTTTTTGTCAGCAAATCTCTGAGTAAAGAATTGAAATGTTTAAAACGATGAAATATTGGAAGAGATTTGCAAATGTCTCCTTTTGTAGTGTATAATGTCATGAAAAGATACCTGTGATCTCTGTTCTCTCAGATGGTGCTCATCGAGAACTGTCACTCATCAGTGCCTGATATAACCACATAGAATTAAGGGATTACTTCAAATAACCTTTGTAAAGCACTGCATGGTTGAGTTATCTTCACAAATACCACTTTGATGTGCAAAGAAGTAAGTCTTATGTAAACCTTGTCCAAAGACAGTGCTCTTGGTAAAGGTCATTAAACATTGTGATGGCAATGTTACTGCAGAAAAGTACACTGAGATTTCTTAGCTGTATTTTTTCCAGGGACATCCATTTTTATTATTGTTAGTAACAGTAGTATTTCAGGTAGACAAAGGCATGGAAAAAGAAGAAGAGGTTATGGGTGCTAAATGGTTCCTCCTGCAGTCCTGTACCCAATAAAAAAAAAAAAAATGTGAGGAGAATTTTGAAAAGAGAGCCTGTAAAATTGATGACCCTGTAATCTTGCACACCTTACCAGAATGTCTGTTAGGTTTTTTTTTTTTTTTTTTGAGAGAATAAACTTGGAAATCAAGAAATACTGGACGTATACCATCTGTGATGTTGTTAATGTTAGAATCACTGCATTTTCTTCAATTTTCGAATACCATCTTGTTTTGATTCATTTATCTATAAATTTTTAATATGGCCTTTCAGTGTTAATTCAGAATGTAGCTCATATTTGCATGATGCATCACATTTTGATACATAAACATTTTTTCCCTCAAAAATAACAGCAAGTCTTGATTTATTTTACTACATATATATATATATCTCATAAAAATTATTTATCATCCATCCTTTCTTCTTTATTTCACTTCAAGCTAATTTAAATGTTTCCATTTGATACCCAGTTTGTCTGATCCAAATCACTGTCTTGAAAGCAACATGGTAATTACAAGCAACAATTCATCAAAGTACAAAGTAAACAATAAGTAAAGCCATTAACAGAATTGATAACAATTGCCATTAACTCTGTTGGATTCCAGAATACAGCTGCATAATTGTTGCCACTGAGCAGTGAGTCACTTCTTATAAACAAGAGCCTTTCAAGAGTGACAAACTTTAGTTGCCCTCAAGGGAAGCGCATAATTACAGCATCAAGAACAACAAATTGACAGGTACAACAAGGAGTAAACAGCATTCACACACACAAACAGATTCGAAATTGTCATCACAATAAGAGCTTCCAGTGCTCCCTCTTAGCTAATTTACATCAAATGACAACATAAATGACTTTGAATGTGCCATAGTCATTGGTGCCAGATGAGCTGATCTGAGTATTTCAGAAACTGCTGATCTACTGGGATTTTCATGCACCATCTCTACGGTTACAGAGTATGGTCCAAAAAAGAGAAAAATATCCAGTGAGCGGTAGTTGTGTGGATGAAACTGTCTTGTTGATGTCAGAGGTCAGAGGAGAATGGGAGAGTGGTGTGACATGACACAAAGGCAACATTAACCCCCAAAAAATACCACTCATTACAACCACGGTATATGGCATACCATCCCTGAACGCATGTCAAACCATGAAGCTGATGAGCTACAGCAGCAGAAAACCATACCAGGTGCCACTCAGTTTAATTCAACTTTATTTTTATAGCATCTATTACAATACAAATTGTCTCTTGGTGCTTTTCAGAACACCCAGAGCATATTCCCTTAGTACCAACTCAGTGTCGTTTAAACACCACTTTCTAAGTGTTGTTGCTGACCACTTTCATTGCTTTATGACCACAGTGTACCCATCTTCTGATGGCTACTTCCAACAGGATAATCCACCGTGTCACAAAGCTCAGATCATTTCAAACTGGTTTCCTCAAAATGACAATGAGCTCATTATACTCCAATGGCCTCCACAGTAGAGGTCTTCACCAGTCCTCTTTCATGGACCCAAACCCAAATAGACCTGTGAAAATTCGACCCGAAACCGACCCAACCCCAGCTATTATCATAGGTCCAGGGGTCCGAAACCTGAATGGACCCGCAATATTTGGGCCCGGAACCGACCCGACCAGAGTCTTTAGTTTCCAACCACGAGCCGAACCGAGTTACCCGAATAGAACCGAGACAATACAGCCCATAGTTGCTCATGTTAAAAGTTGATTTTCTTACCTAAAGTTGTCTTCTTCTACCGGTTCAGTTGCTACATAGGCTACGTGATGAAAACAACAATAAATCAGGTTGTTATTTGTAGCAACTAACACTACTAGCCCACACCGGTCAGGACGTGTCGTGAACTTATTCTCTCATCCAACGTTATGTTGGTGATCCGTTGTGCTTTACAGCTGCAGGGCATAACGATTGTTTTATTACAAACACGCCATGTTAATGAATAATCATTTAACTGCTCCAGAGTCCTGACTTTGGCTGCCACCGCCGCTATCTTTACTTTTCTCGGGTAAACACAGACCCAGCCTGTCAGAGAGCACCAGCCAGAGCCTGAGACTAACGGTACTGATTCCGACTCGAACTCAGGAGTCACGTCTTTTGAATGGAACCGAGACCCGATTTGGGTCGGGTCAGAACCTCGGGTTTTTGGGTTGTTCGGGTTGTTCCAAAGACCTCTACCCCACAGTCATCAGATCTCAATCCAGTAGAGCACCTTTGAAATGTGATGGAACAAGAGAGTGACATCATGGATGTGCAGCCAACAAATCTGCAGCAATAGCATGATGCTATCATGTCAATATAGATCAAAATCTTTGAGGAATGTTTCCAACACGCTCTTGAATCTATGCCATGAAGAATTAAGGCAGTCCCGAAGGCACAAACTAGCAACGTGTTTCTATAAAATGGCAGGTGAATGTCAATCAACCATTAATTAATTTATCTCAACATTAATCTCAATTTCTGCCAAATTTCTTTAAATCTCCCGTTCCATTCCCTCACATGTGTCCAAGATCCCAAGGTGCTTATCCCCCTCCATTTGACGCAATAGCTCATCCCAAACCATACTAGCTATATCGGCGTCACTGGGCCAATATCATCATCATGCATAGCTAGAAAATGTCTAAAGTAAAATGTGACCAATTAAGGCAATTCCTTTCTTGTATTTAATTGAAGTCCCAAAAATAAAGTCTTCTGCCAAGTTTGCAAGATCTGGCTATACCGTGTTTATTTTGCATAAAAGTAAAACAACACCTTGTACATCTGTTTTATTTTGCTTTGTTTGTTTGTTTGTTTGTTTTGGTAATAGCTTTCAATAGTACAAAACACAGAAAAGCACCCCATATCCACTTTAAGATGATATATTTTGCTCCAAACCCTGTTCACCATGAGCTTCATTAAGATATGTAGAATGTCTCTGATGCTAATAGAAGCCAGATGGCATTTTCTTTTTCCTCCAAGTTTAATCCCCTTAAAGGAATCAGAGGAAGTGTTATCTCATGTATCCTCTATTATTGTAGGCTGTTTCTATTTCTGTGATAATCACAGAAATGGTGCAACTTGAGAAAGAGGGAGAGGGCAATTACTGGGTCAGGTTTGTAAAATTTCAAAGAAAGCCCTAATAAGACAAAACTATTCAAGGTTAAAGATGATAGGAAAGGTTCAGCGATAAAAGCGTAACACTCTGATCTTCATGGGTTTTCATGAATCCGTGGTTCCTTCGCCCACACATTTGCTCTTTCCATATTTTTCAGATGAAAAAATCCCCATGTTTAATGAAGACCACATAGAAATGGCATGAGCTTCACAGAAGAAAAAATAATGCCCAGGGAAAGAAACAGACCTCAACATCACCTGTAGATGAATAAAGGTAGATTTTAAAAGAAATAATCTCACAGCGCTTTTGCACAAATTCATCCCGAGGCAAGCGTTTGTATGAAAAAGCCGACAGTCCAGACCTCATGTCTGTAATAACCGTACAGCATAGAGCTGGATGAGTTTGAACGTTCAACATGCCGTTAGTCCTCTAAGGCGTGCAGGTTGAACACGGAGCAGCTCCATTCCTGTAGGCTTTGATATTAAATATTTGCCCTATCGTCTCGGTAATGCTCATATCTATTGAAGTGCAGTTCTTCTTCAAGAAGAATCCCATTTCAGCTGTGAATTTTTACAACTCACTTAACTCCACACTCTTCCCCTTTTCTTCTCTTCCCACTCTTCTCTCTCCAGCTTCCTATGCTCTCGTGAGTGGGTGATAAGTATAATCTTAAGAGACTGCTTCAGCTGCTTCCACTGCCTGAGCCACGGAGACTGATGCATACTCATGATATCCTGGCACAGCTGTAAAATCCACTCAGGATGGACACATAAACATACACAAATATGCGCACGGCCACACTCCAGGTACAGCATTTTGCACATCAATCTTTGTTTAAATGCCATAATCCTGAGCTTATTTACGAAAGGAAGCAGTTTAAATCATTTCTGCTGTGTTAGAGACGCTCTGTCCTTCACTGAGGAGAAAGACTGCCAATATGTCTTTGTGTAGAATTACGGAGGTAGTTAGCATTTTTGTTTTCACACAGTGAACATGGCCTTCAAATGCAAATGCATCCATACATATACATGCTTGGATCTCCCTGTGAAACCGTAGGTGTATGCATGTAAAGTATATGTTTACATTTTCACAATAACTGCTCTCACATCGTCCCTGTACTACGCTGCAAGCCTCCCACCATGTCCCCCAACATCATTAGCAATCAGCAGCTTGAGACAAAAAGGCAAATTATGACTTGTTTACAAAAAAATGCAAAGTGGCTTGTAGACAGAGGATTAAAATTGACTGCAAGGCCAGTCGACCATTACCATGGCAGGGCCTATTTCATTTCAGACTGATCTCCACTGAACAGGGAAAAGGGCATTTATGATCAGCCAGGAGGAATACATTTTTCAGTGAAATAGACTTTCAATTAAATTCTTGAATAGCTGTACAGTTACTGACAAAATATCAATTACAAGAAAGACATCTCCATGCACGTTGACGGGATTGAAATGTGCATAGCTCTGTGAGGTGGAGTTTCAAAGGAGTTCCCGCTATTAATTCCTCTGCATTGGGGGACTCACCTGGAAGATGGAGGGCTCTTTGCTTCAATATGGCATCTGTACTTAGTATCTGTCGTTGGCTAGACTGCACATCCTTAGGCTCAGTTACTCAGACGCTAAGCTTTGGAGAATTGTGACCTTCATTGAAAGGTACCTGCTGCCATCTGCGCCGGTTATACTGTAACCCTGGTACGGGACAAGCGGAGCACGTTGGCCTAGCGTGGCAGGGGGGCAATATGGTGTTAATAACGACTTTGGAAGATGATTTCCTTTGAGGGGGATCCAATCCAGTGTCACAGTGTGGTGCTCAGGAAGTGGCAGAGCCCCCCAACTGATGCAGTTTCTAATTCAATCTGTTCCGCATCAGTGGGGTGTCATTGTTTGCGCTAAGGAGTAACCTTTCAGCATTCTCTCTGATCACGGAGGAAGTGGTAGGTCTGTTGATTTGAAAACCCAATACGTGATCAATGAAGGTGCTGAAGGTAAAAACAGAGTTAATTTGACCCTTCTCTTATTAGTCTTTCTTCAATGCATCTTCTGCAGGAGACAACCCCTCTGCTGTGCCGTGAAATACACAATATAGCTGTGTAATTGGAACAGGCTAAAACAAAACAGTATTTCTCATTAGAGTAAACATGTTTGTGTCTATTTAAAAACCCTGTCGTATGTCTCTGATACATTGCTGCCATCTAGTGTTTGTAACTTAGGGCTCAGCTTGATTGGCTGCGGAAGCTGCAGGTTGTGGTCAAGTATTTTTCATTATTATGTAACTATGCAAGTGACTGAAGACAACGAAGAGGAGATGACAAGGAGGAACAGGGATCTAGTGGCTTGCTCCATCCTCATATGGGCAACAAGATCCCTGGACTTCCCTTTTTGCAGCCACCTCCTTGAGCTCTTCCAGGGGTGGACCGAGGTCTTCCCAAGCCAAACACTACAGTATAAACCCTGCAGTGAGTCCTGAGTCTGTGCAAGGCCTCCTTTCAGTGGGATCTGTCTCAAAGACCTGCACTGAAAGATAGCTTTAATTAAAATAATTAAAGTGTCTTTTTATAGGTGATATGTTATTTCGGCTCCAAGACTTCTGCAACTTATTTTTGCTGTTAGTAGATTATTATCTGCTTATATATTATGTACTATAAGCCATCTATAGTTACAATATAGAAAAAAGAAGCCCTTTTTATTTTTATAACTGAAATTAAATCATTTTCTTGTTTTTATTCAATCAAAATATCTGTCAGACAGCGGCTCCTGCAACTGCAAGACGAGTTTCAGCATTAATGGGAGTTAACAGTCCATGAAATAATTTTTGTCTACCTGGTTTGATTCCTCTTTAATCACTGACTCTCTGGATTACTCAGAGCCCCCACAGAAGATGAAGAAGCTCACACTTCCCCTCCTACAAAAAGAAAAGTGTGGCATGATATCTACAAAATATCTGCAACTGAAGCATCAGGGGGAGTTATAGAATATGGAAGCTGTAAAGTAATAATTCAAATAGCTTTTTTCCAGACATTTCACCACCTACATTTTAGACCCTTTCATGTCCAATAAATATTCATTGACTTTTACCCCAGGTACACCGATAAATCCTGATTATTTCCATTTAGAGTCACATGAGTGTTTAATGGAATACCTAAATGCCACCTCTTCCATAAACAGCCTCCCTCTCATCAGAAAAAGGGTGCACTGGCTTTTATATTCAAACTATGTATTTCACATCTCTATGCCAGAGCAAGGATTATGAAAAGGATGAAATGTTAAAAGGTTGGATCATTACAATCTTTTCTCTCCATCCTATTTAAAAAACTGCCATTATTCTGATGATTTGTGACGTTTTTGGAAGACAGAACAGCTCTATAGTCACACTGACACTAATGAAGCATGAATTTACATGAGATCCGGAGAAAATGCTGAAGGAGATGCCATTTGTGGGGAAATGATAATAAATTATTTACCAGTCCTCTCTGAAACTCGCCCTGGTCGGTGTCATGAAAGACTTGTTTTTCATTTCTTGTCAGCAGTTTCAGATTGTCCTCTTGCAGACCAAAACATTTACAGATCTCCCTAAACCTTTCTCCTCCGTGCTCATCCTCCATGTGTCTTTCAGAGTTTACTTCATCTGGCTTTGAGGCCGTGATCAGGGGAATCGCCTTCATTGGGTCTCTTTCTTCTTCACTTGGCCTCTCCTTCACAGATCTCCCTCATTTCCTTCCTTTTCTGTTTGCGTGTCTCCTCACTTCGTCGTAGCTCAAACCCACCCCAGCCCATTTCTGCCCATTTCTTTCACTTGCTCAGGAGCCTTCTTTAGTTCCTGTTTCAGCTCGGTTTTATTATTCTTTTTATCCCTTCCTTCTTTCATCTGACTCTCTAGTTCACTTGTAAAGACTTTTGAAGTGTTGAGGTCATCAAGAAAACGTCTTCCTCCAGCCATTACTCTCCCTCTCTTTCTGACTGCATTTGGTGTTCTTCCTCAGTAGTTTCCCCGTTCTTCCTGGTTGAGGTCATCCTGATTCTCTCCCTGCTGGGTTTTCACATTTTAATTTGGGATTTTTCTTTATTCAGGATGTCTTTTATCTTCTGTTCTCTCTTTTTTTTTCCTTCTTGTATTTTTTGCTTAAAATGCAACTTCTATTTTTTCTTCTTCTTCCCAGTATTTCCATTCTTGTCATCTCTTCATTGCCTGTAGCTGTTTATTCCTTTCATTGTAGCAGTCATTTCCTTTCTCTCACAAATTCATATTTTCTTAATGTTGCTTAAGTTTCTTTCACATGTACAGTTTATCAAAGAGTCTTTTTCCAGAGTTGGGTAATTTTTTTCCCTTGGATCAGACTCGCACAGTTGGAGTCGTCAAAAGGGCACCAATTGATTCATCGATATTGTCAAACACACAGCAGTTGAATCAGTAGAAATGGCAAAATATGGTTAAAAATCATAAAATTCAGTTTTTTTCTCTTTTTAAAGCTTTTCATTTAAAGGGTTGTTTTTCTGACAAAATCACTGGTTTTGGGAGTGGTTTTGTTTAGGCATGCCAGGACAGTGAGTTCAATCCCTGGCATTATTTTGCCCATATGTGTCCTCTGCTGTGAATGTTATCTCCGGTAATTATTTAACTTACAGACAGTTGTTTGTCTTAATTACATATGACTTTTAATTCTCTGAGAAGAGGGGAAAAGAAATATGAATTCATCACACAAAGATAACAACTGTTCTGACATTGTTCTCCTTATTTCTGATGTCTTCACTCACAGATTTGCTTTTTTGATGTTTCTGGAGATATTAATTACACCACACTGTGTGGTGAACTGCATAGTGAGTAGAAGGTGATTTTCGACGCGGCCTCTACATGTTTGTATTTGGTAATGTGACTGTACTCCGGCTGTTTGCTCTCTTACATGTGTTTTTAAAGGAACACAACATGTGACTAACAACAGAATTAAAGAAAAAACAAACTAACAAACTGAAAGAATAAATCAGCTATAGGTTCTGGATGTTGGTTTTGGTAAATTTGTGACAGTACCTGCTTAAAACGTGGCTGTGCAAAAAGAAATAGCCTTAAGTCAAGCTTCTCTAGATGCAGCATGGACGTTTCTGGTCTCTGAGGAATTTGGGATGAGCTATCACACAGGGCAAATTTGTATTGTGGTCAGATGATTTTTTTTAAATATTTTTTTTCCTCTCAGAGAAATTGGATCCTGTGTGCTCGAGACTGAACACCAAAGGGACCGTCCATATTGTTATATCAGTTATATCAGTGCCCTTTCAAAGGTTATTTATACTTTTTGTGATAGCAGCATTAAAGCAGAAAAGGTCTACGTTTTTTTTTAGCAACATATATTGCCTTAAAGATATCATCTTTCTGTCTGTGCATTTTTTTTAACAAGACAGTGCAAAACTGTGGGGTTCCATGAATGACAAAAATATGTTCAAGTGCTCAATGGCGGCTTTATAGAGAGTGATGCTGCCATCTGGAGGATCGCAACACTAACTACGATGTTCAAAACTCTGATATCTATTTTGAAGCTCTGCCTAGCAACCCCAGTGACACATATTAGACCCAGTTGACGTCTATAGACGTCTACGGCCGTGAATGAGTTAACTCTTAAATGGCACTAAATCAGTGAAATAAGCAAGCGATATTTGGAACTGATGAATGGAAACACCAAGTGTATCAGCGTTAAACTCTGCTTTGTCTCACGAGAGCAAGAGATGGGAGATGAGGGGACACGTGTCAGCCAATCAGCGTACAGACCACAGATGGCACAGTAATGCCCATAGTAGCAGCCAATCACAGGCCTCAGTTTTTGTTCATGGGGCATCCCGTGTAGGCTCTTGTTGCTTCCTGAGACTCGTTCTTGATGTGATGTGTTTAGCTTCAGCCTCACCTGCTTCATTTGAATTTTTTTCAATTATTTTTTAATATATTTTTTTTTAATGAATATTTTTGAAACCTCTGCGATGTGCTGAGACCGCGGACTGTGAGGGTTTACTGTATTTTGATTTTATAACTGAAGACACGTCAGATGTTTTCACTTTTGTCCAGGTGTGATCGCATCAAGATGCGTCACTTCCGGAAGAGCAACCGTGGCGGATGTCTGGTTACCATAGTGACAGTCAACAAAGTGATATGTGAAGGTTAACTGGATGCTAATCCAGAAAAACGCAAACATTAGTTGACCACGAAGAATTATATTACAGCTGATGCAGGAAACTTATTTAGGCATAATGTAGCGACAGAAAATAGTTTGTATGCTATTGCAGGTTCGAACATACATGATTTATCGCTTTCAGAGTGTGTATTTCACCCTTTGGTCACCTCACAAAAACACACAGCGCATCAGATCCACATGAGAAAGACATAACGACACATAGTCAGGACATATTAGAACGACCGTATAACAACACGTACTAACGACACATCATAGACGCAGAGCAACGATGCAGAGCAACGACACAGAGCAACAACACATTGCAACAACGCATCATAACGACGGAGAGCAACGGCAACGACGCATGAGAAAAACACATGTGACACAATCAGACAGGGAGAGCAAGGAGACAGCAGAAGTGTAAACTAAAGTTAGATGGATACGACCAAACGCTGAGCCAAGTGAACGATCTGCATAGACAAAGTAGTTGTTAAAAAAAACTTTGCCACAACCAGAGTATTGTTGAAAATTAAATAAACATGAGGAAACATCTTAACAAATGAACAAATGGACATAAACAGTGAGAACTTGAACATATTTTTGTCATTCATGGAACCCCATACAAACCACATTTTTCACACATTACATGGCCCAAATAAAGAATATGTGAAGAGTTTTTAAATTAAACATGGAAAAAAAGATGACCCTATTCTGTTGCTTACTTGAAGATATGTTTACAGGAATGGAAGACATTAACAACCGAAAAGCCTCATTATTTCGCATCATTAATGCCAAAACACTTTCTAAGTGTTGCAAGAAGGAACGGCAGTGTCACAAAGTGATAAAAGCTTAAAAAAGAAATAAAGCGGGAGAGAAAATAACACCAAGTATCTTTTTACCCTCTGCACGGAAATATAAATCAAAGTAAATGTAAGAAGTGCCGGCTTTTCTTGTTTTTTGTTACTATTAGAACCAGTCTTTATTTGTTTGTTTGATTGTTGCATTTTCCAAATTGTCACAACTTTTGTTTTTCCTATTTTGAGATTGCAAGACTGAAATGTTTCCTACAGTGTGGCAACATTGCTAAGCCTCTGCAAAATGATCCTCCCAGCTTGACTTCATTGTAGATGTCATAGCTAATAAATGCACTCTGTCCTGGTGGAGCACTTTGCTACACAGCTGCAAATTTCACTGCAGCTTTGTCTGTTTTAAACAGACACGCTGGTGGATGTTCAGCGCACAGTGTGACTTCTGTCTGGGGATATGTTGCATCTCTGTGTTCACATCCATGCTAACCCGGCCCTACCATTACAGATGCATTTGAGCAGCACTTTAACTGGTATCGTTGCTTGACAGAAATGACTGAGGAACAGCAGCGCAGTGATGGAGATTTAACAAAAAGTGTTCTGTGAATATGGACAATACAGAATTGTCTGTCTCTCCGAGCACAGATCTCTTACGTATATAGAGACAGATTGTGATGTTGTTTTTGTTGTTGCTTTTAATCTTTTGTTATTAGTGTTTCAATACTTTGAACTAAATGGTAATGTCGAAATCACTTAAGAAACGTTTCTTCCACCTCTTTAATTTGTTTAATTGTGTTATGTGCTGTAGAAGGAGAAATATTTAAGTCCCCTTCAATTGTTCTTTGGGGAAGACTGGTTAAGTTGACATCCTCTTGCCATCTCATTTTGTTGACTTCACATTCTTTTAAAATGAACTCAATTCAATTTTCAGTTCAATTTAATTTTATCTGTATAGTGTCTATTACAATGTCAATTGTCTCTAGGCGGTTTATAGAGACCCAGAGCCTGACCCTCGAGCAAATATCAATAACTAAAATTATAATATTAAATCCTAATCAAGGATAATGGCAAGTTAAAAAAAATTCCCACAGCAGGAGATAAAAAAAAAAAAAAAAACTTTTAAGCCAAACAGTGGCAAGGAAAATCTCCACTTTGAGGAAGCAACCTTGAGCAGGATCTGGCTCATAAGGGCCAGCCGGGTAAAGAAAGAAAAAGAGAAGGGAGGCAGGACAGAGAGAGGAGAGCACATACACCCTGGCAACACTACACTAGACAAAATGTATAAATAAAAAAGAATTCCAGCACTTATATTCGGACTTATATGGTTCATTGTTAGCACATCAAATACAGAGATGACTATATAAACAGATGTAGGTAGCAGCACTGAGATGAGATGGTCAGAGGACTAGATCACTAGTCACCATGCCAGTCAGCACCCCAAACACTTCTCCACACAGGTGGAGGTAAACGCTGGGATGGCACAGGATGGAACTGCAAGTCAGCATGAAACTCTGGAAACTCTGGCCTGCAAACATACAGAAAAAAAGAGAAAAAAAGGGGCCAAAAAGGAAGAAAAGAGAGGTAGAGACACCGCTCAGCAGATCAGCTGAGATTAAGACGAGCCTACTTTAGTCTTGGCTCCTATAACTAAAGCGATATCTATTAGCCCCTACACACTATTGTTTAGAATAACTGTAGGCTTTACTGAACAGAAATGTTTTCACTGCTAGCAGCTACTCTAGGCTGCCCACCGCTACGTTAGCCTGACTTTCTGTCGCATCTAACGGGCTATGGTCTAGTTAGCAAAACCGAGCCTCAAGCTCACTGAGCCTTGCCTCCAGAGCTGCGAATAAACTACACTTTATGCATTTACCATTCTCTCTAAAAGAGGCAGAGGAATAGCTTAACATTTCAAACACTGAGCAGTGGGAAGGAGGGAAAGGAAGGAGAGGAGGAGGCCATGATAAGAAGCTAGTAGGCTAATAAGCTGAAAACCGGCGATTAGTGGCAGTGAAAATCCCAAAGAAAAAGTGTGACAGCAGAACTATGTGCTAGTGCTCAGTTACAATTTACAGCAGTGTTGAGTTATCACTAAATCGAGTATCGTTTTAAAAAGGTTGAAAGAATCAGAAACCGTGACACCAACGGCAAAAACGTATTATTTTGTAAGTTTGTAATCAGCCCTAATTTGTCTTCTCCAAAACTTTCTTTGGAAAAAGACACAAGCCCAAAGTGCAGAAGAGGATGTACATGAACAAATGCAGTTAATTCAACGAGACAAAACATGAAGTAGTTTAAGTTAATACTATCTTCAATTAAATATAGAATTTAGTAACATAAATAAAAATGTAAATATCCCTACATTATTTTCATTTGCATTTTCCATGAAGCCCCATCATTTCCTGAGCTGGAGTAGTATCTACCTCCCACAAATCTCACCCGTTAATTGCATTAGTTCTTTTACTTTCATTCATTAGCATGATTTAATTTACATTTGTACTGAAGGTTAATTAAATTTGACAGTTTCACGATTTCAGGATACCGCTTTCATTTTTTTTCCCAGTCCTTAGGGTGTAAAGATGACATGAGCTTGCTTTTAATAGCAACATTAAATATCAAACATGAGTACGTCGACTTAAATTAAGCCTCCAGTTGTGGGTGTGAAGTGAAAAAAAAGGCACAACCAGCACATTAGCTTAACTGGGTTTAGTCACATTATGAGAATGCAAGCACTGCTGGGAGATTTGAGAGTCTCACTGTCACAGCAACGCAACAGAAGGTAGAGGTCTCCTTAAGTGTGATGATGGTGTTATTTCCAGCTTGTTTTTGGTTCAGAAGGGGAATAGAGCACCATTACAGAGATGAGTTCATACAGCTCTTGTGCTGTTTTGTTTTTTTGTTGTTTTTTTTTTACATAAATTTTCTTTATCCTCATTTGGGCTTTTTTTTTTTTTTTTTTTTTTTTAAAGCTTAAAGTAGCAAACAGAGGATGTCTTTTACATCACAGTTGAAAACCATAGCAACAATTAGAAAAGCCCCATTTTAAACAATGGGCATGCTCATAAAGGCCTAAAGAAAATTAACATTTCTGTGATAAAGTAAATAGTCTGCTATCAGGGATCATTTTGATCCTTATAGCAGAGACAATTTTGATCATCCTTGCGTTTACTCATATATGTGAAGGTCATAAGGCCGGGAGTCATGATGACAAACCTCCATACATTGATGGTGGGTGCAGTCCACACACTGAACTGTTGGACCTTGACTGTCTGAGCTGCAGAAACTTTCCATATTTGTGAAGTGAACAGGTTGCCACTATCTCTTTTTAGGTGAGGAAAGCCCTCTGTAGATTTATTCCAGTCACCCAGAAGCATTTGAAAGCTGTTTATAGTAACAAATTCCTGTGTCCATGACTGTGTTAAACCTTAAACCTTTCGCCATCACATTTGGACTTCCCCTACACTTCCTCATGAGGACCGTTGCTAATCTCACATTGTCCACGACTATACTATGTGACAGAGGTTTCATATCCCCTCTTCTTCATTCATGTGTGCTGTCTGGATTTATCCATCTCCCCTTGTTGCTTCATTCTTCTTCCGCATCTTCTGCATAACCTGATTTGATTTCTCTTGCCATGCTATTTTTGTTATTCTGGCCACCGTCTAACAGCAGCACGGTTGAGCTAAAGCGGTAATTACATGGCAAAATAACCAGAGCAGAGGTATCCAGACCAGCAGGTCCAGACATGACACAGATGGGAAAAAAAAGAAAAAGTCACACGTCATAGTCCAGAGGTGTCAAAAAAATGTTAGAAACAAAACCACAAACTGAGCAAAAGCAGCTGTAACAGGATGGACACAACCCAAAGTTAATTCTGCATAGCATGTTTTCATAGAAAGAGCCGAAATAGTCAGAAAACGATTGGACTGAAAAGGTTCTAACGTATTTCATCAGTTTGTGAGGCTTGTGTGTTCAAGCTGTTTTATATTTTTCCAGGAGAGAGGACTTAACAGTCTGTAATCAAGAAAAACAATATTTTAGTTACTGGACCCAGTGCACACCCAAAATTATTTTCCAACCTTTACTGTGAAAGCCCAATGATGTTTGAAATCAAAGCCTGGTTGGGTTGAACTCAGTCCTGCTTAAGAATCATTTGAATAAGAAAGTACACCCTCTGCCAATTTTCATTTCCAAGTTATTATTATTATCTCCTTTGTTAAAAGAAATGACAGAGTAATAACTACTCATGACATTTTGCAGTAGGTGAAGATGCATAAACGTTCTGTAAAAATACGCTCCACAATTCAAGAGCTTTAGCAATAGCAGCAATAACTAGTAGTAGAAGTAATTTCCTGTATCTTGTTATCAATCTTTCTGGTCTGGTCTTTTTTTTTTTTTTTTAGCCCTTCTCTTGTAGATTTGCAGATGTGCTTTTGGTATTATTCTCCTGTTGCAAGACCCAGTCTCAGCCATGTTTTCCCTGTTGAACAAATGTCTCATATTTGAATGTAAACAAATGTAAATGTAAATATTAGAGCAGTGTCTTTTTAGTGATAGTGTTCTGGCAACCCAAATAAACAATATCTTTTTTGATTTTATGGAGACGAACTTTTAAGATTTAGCAGGCTAGCTGAAGTCTGTAGCATCTCAGATGTGGTTCTTGGTTTTGCAATTTTTCTGATAAGTGCGCATGCTGGCCTTGGGATGAACTTGCTAGGACAGTGGTTCTCAAACGTTTAATACTGCGTACCACCTGAGAAACTGTTCAGCTAGTACCACCATGATGACCAATTTTAAAGTATAGCCATATATGCCTTCATAATTAGCTTTAAACACACAGAGATGTTTATTCCTTATTGTGGTTATTTTTTGTTGCCTGAATTGTTACTTTACTGAATCAGGCATTTACAACTCTGTCCAACAATTCTCACATACTCATACTCTCATACAGAGCAAAATAAACGCACTCAAAAGTTGTTACATCTGCACTGCAACTGAATATGTAACATTTTTTTTTTGAAAAAGACACAATTTTAATCATCTCAATGCTTTGTATGTTACCGATTTTTTTTTTTTTTAAGTGAAAATGTGAAAAGTCATGACGTTCCCCGCGTTCCACCAGAGAGCGCTCACGTACCACTGGTGGTACACGTACCACAGTTTGAGCACCACTATGCTAGGACATCCACTTGAATGTTTTAGATTTGTGAATAATGTTTCCTGCTGTAAAATTAAGGACTCCAGATATTTCAGGGGCTACCCAAGTACTGCAAAAATTGGTATCCTCTAGGTCAGTGGTTCTCAACTGGTGGGTCGCGACCCAAAAGTGAGTCGCAGACATAGTGCGAATTACGGGGGGGTTTGGGGGGGTTTGACCCCCCAATTACAACTTCGACCACTCCTAAAGAAGGGATAAATTGTAATTTTTGTCATCTCTAGAAAATGTTGACCCCCCCCAATTGTCATTGTATAATTCGCACTCAGGTCGCAGACCCGTTTTCAGTGGGTCGTGGGGCTTTGCCTGGGGAAGGAAATGCTAAAAAAAAATGCATGTCATTCATACTCCTTAACAGTAGATGGTGATAATTCCCTGTAATGCGAGTTGACACCCGCCAGTTGACACCATAGAAAAAGACCTGCAAAGTTTGTTTACATATGTTGAGCAGGTGAAACACAGATACAACAAAGACTATATGAGATATGGATTTTCTTATCTTGAAGACAAAGGTCAGTGAGTGGTTATTCAGCTAAAACTATATATTTTGAGTTCTTTTTGAAACTACTGCTCAGTGGTTGCACTGTTTATTTCATGTTTGTGCATAAAAGCACTGTTGAGTCTTAAAAATGGCTGTTACTGAAATGTTCTGATTGTTATGTCAGCCTTATGATTAATCAGCCTTATGATTAATGCTAAAATAAGTGACTAGATAGTTTTAATAGGAAATTATATATTCAGGAAGTGGGTACTCAGCAAAAGCTATATATTTGAGTTCTTTTTGAAACTACTGCTCAGTGTTTTATTTCATGTTTGTGTATAAAAGCACTATTGAGTCTTAAAAATGGCTGTTACTGAAATGTTCTGATTGATATGTCAGCTTTATGATTAATGCTTAAATAAGTGACTAGATAGTTTTAATAGGAAATTGTTATATATTCAGGAAGTGGGTACTCAGCAAATGCTACATATTTGAGTTCTTTTTGAAACTACTGCTCAGTGGTTGCACTTTTTAATTTCATGTTTGTGCATGTTGAGTCTGTTAAAAAAGGCTGAAGTTACTGAAGTGAAGTGTTTTGGATTTAATTGAAATGCAGCTAATTGAGCATCAAAGGGAATATTTCCCACTTGAAGTCAATTTGGTTATGCTATTTTGGTTTTTGCCATTTTGGTTCACCAATAAACTTATTTTTTTGTGTTGGCATTCTGTGATATTCTTTTCTACTATCTCCGATTCAAACAGCACAATCTTCCTATTCAATAAATTTGAGAAGTTGGAAATTTTCCTTGATTTGGGTCACGGCTTGTCATTAAGGGCAATGGTGGGTCCTGAAGCCAGACATGTTGAGAACCACTGCTCTAGGTGGCACAACCAGTTGAAACTGGTTGTTACTGCTGCGTTGGGGCTTTTGGTAGACACAGCTTCATTAGTGGTGCTCATGTCTGCTTTGCCTGGAATAACTGGGGGAAGCCACAGCGTAGAAAGCCACATGTTTAGAAATCCCCTGAAGAGACTGAAGAGTTCTGCCTCTTTACACATCATTTTCCACAGTACTCAGGTAGCCCGCTATTACATAATGATCTCATCAGTTGCTTATTAGAGTTGAACTGATCAGCTAAAACACTATTTGACAATTAGTCTAAAGTGCTATTTGCACACCCAGAAACCATTAAGTATTTTGCCATTTGCTGGTAATAGTGCATCTGCTTCTTTAGTTCTAAAATCTAACCTTTTGGCTACCTTTTCTTGGCAGGTTGCATTAAGTTTATGTTGTTTGTTTTAAGAAAATTCTTTGATAAAAAACAACTGCTATATGCAGAGATGACATTGATGATAGGGTTGAGGTGAACATGAGGCATGTTGGGGAGCATGAAGTTAAAAAAAATGAAAGACGGTAACATGGAGAGCTGGAAAGTCAGGTTACTATGTTTCACTCTGAGAGGCTGATCCATTAGTTATATGAAAATATCGACTACCGCAGATCTAAAACATTCTGTCCTGTGACTAACCTTGAACTCCATCATGCGAGCTGCATAAGCAGGCGGGAAAAAAAAAACATTCCTACATGCTATTTTTAAATTATTTATGTTGCTTTCAGGTAAGGCTGTTCTGCAAAAGCTTGACTTTTTAACAGTAACACTGCTTAAAATCCAAATAAAAGTATCTTCCATTACACATCCAATAAAAAAATAAAATGAAAAAACATACAGACTCAGTGGCTTCATTTTGACTCAACCATTTAAATAGAACATCACTTCTGCAGGCATGAAATTGATGTCTGAGACACCTGCAGCATTTGAATGCACATCAGGAACGACTCCCTTTTTCATTTCCCTGCATTTACATTAAATCTACACGCCGCCATGTGACCTGGACTGCAGACTAGCTATGGAGATTTCGTGTTCTGTTTTCCTTCTCCATAACCTGATTCACTGAACAAACTGAACAAATTTATTTATTTTAGTCCCTCTGAGTGTGTTTTAAAAGGATGTTTTCCACAGTTTGTAGTGCTTTTTGTCTCTTCCTATTCCTATTGAGTTGAGCTTTTGGACGTCTGTGTTGTCCTTTGAGTCCCAGGTCTTGCGATAACCATGACTGGCTTACATTGTTGAAACTGCAGTAACGGATTTTTGCCACTTGATGTTGCCATAGTTAGTGGATGTTCGTATGCCATTTTAATTTACCACAAACAAACAATCCTGATGTCAGTATTTCAGGAGAGATGTCAGGTGATGTAAGAAAGACAAAACTTGCCCACTGTTAAGCAAAACAAAGGCAGTTATACTTAATTCATGTAGAGCATGTCGTTGCGTCTGCAGCAGAATTGTCTCTGCCTGCAGCTCGAGGCTGTATGTGTGCTGCCAAGGTCACCACTGACATTACTGACATAATACATTAAGGTTTAACACATGCGAAAAGCCAAAAGGCAGGAAATGCGGCCTCTAAATTTTTTATTTGACAAAGACAAAACGTTAACAACTTGCACCAGGAATGAAATAGAGGCAATGGCGTTTCTCTAGCCGTCACAGGAGCATAGAAATATGGTGACAAAATGACAGAAAGAGAGACATAATGGATGTTTATGTATCTGGGTGGAGATAGAGGCCATGTTTTCAATGCTGTTAAGAAGACATAAAAGGAGGATGAATTTGTGCTTTTTACATAAGATTGATATGGTTCTCAGGAAATGCATGGCCCCCCTCTGGTGGCCAAAGAATAGACGCGCAGCTTTTAAGTGGCTCTGGTGAGCGCAGCCAGCTTTGCTGCTCCTTCAGTTTGACCATTTCCATAATATTCAGTAGGTCTTACATCCGTCTGTGACTCCTGTAGCCATCAGAGTCTTGTTCTGTTTCATTCTGGTTTGTCTGGTAGACTCAAGCTCCTCAACGGAGATGACACGGCAGTGAGCTGCACCAACAGCCGAAAGAGATGGATGGAAATTCAGTGTTCGGTGTTCAGTATTCTGAGGGGAGCACAGCCCTTTGCCAAACGAGTGTAGAAGAAGACTGGATCCAGGCCAGCGAAAAGGCAGACGGGTGTCCCACATCCCACAGGCTGTAAAGTCTCTGCAGGGCCCATTTAGTGTCTCGAAACATATAACTCTTGCTTGTTACTGTCGATAAAGCTCTGACCTGACAGTCCACATTTATAACTCCAAATATCTTGCATCAGACTTTCACGTGGACACAGCAGTTCTCTGAAATGGCACACGTGCACCAGATACTATTCGGCATGTGTCATTTGTGTCACCAACAACAGAAAATATAATATTTGTGAGACCACACTGCAGAAGCAGTTACTGGCAAAATCTTGCCACTGGCTGCTTTCATTTTGCTTCCATTCCTTCTAATTGATTTTTCCCACCCTGCCGGTGTGATGCTGAGCTCTGCATGCCTGCCAAGAAATGCATTCCTTGTTGCACAGAGCTCAGATTTGACACATCAGACGTCCTGTGGCTTTTTGCCTATATGCAGTTCCCAGTTGTGTTGCATCGACACATACTGGATGTAGATCTGCTCTTGAAACACATACTGAGGTGACAGACTTTCATTATGAAAATCGAAACTACTAGTGCCGTCTACTGTCACCGTACTAAGCAAGCTGTCACCTTGTGTCTTATACAGTATGTTTGAAATAGGTGTGACTTTTGTTAAAGGTAGGAGGTTACAAAGTAGCTTTGCCAGTGAAACTAATGTTACCACCATGCTGCTTTTATTGCCAAACAGGGAGAACAGAAACAAACATCCAACACAGATTATGTTATCATAACGGACACTGGGCATGTACTTTCATTACATTTTCTGCATATATATTTTATAGTTGGAAAACACAAAGGTTTTTATTATTATTCATGACTCTATCAATCTTTTTAAAGCCACTTTATGTAGCAATACAACACCCGACCACATGGGGGCAGCATAATCACAAGAAAGTTCAAGTGTCAGATCCTGGGGTCAGAAAAACACAAAGTGCACCTCTAGGGGGACAAAGTGGTATTAGAAGACATGATGGACTGTCACCACTCATTAGTACAGTAGTTTAAGTGGCTCTTTTGTCAACATGGAAAGTCTATTTGACCCCATTTGGTCAGAAATATTATTGCTACACAGAGTGGCTTTAAAGAAGTCTTCCTTCTCGACGTGCATTTACCCAGTGATATTTGTATCCTGTTAATATTATGAAAACACTGCAGCCTATGTTGTTCTCTATCTCTGTTGCAACAGCTGTAGCTGGAGTGGTAGGGATTACAAGAAAAGGTTAAGAATAAAACGGAGGATATACAAGAACAAGTAAAAAGAAAATAATTAAATATCCATCCATCTGTATGTATTTAGTTCCTATGCAGGGTCACAAGGGATCTGCTGGAGCCTGTCCCAGCTCTTGCTGGGTGAAAGGCAGGGGTAAAATATTAAAAATTCCTCTGAAATTAAAAACAAATGTCACACATTTTTCTCTGTTAACCCTTTCAGAGCTGATAAAAAGTCAAACATCCTTTTAAATTTCAAACCAAATGCACCTTGAGCATGAGCATTTTTAAAAATACAGATGGACACAAGGACAAACTCGCTGATTTACAGCCAAAAGCAAACATTTAACTTTTCAGATGGGAATTTATTTAATATACTGCTCAAAAAAATAAAGGGAAGAAAACAATAATACATCCTAGACTGAATGAATGAAATGTTCTTATTAAATACTTTTTGATATTGAGTGTGACTCCAAATCCAGACCTCCACTGGTTGCTAAATTTGATTTCCATTGATAATTTTTTATGTGACTTTTAAGTATTTAATTAGAATATTTCATTCATTCAGATCTGAGATGTCTTATTTTTGTGTTCCCTTTGTTTTGTTTTGTTTTGTTTTGTTTTTGAGCAGTAAATCTGTAGTTTCTTCATGGGGCTACAGATGGAAGTTTTCATATTAATTTTTTTGTTGACAGTTTTTAACACATAGCTTTATGTCCACGTAGTCTTCTTTTTTTTTTAATCAAATTAAATCATTTAGATGTTACAGAAAATGTAACAGAAAATATTTCAAGTATTAATATTGTTTCAGACAGATGTGCATGAGCAGATGTCTGCAAACCTCAGTGAACCCGAGCAGGAAGAAAGAAAGAGCTGGCCTCCAGCTGAAAGAGATATCAGGTCTCACCAAGAAAAAACACATTCACAAACTCACATGTGGCCTGAGGCCAAGGGCCTACAAACTCAACCTTGGACGTTTCAGCAGGGGGGAATCTCAAACCTGGTCTGAAGGATGAACTAGAAGCACTAATGAGCCTTGAAGTGATTTGGTATGAGAGCCGTGGGATGAGGAGAGTGTGTGAGGGAGAAAGTGAGAGAACAGATGTGTGTGTGGATAGATGGCAGAGTGTGATGGGCAGTGTGTGAAGTGAATTTTCACCACACAGCTGGTGATGGTTGCCATGTGAACTGAAAGCGGCAGATGGTGCCCAAATGGAGCCTGGACGACACACTCGCACATGCGCACGCTCACGCAAACATATGATCATTCGGAGTTCGGTATAGAAGCAATCGTAAATATTCTATCGACTGTATCTTTTTTTTTCTTTGTTATGGAGGTACACTATGTTTCCACACGTTCTCTACGTGGTTGTTGATGTGCTAACACCGGATCAGACATGAGCAAACATGAATTCAAACCCCAAACACAACAATCTGGCAGCAATTAAGCAGCAGTTTAGGTGTGGTTCACGCACAAACATGTTCCCAGTCTTGATATTATGCTAATGCATGTTGTGCAACAATGAAGTATTACGTCAGAAATCAGTAGCTTGGGAAAACTAAAAGAAACATGAGGTTGACTGACTAATACACTGTTGATTGTCGTGTGATTTGATGATAAGAAAAGATGTACGACCTTAAGAACCTACCAGGTTTCTCAAAGGATGTTCTCTTAAGAGGAATTACATACGCATGGTCAGGATTGTAAAGATGTTACAAATCATCTTGAAAATATTCTTTTTGTCATCTGCAGTGAATTATCAGTGGCGTGTAACACGTTCAGCAGCGTACAGTAGATAGGAGAGAAGGAAACATAAATTTAACTTATCAGATTGGCTGAATTCCACTTGAGCTTTATTACTTTCTCACAGTTCAGTGTCTTCCTGCCACTTCTGCATCCTTGTTTATCTGTGCACGGTAAAAGGGTTCAAGTTAATTAGAAAGTACCCTGGTTCCCATGCACATGTCAGTAAGTCCAAACCACAGCCTCCAAGATCTCTGCATAATTCACTGTGTTTTTGATGTGTTCAAGTGCACAGCTGAGCCTCGGGGCGCTGGCTCCACCGGTGTGGCAATTGATTTGGCCTAATGTGCAAGGTCAGAGGAGCCGTGACACATGTGGGGTGTTTTCAGACAGTCACATGTAGACTTAAAGGAGACCGACAAAATATATGAGATAAGAGGGAAATTCAGTGTATCCAGGCAATTGGTTTTTGAGGAGGCCTCAAACGGAAGCGCTTCACGGGTCCAGAGGTTTTAGCCTGAAAGACAGGAGGACCTGGAGATAAACCTGCCAGGGTCAAACCAGATAAATATCTTATTTCAAAGCTGGGATCAGGATTAAAGATGAAAGGAGTTACCAGCTGTATGATGTTATTTATGGCTATTGTTGGAAACTGCTCTCTTTCTGCGCCATTTCACTCACTCTAGTTGCAATTCTGACTTTGAGCCTATGATCTCTTGACTCATGAACCCAACTTCGGTCCATGTCTGTCCAATTAGGCACTAACTGAAACGCACTTCACTGGCAGCTTCACGATTGATTTAAGATGGAAATTGAAATTAGTTTGAAATAATAATGCTGCTGTATTTGTCCATATTTTAACTAAATACACTTCTCACAAGTTACGCTGAACTCATTTCTCTCCTCCGCAGTACAGTGGAAGTGAAAGTTCACACACTTTCATTTGCTCAGCATGAATAATGATTTGACTTCCAAATACAGAAGGAACGTCTTGTTTTAATAATAAGTTTGGTAATCTGAAGGTTTGTGACTGCGCATTGTTATTGAATAAAGTCACAGCATGCACATGAAAGTCCATGGCCTCTGTCATCAAATAAGTGAGCAGTGGGACTGGGAATGAGGACTATCGACGTGATCTCCATCCCCTGGCTCCTCTTTCCTCCCAAACTTCAAAGACATCTAGGTGAAACGGGAGCTCTGATGGTGTGGAAATAAGTGCTTGTTTGCAAATGCTCAAATGAGTGAATCAATGTGCTAGCAATATTGATAGAGCGGTCAGACCCTGAGTAACAGTTTTGAAGTTGCACAGAAATCTTCTAAGTTATTTCATTTCAGTCATTCTAACCAGGCAGTGCTGACTTGTATGATCTGGTAACATCAGCTCAAATCATACAAGGTTGTGTCAAACGTACTGTCCAGTAAGGCTTTCCACAACATTTTTGCACAGATTTACATGTTTTTTAAAAAAAAAAAGTATCCTACAATACCAATTATACAGCGATGTGATGCATATAGCCTACAGTTGTGTTCAAAATAACAGCAGCATGTTTTCAAAAATGTGTGTAATGGTCAAAATCCTGATAATAGCTTTCATTTCCACACAAATGCACGGGGAACGCTACACATTCTTTTCCAAGCCAAAGCATGAAGACATTTTTTTTTTTATCAAAGTTGTTATTACTTTCCACAAAGTGAAGAAAAGAGGAAATATTAGAAAAAACTCAAACATTTACTATACAAACTGAGAAATTCTTGCTTTCCCGTGAGTCACTGAACTAATATTTAGTCAGATAACCAGTGTTTCTGAGAACCGCTTCCCATCTGTGTTGCATGGAGTCGACCAGCTTCTGCCACCTGTGAACAGGTGTTCCAGTCCAGGACAACTGGACCACATTCCACAGTTCCCCTGCATTCCTGTGGTTTTTCCTCAGAAACAGCATTTTTGATGTCACCCAGCAGGTTTTCTATTGGATCAAGGTCTGGGGATTGTGCTGGCCGCTCCTTCACGTTGATCTGGTTGGTCTGGAACCAAGATGCTACTCGCTAACTGGGTGTTTGGGGTTGTTGTCTTGTTGAAACACCCGTTTAAAGTGTATTTCCTCTTCAGCATAGTTTTCCACTTTCTCCCTTGTCTTTCTGGTTCTGATTGTCATTTTAAGGCATTTTTAGAACATTTTTGTCCATCAGTCCATCATTTTCTGGGCTTCTTAAGAATGTTTTCACCTCTCCAATCAACTTTAATCAAAGTACGCTGTTCCTCTGAACAGTGTCTGGAACGACCCATTTTACTCAGAGATTTTCACTATGACCAGCATGAACAACATTTTCTGCTTTTGTCCTTAAATAAGGGTAAGTGTCCCTAAATAAGGGTCACCTGTTTGACGCCTGTTTTTTCATAGAATGAATGACCTCGCTAACTGAACTCCACACAGCCTAGTCATTTTCTTCACTTTTTGTAAACAGTAAACGGGAATAAAGTTGAAAACTTCCACAAGGATCCAGAGGGACATGGAAGCACTACGGTCTGACTGCACCTCACCTGTCATTATGAATTCAGCGATTCTCGTCAGTAAAGTTGCTTTCCCATCATCACTTTCAGAGCTTAACAGGGCCAACTGGCCCCCCGAATTCTTGCCTCACGTTTTTGTGCAGCCAAACCGGACTTATTGGAGCTAAAGGCAGTTTTACAATTCAGCATCTCTCTGGCTCGTTTTTAAGGCTCTTCTTGAAGACTCTTTTTTATTAACTTTGTTTATAATAGGCTTGTTTCACTTACAGCTGCTGTTAATGTTTCTCACAGATACTGCAGATTCAGTTTAAGCCATGGATCCCATGGGTAAACAAATCAGAGAGTCTTGGAAGAGATTTCAAACACATATGAGGAGAGGTTCATATCAGAATTCAAAAAACAACATATCTGGTACCAGCCATCCTTGGGATGACAGCAGAAAGGAAAAGCCATGGCAAGGAAATTCTTACAAATGAGCAGATACAGTTCTCCTTAAACGCTCCCAGCATGACCTGAGGTCGCGCTGAGAACAGAGGAAAACCATAGTGCTGATGGACCACGGCACTTCCATCCTGGGTGAGATCCAGGAGTGAGAGCAACAGTGGCCCGTCAGCCAAAAGATAATACTTATTATATGAAGCTAAAATATGCTGTTAAGTAGAACTAGAAAGGCATAAAAGGAGGAGATACTACCAGCTGATCATACGGACGGAGGAAAACATATGACTCCATGGAGAATTGCTAGAACAATCGGTTGTTGCACTTTACATGTCTGGAGGAGAAAACCTTTTTAATGTGTGTTGCAGGGAAGTTGATGCTCTTAGGTGCTGGTGCATCTAAAAATTACAGTTTGTAAAAAAAAAATTCATCTGGAGCCCTGATGCCTGAATGGTTTTGATAATATTGTCGTATGGAAGAGAGTCCCACGCTCTTCATGACACCCTGCCTGAACCCGGGGCTTGACAAACACACACACACACACACACACATTCAAGCAAATTAATGCATAGGCTGAAGTGGATATTTACTGCCAGAGGACAGAGCTTCAGTGGCTAACAGAGTGCTTTGAAGTGTGTTTTTTTGTATTCATGGCAACTCTTGTTGACAACAACAAAAGTCTGCAGAACTATGACACACGTGATTGATTGGTTAGGCGTATTCCCACAGACAGCAAACTGCTGCAGCAGAAGTAGAACGACTGTTGTCTCCTTGGAAATTAAATTTCTTCTGATTTGCTTGTTTTAATTGGACCTGCCCCCTCTCTTTAATATTGGAAGATGCATTTGCAAATAAGTGCTATTGTTGTAAAAAGATTTAAAAGCAGATAAGAGAAGGAAAGGCAGCGTCTGATGCCAGATCAACAAGTTTAGTGGAACAAACAAGATGCCACCCGCGTACAAACTGTTTGTGATCTTTTGAGTCTCACTAGACAGGTTTTGCCGAAGTTTAACTGCTGTTTGTGTTTATTAAGTTACTAAAAAAAAATTTCAGAATTACACCCAAGCAGTGGATGAGAGAAAAGATCTTTGCAGCAACTAAAATGAAAAAACATATTGTGGGGGGTTTTAACACCAAATCCATGGAATTGTCTGTGGCTTCCATATTGGCCCCATGTGAATTTCTTGCAGTAGGTACCGTATATTCAGGTTCATGGGCGATGAACGGACGTGGTCCCAAAACGGTTGTCTCATCTGGGTCCCTCTTGGACTAACCACTAACCACCTGAGTAAGCAAACCCAGGTGGCCAATTCCCATGAGGCCAGTATGGAACCATTAGACAATCCCATGTTGTCTCATTTATCAGTCCATTTCTATGTCAGATGGGCCCTAAATACAGATATAGGATGGGCATTGAAAAATACATCAAAATAGTTTTCTAGATTTAGAGATATGAAGATGACATATTAACAGTACTGGACAGAGTATTTATAGTAATTTTAATCAGATCATGGATATAGACATAGATACAGACATACTGCTGTACATATTACATCATTGGTGTAATCCAGCAGCTTTCTGTTTTCTTTTCTTGCAAAAACATGTAGTTCATGAAGTTTGCTCTCTCTATCTCTCTGTCTCTCTCCTGAATCCTCCTCTTTCTTCTCTGAAACCCTCATTAAACAGAATCTTATGAATTATGGCCTTCAGAAATTACAAAAGTAGCAATGGATGGTTACGGTGTGAAAAACTCAAAGATACATCACCTAGCTCCCTCCAATGGATATTCAGCTTGCTAAATAACTGGAGCTGCTGGTCTCTAATTATTCAAACTACAGCCAATGAGACAGCAAGACATGGGCTGATGTCAGTGTGAGGAAGGGAACAACAGCACGATGCCAAGATTGGAAACAAGTTTTTGAGCAAATCTTTAATTGAATTTTGCTTGTAGCATGAATGCCTTTGTGATGCTTAAAATATGTTGTTGTTGTTTTTTTTATTTCAAATGTTGTTTGGAGAAAAATTAGAGTTATTGATTTAAGAAGTCGTTATGAGATCATATAGTCCATGGCATCCCATAACTCATCTGTCATGTAATGTGAACAACCACGTCTGCTTCTTAGCTACAACTCTTCTCGTTACAAGACAGCAAGTCACGTTGTCTGAAGCTAAGACTGCCTAATGATGCTGGATAGATCTATTTTCATTCATTTATTTATTTATTTTTACATTCAAAAGGCCAGAATAGTAAAGTTAGAATAACATTTGAAAGGTTATTGCACACATAAAAACTACCTTTATGGCAGAATCTAAAAGAAATTACGATGAATAATCATAAAAGTTAATGGAAAAAAGTCATAATTACAAACATGTGAGAATAAGTGAAACTACCACGGTGCAAAGCTTGTGGATCATGTTTTTGAAATTACATGTGGGATCTGAGTCTAGAGGTTCCAGTTATGACTGGAAAACTACCCTGCAGTTTCCCTGATTGATCCTTTAATCGTGGCCGCCTTCTTTTTTCCTCCCTCTTTCTCCATCATCCTTGTCATGCACATAATAACCATTCATTTCAGCTAAATCCTCTGTGCCCTTCATGGCTTCCTCCCTTTACTTTGACTCTGGTGAATGTGATGACTTTTCCCCTCCAGCCCTCCCTCATCTTTTCTATTGTCCTTTTTTCTGCGTCACATATCTTATCCTCTTTTTTCTATTTCCGTACCACCACCCTCCTACTTATTCTCACCAGTTCTCTTTGTGTTTCTGTAATCCTCTTTCTGTGATGCTTTAATCTCCACTTTTAGAGGCAAGCAAGTGGCTGCAGGCCTTTTGATGACCGCCGGATAACTCCTTATGTTTGTGCACGACTGTAAACAAGTTTAGGTGATTATGAAATCCTGCATGTTCAGTTTTTATTGCTCTTTTGGCCCCGCATCACATTTCTGCTCCCAACAGTAAATGTAAAATACAGCTTGTTACTTGGGTCATTGTTAAAGTCAGGGCCACACCTTATATCCAAATCTACATCTTTCTATTTTAAAAAGAGATTGAACACATCTTCTCCTTTTTTTTCAGTGGACATTTGCGATCGTGTTTACGTTTTTAGGATTCATTAATGGATCTATCAGTACATCAATATGTAAAGAGAGACTCTTTTTATAAGATAAAAAATAATAAAATCACAGATGGATGTTCCACAACAAGCAAGCTGATAAAGACCTTGGCTGTGCTATTTTTTTGCGTAACCCCACGACCTGAACTGTAATGGATGGACATGAATAAATCCTTGTGGCATCCGACCTTGCCCTGAATACTTGTGACCACCTGAATTCACAGTCACAAAATAATTCATTGTGTCAAGCTGTAAGCATTATAAAACCCATTGTGAGGTTCTGGAATCTTGGAGCGCTGCTCAAAGTGATCTATTTGCAGAAGTTTGAGCCCGTCAGCACTGATCACTCCAGATGGATTTTAGGTGAACCAACAACGAACTATTGGCGACTCCCATTAACCCGAGTGATTCTGCTTAGTTCATTTGGTTCATAAACAGATGCTCTTTTTTCTTTAAATGGAACACAAAAGTTTTTTTTTTCCATCTCAAAATATCAGTTTCAATTTTATTATAAAGGAATATTTGATCACTTGTGTCCTCTAACTGTCACAGTCTCCGTTGCCAAAAACCATCCATAGTAACTCTGGACTCCCATTCTGGTTGTCTCTTGTGACGACTGTGCAACACTTTAATGGCTCTTTGTCACACATCAACTACAATGAAACTAGCTCCTGGTGGACACCATGGCAGAGATGAATAAGAGAATTAAGGAGGTAATGATCGAAAGAAAACAAGAGTGAATCTTGGACCGTGCTGAAAAAGCGACTAAACCTGCATCTGAAATGCATTCACTCAGCCCTGTAAACATAGTTTGCAGTTTGCAGGAATCTGACCTGCTGTAGAGCACGGCTGTGCAGGATGATAAAGTCCATGCACATGTTAGTTTCTTAAGGGTGTGATTGAATTTACACAACTTTTTAGTTTTTTTCTGTGCCAAACTTTTTCTTTTTTTTCTGTGCCAAAAAGCTAACCAGTCAAGAGCAGTGGCAGGCGGAGATAACTGTAGATAACTGCCTCTCACCAGATGATCCTCCCAGTCCAACCTGCAGCCCAGTGTGATGTGCCTTCACATCATCCATTTCAGATGAGTCCGTTTTAACCATTTTCACCTTTACCAGCCACTTCTGCCTTCGTTTTTCTTTTCCTGCAGCATCTCAGGAAATGTACATATGGCCATCAACTGTCTTACAGTATAGACAACTTTGTGAAGCTGTAATACAAGGAGCTAATTCAAGAACAGGACAAAGACATATAAGTTGCTCTTTGACGTGGCCTCTCTCCCCCCCCGTCCCTTGTTTTATTTATTTATTTTCTCAGAGCATTTGTTGTTCTTGACAAGGCTGACCTCTTGTTCTGTCATTCTTTCATGACCACATCACTCTCTCTGTCACACAGCAGTGTCCAGGCTGGGTTTCTGGACCTCATTACTTTTCCAATTAGCTGCTGTCATCTGTCAACTGTCCTCCTGGTTACTTTGGGCGATCATGACACCGCAGCCAATTCTCTGCACTGATTCGTCTCACTGGGAACAGGTGGACTTCATGTTTTATTTCTTTTTCTTTTTTTTTACTTTCTCCAGTGGAAGGTTAAGTTAATTCCCTACTGCGAAGCCTGAGATGCATCTCCTAATATTCAGCAATATGATATCAGAAGATACAAAAGACCTTCACATACAACAGCCTCTCACTTTTAAGCCAGTATCTCTTTGGTGCAATTCACCTAAAAGAAATGTAAATCATCTTTTATCTAAAGCAGAGCTGATAAGAACAGCATTTATCCTTCATGCTGCACATCAAAGGAAAAGGATTTGAACCTATTTCAAGTATCCTCTTAACATTTTTTTATTTAGACAGAGTAGATTACCTGTTTTGTGAGAACATATTTCCCCAGCTGCCCCTTCAGTAATTAACACAACTTTATCACACACATCTGAAGTCAGTTTACTTTTTATTCTCCTGGTAGTTCAACTGTGAATTTACTGACTTATCATTTAACAGGCCTTTTTTCAAAAACTTATCAAGATTTTGGTATATGAGCAGAGACATCTGAGGCTTTTTCAAATATTCAGTTCAAATATATATTTAAAAGAACTATAAGATACATGATAATAATAGTGATAACAAGTAATAGAACTGTAAGATGGCCAGCATCACAACAGAGCATAGTTGTCATGGGATCATGTGAAAAGGTGAAAAAAGGAAAATTTTACCCCTCTTATGGCACTATGGCGTTATTGGACAACACACGAAAGATTTGTTCTTTCCTTGCTCAGTATTTACTTGCTTTTCTTCCAAAATACCTTCAGTCTTTTTGCGTCACTATCACTCTTATTTATACCTATTAAATTGCATTGCATCATTTAGAAGAATTGGGAACATAAAACGTTCTGAGGAATAAGAGGAGTCAACAGCTAAATTACTGCTCTCCCTCTCCCTGCTTCACCTCGGGGCACCGCCATCTGCCCCTGCCACCAGTCCCAGTCACACACCACCATTATGTACTACAAGATTATGTATGTGCTTGTGATCCTCTATTCTCATGTGCAATACTGAATTTTGTGAGCTAGATTAATTTTTTTTTTTTTTTTTAGATCTCAAAATAACTTTTTGCTTCACGTAAACTCAGCTTGAATTTAGAGCCAAACACTGAGTTAGAGTTTCCTTTTTCACATAACAAAAATAAATTAAATGCCTATAGGCCTTCTGCAGCTCTGTTTCTCTTACCTGCTTTACCCCTTGATTTCCTTCAATCAGAAAGTGTGGGTGTGCATGCGTCTGTTTGTGTTTTATCCCTTTCTGTTGGCCCAAAACACACCTTTATTAAGTGCTGTGTGGCAGCAGGTCATACTAGAACCATTTTAAGTTTTCTTTTCATGTTTAAACAGAGGTTTGAACATTGAAACCGGTGCTGTATTCATAATGTTTCCATTGGCTCTAAAAGTAAAGAACCAGAGCTCAGACCCCATGAACAACAGAAGACTGTGTCATATACAGACATGAAAAAAATTATTAGACCACCCTTGTTTTCTTCAGTTTCTTGTTCATTTTAATGCCTGGTACAACTAAAGGTACATTTGTTTGGACAAACATAACGATAACCACAAAGATTGCTCATAAGAGTTTTATTTAAGAGCTGATATCTTACCATTTTCCATGGTTTTCTTGATTATAACCTAAATCACTTAAGTTTTTACATCAATAGCTATGGCGTTGTACTGCCAAAAACACTGCTTTTATGCATTCAGTGTTTTCTTTTCTGTCTGTTTTAGTCACATGATGACGTTTAGTGGTACCAGGTATTAAAATGAACAAGAAAGTGAAGAAAAAATGGTGGTCTAATCATTTTTTCCATGACTGTATGTAAATGTTTGGAGGTAAATTTTGAGTTGAAGCGTGGAATAGTTTGGCAATTCTCACGCAGCATTTCGGAGGTCAGATGCTTGTGTTAGATGATGGGGCCTGGCTGCTTATTTATTTATCCCAGAGGCTATTCTTCAGGGAGCATCTTTGCCTTTATTAGACAGCTTACAGTGTAGATTAACACTGGAGGCACTTGTAACAAACAAGAAACAGCCTTCCAGTTCAAACTAATTTTATTTATAGAGCAATAGCTCATTACAAAAAGTTATCCCAGAGTACTTTCTGGAGGAAAACAGGATTATCTTTAAGGATGCTCTTTGGGACAGTGGAGAGGGGGAACCTTAAACACAGAAAGCAGCCTGATTTTATTCCAGTTTAGTGGTTTTAGGACTCTATCCCCAGACAGGTTCTGCTTTTAAAAACCTTAAAAACACAACATTAAAATTGTAAGTGTATTTGAGATTTGAAAAGTGCGTGAATTGAAATTGGTTGAAATTGATCTTAATATAGAAATTGCTCCACGTTGGGTCCTCCACATGCTCGTATGGCTCTGCCGGTCTGTTTTCATGTGCACCACTGGCCTGCCTCTCCAAACACACAGTTGGAGATATACCAACATGCTATGTGGTTTCTGTTTTAATGACCGCCAGCTCCAAAAAGACATGAACAGAGACCGCCACCAAGCGTTACTATGTGCTGCATTGACAAGGACCACAGCAAATTATAATTGGTAATTGGTCCACTTGGCAGAATTGTTCTTCTTTGTTTTCCTGTTTCCCGCTGCTACTTCGTCTTTGTCATTTTCAAGTCAGATAGAAAGATAGATTGCTGAAATGTCAGTTGAAATTACTCATGTTCAACATTCAACAGCTCCAGCTCACGTAAGATGTGCTTTATTTGCTCCGTTGCAATGTCTGAGCTGCACATAGGAGGTAAATAAACATGGAAGCTCAACACAGCAGGCTAAAGCACTGCAGAAGAGAACCCACACCACCACCTAGTGTTCAGTGCTGTTATTACGGATCAATCACAACAAGCAAGCATAATTGCCAGAGAAACATGATAACTATTTTAGGATAACTTTTATTTTATGCTTACCACAAGATGGCCAGGCTAAACGGCTGATGATGTGTGATATAACATGGCAACATGTTAGTTTTCATGTCCATATTGGCATATTTATAGAATATGTAGCAAATATTAATTAATAAAGATGACAGTGTTCATGATGGCTCCAATAAATGGTGATACTATGTGGGTTTATGGTCTCCGTGGAGACAGCAGCAAATCCTGTCTGAGTAGACGATGAAGTATTCCTTCAAATTCATATTTTCCCACTAGAAATCATAATTTTGTATCTTTATAAATAGATGCCATCTTTTTATGTGGTAAAAATTGAAATTATTTCAATTTCTTGTATTGTGAGTCTGCTGCAGCTCAAGTAAAGGGTTTGGAAAACTTTCGAAAATGGATCTTGACACTGCTTGAAAAAGGATTTTACTGGGGAAAAAGTGTGCAAACCCTGCCAGAGTCCCTGATATCATCATTGACTGCAAAAAGGTAGCAGCCAGTTTCAGCACAGTCATGAAACTGCACATTTCTGTTTCATTATTAAATGGGCCTGATCAGTTTCATAAACCACCTACTAAAGTGATCCAGTTCTCAAGAATGTAATGAAACATGCACAAATAAAACCCATCTGCAATTCTGGGAATTTTGTTTTCCCCGAATTGTTTTCATCAAAAGAAACATTTTCTTAGCAGTCTGAGTCAAATCAAAAAACATCCTTTGAAGTAAGATGATGAATTGGGCAACAACTGCTTCAGCTCTTAAAGTGCTTTTATGATAGGTGTTTTTATTTCATGAATATAGCCGATGCTGCCACTATCTAGAGATGAATTTATAACCAAAGAACAACATAAATCCCCACATCTATCTGCCTTCTTCTTACACTATTACCACACATGTATCAGTTCTACGTCTGGTTGTTTTATTTCTGTCTCATGCAGACTTTAGCTGCGTCTTGCCCAGAGTGGCACCAAATCCACCAGGATTTGTGGATGCAAAGAGGATGCAAAGTGTCACTGGCTCCTGTTTTGGCCTCTTTCTGCCTACCATAGGTTGTTTTTAATCACCTTTGTAAAAGGTCACATTTGCAGCTCCTGCCTAATAAAGGAAGGAGTAGGAGGAACAGGATTTTTATAACTGAAAGACTCGCTTTGAAGTCTGATGGATCACAGAGCAGCTGTCACGGCTCCACAGATAGTCTTCCATTCATTCCAGTCTCAAAAGCTGATGGATCCACCTCCGTCCTCATTTGCAATATTTGTTCTACATGATTTTGCATGCGTAGCCTGTTTGCACGTGTTCTCCTGGGATGTTCTGTCAGTTGATCTCAAACAGAGAAAAATGAAATGTCAAAGCGTTCCTTAATTTTGGCCAGACCTGGTATGATAAAAGAGAAAACATTATGCACGTATATAATTTCAGATCTTTTGTGAGGCCCCACGCTATGCAGGCCTTCTATCCTTCCTCCCACTGCTTATGTGCCCCTAGTTTTAACAGTTGTCTGAGGTTAGTTTTTAGATATGAAAAAGGAGGAGAATTATGATTGCAGACAGTTTTAGGGCAAATTATTTTCAAGGTAAGGTGTCATGATTGAGTAAGAGTGAGGCAAACACCCCCTAAAAAAAGCAAAGCATTCATTTTAATCTGACAGGAATGTGATCTTCTTCTCTCAAAACGTCACTGATTTCAAAATGTTTGGCAAATTTCAGCGGTTGTTTTCACATACCTACAGAGATACATGTCAATGTTTCTGACTTTTTAAACATTACTACTAAAATTTGACTTAAAAAAAGAAACTTACTTGATTCACTGGATCCCTTAAAGACATGAGTGACTCATCCTATTACCAGCAAAAGGATTGAGAATCACCAAATTTCCCATTTGTCTATTTAATTGTGTTGTATGTTCTTTAGACAAACCTGTTCTCTGAATTCAGTTCCCAAACAAATGTGGGATTTGTTCACACGATATATTGCATAACTACCATTTCTCCATCTTTCCCCACCTTGTTTTTACTCTTTATTTGCTTTGTCTCTCTGTCTCTGTCAGGTTGAGTGAAAGCTCTGCTTATCCAGTTTTTAAAAAGCTTGACTCGTTTACATCTTTTTTTATTTTTCCAGTTCAGGTTTCCACCACAACTTGAACATGTTTTGAATCAAAGCGTACTTGTGTTTTCCCAGCAGGAAGCATTTAGCAAAGTTCTTTCTTTCCCTTATTGGCAGATGATCTTTCAAACTAGCAGGTTTCTGTCTTTTTTTGATCAGTGGTGGATATCTTGAAGCAGGTCTAAACTGGCATCAGTTCCAGACTGCTTGATAACAGCACCACTATTGGTATCAAGTTATGTAAACTAATAGTTGCCATCCAGCCCAGCCAATAATGGTGACAAGTTAGGACCTACACTATATTCCCAAAAGTATTTGCTCAACCATCCAAATTATGGGAATCAGGTGTTCCAATCACTTCCATGGCCATAGAAGTATGAAATTAAACATCTAAGCACACAGAGCCTGATCTTCCGCCAGATCTGCTAAAGCCGCTATTAAGGGGTAGTGAGTAGCAGGAAGAACGCAATCTTCCACCCTTATTGAACCCGCTATCCCACCTGCGCTACCCACTATATTATGCGCTATATTATGCGTTATATTATAACGCGTTAAACCAATCAGTGCGTCAGTAGCCATTGCCTTTAAGAGCAGGTTGTGCTACCCGCAACCCGCTACCCACAAACCGCTATGGAGCATCTTTACATCCAGATCGGAGCAGCTCTCGTGCACAGCTCGTCTGGGACTCTGCTGTAGAGATTCCTCCTCTTCCTTCCTCCTCCTCCTCCTCTTCTATCTTCCTCCTAACTTGCGAGCAAGCTGCAGAGCTTCATAAATGTGTTTCCACGGTCGAGCAGCTGCATCCAAGCCATACATCACCAAGTGCAATGCAAAGCATTAGATGTAGTGGTGTAAAGCAAGCAGCCACCACTGGACTCTAGATTATGGTGTGGGGTTGTTTTTCAGGAGCTGGGCTTGGCCCCTTAGTTCCAGTGAAAGGAACTCTGAATGCTTCAGCAGACCAAGACATTTTGGACAATTCCATGCTCCCAACTTTGTGGGAACAGTTTGGAGCTGGAACCTTCCTCTTCCAACATGACTGTCCACCAGTGCACAAAGCAAAGTCCATAAAGACATGGATGGAAGAGTCTGGTGTGGATGAACTTGACTGGCCTGAACAGAGTCCTGACCTCAACCCAATAGAACACCTTTGGGATGAATTAGAGCAGAGACTGAGAACCAGACCTTCTGGTCCAACATCAGTGTTTGACCTCACAAATGCGCTTCTGGAAGAATGGTCAAAAATCCCCATAAACACACTCCTAAACCTTGTGGACAGCCTTCCCAGAAGAGTTGAAGCTGTTCTAAAGCTGCAAAGGGTGGAGCCACGTCATATTGATTTGGAATGGGATGAACTAAAGCTCATATGTGAGTCAAGGCAGGTGAGCGAATACTTTTGGCAATATAGTGTATGCCAAATCAGTATGCTGAACACAATGATCCAGCGTTGTGAACCCTAAAGGGCATAGCTGAAAAAAGTCATCATCATAAAATTTACATTCATCCAATAACAATGACAAAGCTGCCTGTGTCAGACCATAACATTTGACTTACAAGTGTGTTTACATTCTGTTCCTGACGGGCGCAGCAATTACATAAGGTGGGTTTCGATTAGCAGGGTGTCCAGAATAGTTTTATGGGACCTCAAATATTGTAAGTGTCTCGATTACCAGGAACAGCGCTGCAACGAGAATTTTCACCAACTTATACAGGGCTGAAACAAGTCCCTGACTTGGATTAGGTACTACAGTGTGGTCCCAAAAACTGCTGGGTGGGGGGAACGTGTTGAGTCGATGGTGATTGGGTATGTCACTTGCAGGAGAAGATGTTGGTTAGCCAGTTCAGTGTCCTCTTTGAAAACAAGTCCTCTCTTCCTACTCATCACCCCCACTGCAGAAACACAGCAACCATCTCAGCTCCTTCAGTGTTGCCGTTTCGGTTTGTCTTTTCTTCCCTTGCTGTCTTCTTTCTCTTTTAATCATTGACGCTGGGGAAACAGTTTAAGTTGTACACCACCTCTAAAGGGTGGGATGGAGTGGTAGTTTAAGTCAGTGGATTTTACCGGGTCTGTCACTGAAAATGGGGGGATGACAAATGACAGGAGTGAAGAGGAAGGGGGTCAGCCCTGTTACGAATCCAACCTCCTAGGTTTTACTCTAACCCCCTCACCTATACCACCTATAAAGCAATTATTAGAGTAGTGATATGTATAAATACTGAAGAGCAGTACAGATATTGATAAACTCATTATTATATCCATCCCTGTTCATGTTGAAAATTGGATGAAAATTGTAGAACTTTTGCAGGATAACTTCTCTACATTAATGTTCACTTAAGTAACACCTTAGCAGATCTATTGGGAAACATACAATAATTAAATTCACGTATGTTGTGTCATTTGTGTAAGATTAGTGCATTATAAACTACTGTGTTTTGAGAGAAAAAACTGCATATCTATGCATATCTAAAGATCCTGCAGCTCTCTCGGCATGTAGTGTGGCATGTTTCACAGCCGTGTGTTTAGCAGCCCTAACCTGAGAAAACACACACTTGTCTCACATTTTTTTATGAGTCACCATAATTTCTTCCACATGCTTGGAAGGGACGGATGAAGGAAGGGAAGTCTGTAACTTTGCTGCCTGATACCAGTAAAGCCCGCAGAGAGCAGACTCTGTGGAATTCAGAGAGCAGAGTCAAAGTCAAACTGAGTGAGAATATTTTGATGTGTAAAACAGATGAAGCAGCAGATTCTAAGACAATTAGCTTCGACTTTATCGTTCTTTCTGGAAGATCGGAACAGTTGCTTAATGTTGTGTTCAGTTCAGGGTTCATACCAACATCAAACATGGGGTTGTTAATCATGGAGATAGGGGATTTTTAACATCTACACTTGGCTGCTTTATGTCATATTTTTTAATCCTTTTAAATTGGTAACATTTACTTCTTTATTATTTACAGAGGAATAAAGTTGATGAGCCACACAATGAAGTTATGGGAAAGAGTAGTGGAAGCTCAACTAAGGTCAGAAGCGAGCATTTATGAACAGCAGTATGGTTTCATGCCAAAGAAGAGTAATACAGATGCAATAGGAAACTGAAAGAGAAGTACAGATAAGGTCAGAGAAAGCTGCATTGGGTCTTTGTGGACCTTGAGAAAGCCTTGTGGACCTTGGTATTGTATGAGGAAGTCTGGAGTAGCAGAGGAGTTTGTTAGAGTGGTGCAGGACATGAATGAGAGCTGTAAAACAATGGTGAGGTGAGCTGTAGCTGTGACAGAGGAGTCATAGGTGGAGGTGGGACTGCACCAACGATCGGCACTGAGCCCCTTCCTGTTTGTTATGGCGATGGACAGACTGACAGATGAGGTTAGACAGGAATCTCCATGGACTATGATGTTTGCAGATGATATTGAGATCTGTAGTGAGAGCAGGGAGCAAGTGGAGGAAAAGCTAGAGAGGTGGAGGTACGTATGTCATGGAAAGGAGAGAAATGAAGGTTAGCTGCAGCTGTGAATGAGAGGAACCCAAGTGGAAGGGTGAGACTACAGGGAGCAGAGATAAAGAAGGTGGAGGATTTTAAATACTTGGGGTCAACAGTTCAGAGCAACAGGAATCGGGAAAAGAGGTGAAGAAGCGTGTGCAAGCAGGTGGGAATGGGTGGAGAAGTGTCAGGTGTGGCGTGTGATGAGAGTTTCAGCACGACTGAAAGGAAAGGTGTACAAGATGGTGGTAAGACCAGTGTTGTATGGGTTAGAGACTGTAGCATTGAGGAAAAGACAGGATGCAGAATTGGAGGTAGCAGAGATTAAAATGCTAAGGTTCTCTCTGGGAGTGACCAGGATGGAAAGGCTCAGGAATGAGTACATCAGAGGGACAGCACATGTTAGATGTTTTAGAGAGAAAGTCAGAGAGGCCAGACTGAGATGGTTTGGACATGTACAGAGGAGGAATGGTGAATATATCAGCAGAAGGATGATGAGGTTGGAACTGCCAGGCAGGAGGCCTGGACTAAAGAGATTTATGGATGCAGTGAAAGAGGACATGAAGTTAGTTGGTGTGAAGGAAGAGGATGCAGAGGACAGAGTTAGATGGAGGTAGATGATTCGCTATGGAAGGACCCCTGAAAGGAAAAGCCAAAAAGAAAAGGAGAAAGATCTTCTTTATTATTATCTATCATTATCATGTTTCAGCCATTCTGATGTACATTTGCTGATGTGCTTCAGATCATAGTCCTGTTACATGACCAAGTTTGTCAGACTGATGGAAGTTCAAGAGAGGTTCAAAGTTCAAAGTGTTCAAAGTGACTGCAAATGTGCATGGATGCTCTGACCACAAACCAGCCCCAAGTTATCACCCCTCCACCTCTGTGCTTGATAATGGGTATGACGTGTTTCTGTTGAAATCCTGTGTGTGGTCTTTGCCAAATGTGCCGCTGGACATTATGTATAAAAAACTCCCCTTTACTCTCATCTGTCTATAGGACATTGTTCTAGTAGTGGTTTGTTCAGAATGAGTTTCATTAATTTTAGCCATACTTTCCATGTTCTTTTTAGACTGAAATAGCTTTTTCCTGGTAACCGGTAACCAATGTTTGTTCTTTTTCTATATAATGCAGAACTTTGAATTGTTTGGAAATGGGTTTATAACCTCTTGCAAAAAATTATGTACAGCAGAAATTGCTTCTTTAACACCATTGTTAACACCATTGCGTTTCCCTCCTTGCTATGTGTTAACACAATTCTGGACACCAGCAAACTGCCAAAACATTTACTTTTATAGAAGTATGCACACCTGCACACCTCAATTTACTTTCTTAATCATTTCTTCTCTCCAATATCGCAAAGGGATGTCTGTATGAAGACAAAGAAAAGAAAATAGGAAAAAAATATTTAAAAAAAATAGCAGAACCGTAGAGAATGACTTGTTATGAATTATTATGATTTCAAAAGTCCCTGAGGGAGCTTGAGGGGGTACAGAGGAGGACACGCTCAGCAGAGTGCACGTGAGGCTGCGTGGGGTGCACTTAGAAATGCTGAACATGTTTGCAGGGAAAAATCTACAAGCAGCATCTGCAGGCATGGAGATGACCGCATGTGCACGTGAGCCTGACGGTCGTCAGCACAACACTCATGGGACTTCTGTGAAGCTGATAATTGTGGATCCACATGAGAAGAACTTTGGCTATAAGTCCAAATGAAACACAAAAAAGTAAGGGGGGGGGGGGGGGGCTCATCCTGCCAGAAAGATGTATGGTGAAAGAATCTGTTGAAAATATTCATATACTGTCAGTTTGTGCTCTTTATGGTATTTTATTTAAAATAAATAACAACAAAAAAGAAATATTCTTTAAGAAAATATGATTTAAACATGGGGTAGCTGAAGTAGAATCTATCATTTGAAAAAATATAATTGATTCGATGAGTCTTGGAGAGACGGGAATAAATTTGGAAAGAGCAGATACAAGTTTGCGAGAAGAGTTAACTGCGTAAAGATTGTGTGACTGCATGTCTATAAAAACATATCTACAGTTTTGAATATTCTCAAGGATATGGCAGGTCACATGTATTTTCTATAAGAAAATACGGCATATTCTGGCATAATCTGAACAAATTTTATGAAAAAAAACCAAGTCTGATCTGAGGAGGCAAAACAAAAATTAGATTTGTTCCTCATTTTTCACTTTGAAACATGTGTGCCCATCTGAGAGAAAGAGACTTTTACACATGGTTAGACTAATTGCTTCCACTCAGCATGAAGCAAATAATGGCCACCCACTAAATGAAATCATCTTAATAGCTGCAGTGACACCAGTTTGCCTCAGAGTTGAGATCATGGTCATTTTCAGTTTGTTATGTGCAGTACAAATGTGTATAAGAGACATCCTCTGTTTGCCACAGCCTCCCTGAGCTTCTCAAGAAATCTTCCTCTCAAAAATTGCATAGGATGTATTTATTTCCTGGATCATGTGTTTTGCTCAGAGACTTTAGGAATAAACACCTCCAAGCACATACTAAACCTCAACTCCTCCATCAACATCTGAAAATTTAGTACATTCCAGATTTACTTTTGCGAGAATTTCAGGTGAGCTTGATTGAAAAGAAAAGAAAAGAAAAGAAAAGAAAAAAAGAAAAGAATGCTAAATTACTGAAACATCTGTTCAGTGGACAATGAGTGTTGAAATAGGCAAATGCATGCAACCTACCTGGTATTATTAAACTGGTGAGCACCTGGAAATGTTTCACACACCTTTAATTGTATTTTGCACTTGGAATATAGTATCTTCGCAGATGTTTAGTCTGTCGTGGGTCACCACCCATCTAACTCTCAAATGTCCTTACATGTTCAGAAATTTCCACCTACATCAGACAAACAATAAATGTTTGTAAAGTGAAAATCACTGAAAGAACTATCATTTAAGTCAATTTCCTCACAGACACGCTAAGTGCTGGGTGGAAATTTTCCATTGCAACGTCGTGGTTGCTATATGCGTTGCATCTCCTAGTCTTTGCAGAAAGAAATATTTCTGTTCTGTTTTTGCTTCGTGTTACCGTCCCAATATTGGGTTTCCTAAGATTTTTCTCCATAGACATTCATCTTCTGGTCTACCAATAGTAGGCAACATTAGTCAAATTAAATTCTTTCATGTTGTTGACAATTAAAAAATCTCCATTACGTAAATGCACTTCTTCCTATTCAGGATCAAAAGGGTTCTGCAGGAGCCTGTGTCAACATAGACGCTGGCTCCTGTATAATAATATAATAATAACTAGAAAAGCACTCAGAGAGCGCAGACCTCCGCCAAACGCAACGATTTCCCCATATAGCGATTTATACCATAAATATTAGTCGTACATCCGCCTTCTGGATTAGATCCAGACCAGCCTTTGAAATTTGATAGAGGTTCCCATTGTCAATCCCTGAGTCAAATTTCATGAGTTTTGGGGAATAATTAATGGAGATATTGAGAAACAAAATTTTTGGCCCCATTTACCACAATGTTATCGAAAATTTGAAAGTGATCCAGAATCCAGGATTTCTTCCGTATCACGCCCAAAATGAAATCAGTTCTTCCTTTTCACATTTCCAACAACTCCTGAAAATTTCATCAAAATCCATCCATAACTTTTTGAGTTATCTTGAACACAGACAGACAAACAGACAGACAGATAAATGCTGGCAAAAACATAACCAGGCGGAGGTAATAAAACTTTCCTGTGTAAACCCTTTACCTTTCTCTGATAAGCAGCTAATGGAAAGAGGTCCAACTGAAAGATTAGTCGGTAAGGATAATGCTAATTCTATTGAATTAAAATCCAACTAATTAATCCAATGAATTGTAAAATAATCATTATAGTCAATAGTTATTTTGTTGTTTCTTTTTTGTTGTTTTTTTTTAAATCAGGCAGCAAAAATACAACTATCTCATAAGTAATTTCAAATGAGACTGTGTATGTCAGAGAGTCATCAGCTGAAACAGGAGCCACCAATTTTTCAAGTTCAGACATTCAGGTACACATCATATTTGATTTTGAACTCATTCACGTGGAGTCGGAAGTTGTGGGGTTAGGGATCGCTAAGAGGATTATGTGGGAGGAAAAAGACTATATCGAGATCAGTGTTGGGGGAAGTGTATCACACACTCACAAATCCCTCAGTCATCCATCTTCTGGGGGCACAAAATGACTTTGAATGGGAGTTTTCTGACATCTTTTTTACAAATAGTGACTTTGGAAAAAGTCACATTGATCAAAAGAATTTGAAGCATCTAAAAGATACATGTACAGTACATTTGACTTATTATTTCAACATGTACGTAGCTGACCATAAACAGGAACTCGCATAGATCTCCAAACATACATTAAATAATACGTCTGATGACATTCTTCATTTTTGTAATCACCAGCAAATCCCATTAAAAGGTCAAAACCAGTACTGGCTGGCATGTATTGGCTTCAGAGGAAAAGTCCAATATAAGCTCCTCCGTTTTCTGAAATAATTACTTAAATACCAAATGTACGTTAATCCATGGCTAAAAACAACAAATAAACAATTTATTCCTGCTGAAGCATCATTTGTTAGAAAACTGAAGTGGCCAGCTGTTATGAGAAATTAACTGGCTCTCAGCTGTTAAAAGCATCTGACACCGTGGCTCATTTACATAATACAATATTGACTGAATAAAACTCATCACAATCTCAAATCAAACAGAAAAATAATCTCTTTTAGCAGGGGTGATTCTAGGGTCAGAGCTTTAGGGGTGCTGAGCACCCAATGAGCCCCACCACAACCCACAAGTAACGTTAGTGAGAAGAGGACGATACCATTAGGCGGGGTCGTTTTCATTTTCATTCATTCTTAAAATATAAACTTAAACCACAAACTATGGATTAAGTTTTGGACATTATCTAAGCCTGTCAAATGCGAACTAAAATTTTAGAATAACAACATTTCTTACTCCAGGTTTTTGGGGTACTGAATTTCAATTTAAGGGTACTGAAGCGCCCCTAAAAAAGGGCTAGCCTCGCCCATGTCTTTTAGAAAGAGTCACATCCTTGTTCTGCTAGTTCTCAGAGCTGCATTTGAATTGATTACATCCAGAGTGCGAATTATACAATGACAATTGGGGGGGTCAACATTTTCTAGAGATGACAAAAATGACAATTTGTCCCTTCTTTAGGGGGGTCGAAGTTCTAATTGGGGGGATCAAACCCCCCCGTAATTCGCACTATGGCTTAGACCAATGTTTTTAACTGATGCTTAGACTTTCTTAACTTAGTTTTATTTTTATTATTATTTGGCATGAATGTGTACCTCATGTGACCTCATAGTTCTTTATTATCCCAGCAGAACATTTAACTCTCAGACTGTAGGTGTTCTTGTGCTTCCAAGAGTCGACAAAAGCAGCGTGAGAGTTGGGGGCTGCTCCTCTCTTTTAGCACTAGCTTCCAGTTTAGGCCTAGAAAGCAGAAAATCTCTTTATCTTTCTGCTTTGGTTTCGAACTTTCCCTTTTAATGAGGCTTATAGGTTGGGTCTGCTAGCAGGAACTCCTCTGATGCACCGGATCTCCACTGTCACTCTGGGCCTGTTCAGGACATGAATTTAGATTGAAATGATGATTTACAGTTGTTTTCCTTAGGGGTGCTACTTTGAATAAACTGGCATTATCAGAATATTTTTTTTCCTTGACTTGAATTGAGTTAAACAATAAAGTCCCCTCTGTTTCCCCAGAAGCCTCAGAAAAGCACATCAGATGCCATCTGGCTCCAGCAGCGGCCCGTGGTGTCCCTTTATGGGTCAGCAGCCCAGGATCGACTACGCTGCAGTGTCCCCACTACCCACAGCGCCCGTTCACCTTGCTTTGTCTTGCCAGAGGCAGTTTGAGTGTCAGTGAAATTAGGTAGTGATGAATCTGGTCCCATTTCTGGCAGGATTCCTGGCTGAAGCATTCATGGATGAAACTCACAGACTGCAGACGTACTGAACGACTGTTGTATCCTACAATGTGCTGATCACAGAGACGAATGTGTGATGTGTGGCTGGACGAACGAGGCACTTTCTTTCATGCTTTCTTTCATTTTAACAAACTGCTCAATGCGATGAGCTGATTCACCTGTAAATACCTATCTGTGCTAAGCAGCATTTTACTTTTCACTACCATGATCTCAACCCGGTGAGTTGACTCTGGCCAATATCTGGTATTTCACCTCCCACCCAGCATTTGTCTTGTTTAGACAAAATCACATGCTAGTGTGGGCCGACTTCCTGAACGTCTTTGTCTCAATCTATTCCTTGAGCGTCCACATGCAAATGGTGAAAAGATGACGGCAGAGATAAAATGGTGAATAGCTCCAGTGGCATGAAACCCACCCAGATGTAAAGAGCTGCTCAAACCGTGTCATAAAAAAACTATGCGTGCCGAGAAGGCGTGGGACAGTCAATACGTCAATCGTTCTGCACTGTTGTCGCCGGGCAAAGAAAAGCAGGCTTTGTTTAACTTAATTTTTTTTTTCCATCTAGCTTGAAGCCACATAAAAGAGTCAGCATGACTCAGATTTAATAAAGATATGGTCATTACAGTCATCCTGTAGAAGAAGAAATAACAGAGCACTGAGTCAACACAGAAGCTGAGTCTTTTGAACTTCCTTCGGATTCCTCAGACCTTTTTATGTTCTTCTTTTCTTTTCATGACTCATGGGCAAACATGATAATGAGCGTCACCCATTGCCAAAAATGCACCATTGTTGCTGTTGTAGCCCTCGTGGATCTAATGCTCTACCCTGCCTGTCACTCTTGGTCGTGTCTCCAGTGCTGCTTACGTTCGTCTCTATTTTGTGTGACTCATTATTATATAGTGTGAGAAATCAGCAAAGGAGCTGCAGTATCAAACAAAATGTTCCTGCACATGTCACAATATGTCAGCAAAGGGAAACTGAAACATTTAAATGTTGTAATGTTATGTATAAGTATCTTGTAAAGGTTGATGTCTTTACTGTTGAATTTATTCGTACTGCAATCATATACTAACCGCTGCAACAATAATATAAATAAAATCACAATCTCCATATAAAATGCAATTAAAACCAAACAAATACATCATGTCAAAAATAACAAATGAATAACAGCCATTAGGATAGAAGTAGAATACATAAAACATATCTACATTACCAAATAAAGCAGAAGAATCTCTTGCATTATTGGTATTTGGGGTGATGTTTTCATATACATTTTCCATTTCAATCAATCTTCCTCACTGACATTTTACTGCATACCCATAGGCTAAACATGAAGTGGAATGTTAAATGTTGATGTCTTTTTCATATTTGTCCCTCCCAGTGATACGATAAACACCTGCTGCCCGTACAGCTACACTATTTAAGGCCTGCTTCTAGTGCCAAGTGATCCTAAAGAGTCTTAAAAAGAGTCGTACGCCACAATTTATTCTAAGCAAAATCAACTTAATGGTATAAAGAGTTATTTTAAAGCTTTTATTTAGATCTTAGAGGGTTTGTTTGTTAAAAAATGTATGTCATGCAAAAGAGATAAAGAAATTAAAAAAAAAAAAACTAGTTCAGTGGTTTACATTTTAACATGAAAGAACTGATTTACATCACAGCTTTAGCTCATGAATTTATTCAAATAAAAAATATATATATATAAATAAATAAATCATCCCATCTTTAATTGTTGCCAGTGGCGTTGGTTCTCTGTGAGTGACTGAGGAAATGTAATTTTTCTTTAATCTGTTTATCCTTAAGGATGGCATGGGATTTGTTTAGTTTCAATGCAATATAAAAGATAAAAAGACAAAAAAAAAAAAACATCAATGCCAGACCCATACAAAGTTCAAGCTGTTTCAACTACATTTCCTGAACTCACAAGCTTTGATATTTAACTGTTTTGAACAGACTAGTTCTTCAACGCACGTTCACAGTTGCATTAATTAATTTCTTGCATTTCTCATGAGCATTTTAATCACATATCACTGCAGGGGGTTACCACTGCTAACACTAAATTACACATTAATTTGATAAAATAACTTTTAAGTTATTTGAAGCCATATTCAAAATTCGTTGACATTGACAAAGCATATGCATAATGAACAACTGTTCATAAAATGTGACATCATTGCTGGAAATCTACAACGCATCACTTCCTGTGAATGGTACAGAGAGATTCCTTAGAAACGCTTGCTAATTCCAGGTTAGCAAGGAAAGAGTGTGTTAACACACATGTCTGTCTGTGTGGACATTTATGTGTGTGGGACTATTAGGCCAGTAGACATCTGCCTGGCTTGTGTTTGTAATCCCAAGCAGCCTGGGCCTAACAGCTACATAATGAAGGTACAAAGAGCTGGTCTCTGTGTTCATGTGTAAGTGGGCATGAGCAAAGCAGTCATTATGGGTGTGTTTTGTGTGTGTGTGAGTTTTTAGCAAATAGTTAGGACACAAAGCAGCTTTTATAAACAGAAATAAATGCCTTGTTCCCCCCTGAGAGGGCTCAGGACAGGAGTGTCTGTGTGTGTGTGTATGTGTGCAAGTGTGTGTACTTAAACTGTGCCACCCCTATAGCAGTCCTCTGGATGCTGTGTGTGGTCAAGACAGTACAAGTATGTCTGCGTGTTTATAAGCGGATTTATGTGTGTCTAAGTGCATCCGTGTGCTTATGCATACTTTTTCCTCGGCAGCACAAGTGTGTAGATGTGAATGCATTTGTTTAATTGTGTCTTAGGACTTTACATTTGCAAATAGTTTCCACCGCAGGTCATTAACAGTTGCTTGGATGCTTGGTGGACCATGTGTGCCAGTAGACATGCACACACACACCCAGACAAAGCTTAAGCAAAAGGCAGCTGCATTTTTTATGGCAAACTTAAATATTTTTTCAATGTTAATTTCTCTTAGAATTATTGGTGAAGCCTTATTGATATTGTAGTTGCATGTATGTCAGCGTTTATTCATGTGTTCATTTCAGTCTGGTGACTTTATATCGACATTATATGATGTTTGTGTGTGTGTCTGATATTCAAATTCAACTCATTGCTTTGGGTCAGAGGGAGGTGAACGTGCTGAGCGCATGGAGAGTTTTTTTCTCTGTTGTAATAATGTTAGTCAGCGCTGTGCTGATGGGTCAGGTTTTTACACCGAGGCAGGTTTAGTGCTAGTTTGAAGGCAGTGCTTCACTTAGAGGCTGTTGTCGGCCTTGGCGTGAAGAAAACACCGGTTCAGAGTCAGTAAAATGATTGCTAAATTGAAGCTAAAAATCATGCTGAGCTCGATGCAAGCGGTTACCCCAGAGGCAAGAGCTATGATTATTATTACCAACCAAAACACTGTGACCACCATTGTTAAATCAGGTCTGTGTTGAGCTACAAGAGAAGAAAATAGTGAAAAGGAATTGACAAAGAATGGACACTCGAGCAGCGGTAGTCCGTAGAGGAGACCGTCTTCCTGTATTATGTGGCAGCAGAAGAGCAATTTTTAAAGTATTAAAATCAGCAACAGTGTTTCCATCACTTTAATAGACTTGGCTGGATGTTTCAGTATCACCTGCATGAGTCTTTCCATCCCACCTAAAACAGAAGGTACGAATCCTTTTTGTGGCAACATTCATAAATGACAGTTATCATTTGGAAACACCAGTCGGCACAGCAATGAGCATTCACGTACATCAACTGTTGTCAGAAATTCACCAAAAGGAGGTTCAGCATTGGAAAATGCATAATCATGTAACTGCTTGCTGCAAATGATTGAATAATGGAGGGGGCATCGCAGGAAAATCTACCTCTACTGTATGTACGATCAATCACTGGTTGTGCCCTCTCATTTGAGCGTCATTTTCTCTCTCTCTTTGTGAACTGTTTTGTTCAAGTGTGCCTGTGCGAGCAGGAGGGCGTGAATGATCACTCCGTTTGTCACTACAGGAGGTGGCTGCGGCTCAGTGGTACAGCTTTCTTTTGTCACGCTATATGTCTTTTAAAGTTCAGAGCTGAATATGTGAGTAGCTGGATAAATCACGAGCTACCGTGACAGATGAGACGCTATCTATTCCCGAGCACAATGACGAGACGTCTCGGGTGTCTCGTGACCCTTCATGGGTGATTTTGCGTACCTGTGTGCTTTGTCTTACGCGTCACACATGTTTAAGAGGTTCTGAGTGACGTGGCGCAGCTCGTGCACCTCTAAGGTTACTGGGTCAGAGTTTCACATGAACTGGTTCATAATAAACTGGCCTCTTTCGTTCCTGATGAACACACTGCAAAACTGTCTTGGTTCAGATAAAAATGATGGCGTGTAAAACCGAGGAACACTGCTGTGATTTATTAAAGATGCAGTCATGTGAAAAAGAACTGTGTGAAAATCTAAGTACACATTTTCTGCATCCAGATGAGCTAAGAGAGTAATGAACTGTAAACTTGATTGGTTGATCATCAGCAAACGTGAGCATCTCTATAAAAGCAGATATTTTGGTGGTTGCTGGTCTTGAGCTTTCAGGTGTGTGTTAACACGATGCCAAGATGGAAAGATAGCAGCAACCATCAATGAGCAATGGAGTCCATAAACAGTGAAAAGGATATTCACAGGCAAACAGCACTTCGGACGATCTTCCCTGGAGTGAACATTCCAGAACGTTGAACCCAAGGTCGGATCACGCAATGTTCAGAGAAAATCTCAAGAGCTGCATCTCAGACTTCACATTCCTGAGTTATCATTTTAAATGGTTAAAGTTCATGCCTAACCAGATAGAAAGAGACTGCACAAGTGTGGTTTGTTTTGGGGGTTAAAAGGGAAGAAGCTTTTTCTCTCTAAGAAGAGCATGGCAGCACCGCTGAGGTTGGTAGAACTGTATGAACAAGCCAAGAAGCTCTGGAGCTCTTTTGGACACAAAACCAAAGTGGGGAACAATAAAAAATGGCTAACAAAGGAATGAATTGAGGAGTTGCGGTACGCCAGTCAAAGGTCTTAACCTGATGAAATGCTGTGACACAACCTTAGAGAGCTGTGCATAAACAAATGCTTCTATAGACTGGAGCGACATTGTAACTGACTTCACCTGGATTAGTACTTATCGACAAGGCTTTCCTCAATTAATCAATGAAGTAAAATTAATCTATATATCTGCTCAATTCATGTCTCTTATTCTACCTCTAAAACGTACATGGATGAAAACCAGTTATTCTTTTCTGACACATTTATGCTTCAGTGTAGAAAATCCCAAATAATTCACTAACTTTCAGGGATCGCTGCAGAGCCTCAAGCGTGACAACGAGCAGCTTTTCCGATGTCTCAGTGCTATCGCTTTACAAGACCTGTGAATTATTGAGCAGTCTGCTCACGTTTCCAGCGGGTGTGCACCTTGTCTCGTGCCAACATTAGTTTTGTCACATATCACGTTCTCAACCTGGACCATAAATCTGTCGTCACTGTTCACCTGCCGGATCACCATTATATGCTCTGAGACGGCATCGCACGCAAACTCACAGATACACGATTCATCAGGAGATTTAATCTCTTATTACCGTGTAGTAATAAGTACAGAACTACTCATTTGTGTTGATTTTTCTGCAGATAACCAAGACTTAGTGAAACTTATTTCTCAGCTCCTTTGAGTTGTGTTGTTTTAACATCGGATGTTCCAGATTTTTTGGAACAGTTAAAGGATGACAGTCGAGACAGTGGAAGATGCACCAAAAAGTCTGTAACTACTACACATATCAGACATCCATTTTCCCAGCTGTTTACATTCATAATAACCAATCAAGGAAGCGATGATGTCATATGTAATGTGGCTCAGCTGAACTTCCTGGAAGCATTTGATGCAGCTTGGGCTGAAAGCGGGAACATCTGACTTCTTTAAGAAAGGCGCCATTTTTTATGTCATCCTTTTTCTTTTACGTGAAAACAACTAACAGAGCAAGTCTTCCTACGGTGCTTTTATTCATGCATGTTGTGCGCGTGAAAGCCCTCGCGGGGTTTTTCAAACTTTGACACGGCTTGATTCTGTTGTTCTTGTCGAGCTCAAATGCAAAATGTTCAAGAACAATATGAGACCATAAAACTGTCAGGGTATGCTGACACAGCTGCCGTTTTCACATATTCATGAGTGACAAGCACCTACTGGATGTTATTACTCAGTGACCCTTCAGAGAAATTAAACAGGACTTTGTTTGATTTCACATGGCTGGAATTACTTCTCTTCTATTACTTTCTAATCAGCAATAATCAGTGTTTCCCTTCGCCATTTGCTTTTTCTGGAAACAGTGGATGTAATCAAGTGGGTTGGAAATGTGAGACAGTAAAAATGGACTGTGATGACGACAGGAGCTGAACGTTTCCTGTTAAAGTCTGTTCAGTTTGAACCTTTGAACCAAAATCTTCCTATTAGGGTAAAAACAAAAAAATTCACTTCAATTAGGAAAGACATGAAAATAAGAATTGATTTTTTATTTATTTGTAAGGGACATGATTTATGCATAAATGCATGTATATGTGAGAGGAGCAAAACAACGGTAAAGCTTCAGTTTGTGTTTTGTGTGTCCAAGCGTAATGAAATATTCTCCAAACTGAAACAATAAACCAGTCAGGTTTGGTTTAAAACAGAGAAGGATCGCTGAAGGTCTCATCATTTTAGAAAAGGGTTGTAACTTTCCAGCCCTGCCTCATTAACATCAGATGTTGACCGCTGTTTATTCTAAAAGAAACTAGACCCGGTATATTACCCTGACCCGGTTTGTGTGTGTCTGGAAAAAGCATCATTATTCTCACGCCATCACCGCTTCCTCCTATCAGATGTCAGTCATTTACATTTTTAGGTCATTTGTTGTGTTTCCACCTTCCTTGTATTTCTTTCCAAGTGTTCTCAGTTTTCTGGCTTCTTTCAATACGAAAGCCTTTTGTAGTGATCAAAAAAAAAGTGCAATTTCAGCAGTCCAACAATTTAAAAAGTGCTTGATGTCTCCCTCTCACCTGTAGCCAGTAAATGTTATTTTTAAATCTCAGCAGAAAGAGACGACAAATAGAAACACAAAAGGTCTATAAATTACACCTTGAGAAGTGCTGTACATAATGTGCTGTATGTGTATACTGTGCAAGTTACATATTATTATTTAGAGGGGTAAATGTTATCCTCAACTGTCACATGCTGCACTGTTGATCGTTGTCAACATGTCTCCAGTTATGACCCCAGTCAGTCATTTTGCTTTAGGAAAATAGGAAATAATAGGACATTTTTTGAATTGAGGTGCAGCTTTATCCATGCGTATGTGAGCTAGTAAAACTGCCTCAGACACCATCTCCTGACACACCTCTGCAACAGCAGACTGGATGAAGGTAAGTCAGGTGTTGGATCCTCATAGCGGCCTTGACCTTCTGTTTGATGGAGCTCAGTGGCGACTGCTCACATTTGGAGCAAGTCGCACTCAAATAAAAGGAAACGACAACAAGCTGAGCAGCACCGTGTTGATTTGGTGCTATCTGTAACAGATACAGTCATAAAAAAAATTATTAGACCACCCTTGTTTTCTTCAGTTTCTTGTTCATTTTAATGCCTGGTACAACTAAAGGTACATTTGTTTGGACAAACATAACGATAACCACAAAGATTGCTCATAAGAGTTTTATTTAAGAGCTGATATCTTACCATTTTCCATGGTTTTCTTGATTATAACCTAAATCACTTAAGTTTTTACATCAATAGCTATGGCGTTGTACTGACAAAAACACTGCGTTTATGCATTCAGTGTTTTCTTTTCTGTCTGTTTTAGTCACATGATGACGTTTAGTGGTACCAGGTATTAAAATGAACAAGAAAGTGAAGAAATAATGCTGGTCTAATAATTTTTTCCATGACTGTTTTTGCACCACTAGTGGCCCTTGTTCACAATGAGAGAGAGAGACAGGAAACCAGGGGAGAGAGAGAGAACGGGGACGGACATGCAGCAAAGGGTCACAGACTGGGAGTCAAACCTGCAACTGCTGCAGGAGGACTGTGGCCTTTTGTACACGGGCTGCCTGCCCTAACCACTGCGCTACCAGGGCGGCCCGTTCCTGTGAAACCTGATGCCACCTTGCACCTGCATCAAGATGAATGGAAAAATACACTGTGTTCGATTTCTGTAGAGGTGCAACACAAGTACCAGGTGCACCACTTTTCATGTATTTCTGGAGAACCAGTCTGAGATTTTGTTCTCAAGCTGTGCTATATGTCCTCCCTTTTGATTATTTTCTTTTGCAGGCAGCTTCTGAGTCAGTTTTTCTCCTCCTGAACTGAGGACTCCTAATCTCTGCCGACAAAAGACCAACGGGGTCAAATCCAAACATGCTCTCCATTATGCCTGAAGAGCAAGACAGTGGATGATGATGATGATGTTCTTTTGTGCAAAACATATTTTCTAACATTTTTAACATGAAATATCTTGTTTGGATGTACTGCATGGTTCGTGTTAGAACAGCGCAGGTCTGTAAACCTAACTGAGCTATACTTCCTCAGAGGACGTGGGGATAACATCTCTGCATCTGTTCACTGAAACATTCCATCTCTCTTGGCAATGAGGAGTGGCAGACTGGGAGAGGGAACACCAAGTCCCAAACAAGTGAGAAGTGCGTTTACAGCGGTATGCATGGCGTCTCTATCACACTGAGAATTTAAATGATCGAAATGAACTGGATCACATTTGAGTGTTTTGGTGCTTTGAAGCTCTCCGTACATATGCCTTAAGGCACTGTAGATTTTCTGATATGATCGGCTTCACTCCACATTGTGGTTGTCATCTGAGTCATAAATTCAACAGAAAAACGACTTAATCTGAGCGCATTTGCTTTTCTCTCTCCAGATCCATCAGTGTTTTTCAGCCAAAGCAAACAGTGATCAAGGAAGCCGAACATGACAGTTACGGTGTCAGAAAATGAGACTTTAGAAAGTTTGTAGTTTCCTATTCGTTCGAAACAAAAGGGTTAATCTTTTCAACCCTTAAGTGTATTTCGCAACCCAAAAAGGTCATTTCAGGTGATGTTGCGTTTGAAGCTGAGTTTAATTGCAACTTCAAAGTCTTCATGGTTTTTGTGGGTTGACCATTCCCACGAGCACTGCTTGTTTTTCCACCTCCGGCTGCATTTTGATCACGTTCATATTTCATATCACACATCTGTATCAGTGCTTGCCATCTTTGTTCACACTTTGCTTGAACTTGTTTTATGTCTTGCAGATAAGACTTTCATATTTGTGTTACATTATAATACCGAAGCTGGCTGCACCGTGATAAACTTTGACTGCGGCTTAGAGTTAAAGGAGAACTTCACCCTGGATAAAGCACAGATTATGCCAATATAAATTCTGAGACAACCTGTTTTTTTTTTCATGGTTCTGCAAATAATAAAATAAAATAATCATAATAGCTTTGATCAGAGTATTGGCAGTTCTGCATGCTGAAGCTCCAGCCGGCAGCAGTGGAGTCTGACAGTCCTGTAAAAAAATTGGACAGTGCAAAGGAACCTTTATTATCTGTACTCTTACAACTTGTTAAGAAAACAGAAATTGATGCTGCAAATTACGTCAAAAGTAGATTTGAGAAATAAATAAGTTAGTTCTTTTTGGAATGAAAGTGAAACATCTTCAGGAACCAAGACGAGAAACCTGTTCTGCCTTCAAGGATTCTTTGTAGGGATGTCCCAATCACGTTTTTTGGGTCCCGATCCAATTTCCGATCTTTTAATTTTGATGATCGGCCGATTTCCGATTTTTTCCGATCCGATTTCACTTCTTTTGAGTGGGCAAACAGAGTTTAATTTCCTATGCATTTAATTTCCTGTGTACATTAATAAATAGGCCTGCATCCAAGCTGAGATTAATAGCTTTTATCATCTCATAAAATAAACAATAACTTATTTAAACATTCTTCTTTCTTTCCTTTCTGTTTGGGAGAATTATTATAAAACACATTTAGTTACAGAACAGTGACTGTTCAACAGTCTCAGCACTTCATTTAAATAGCAGCAGGTGAACTTGGCTAGCAGTTTAAGGCAATGAAAACACTAGCAGAAGTCTTTGCAATCAATGAAATCACATCAGAATAAAAATAACATAAAATATTAACTTAACTTCTTTCAAGACCCGCTGCACATGTTCGCGCACCTTTGTGTCCTTTGTCGTTCATGTAATGACGGGAACGAGGCTCGAGGTAATTAATGAGCCGGTTAAATACCTTGTAAATGTGCTGGTCGTCCTCAGTAATACATTCCGCGATTAGCTCGGTGATTTTTCTGTATTTCTCCGAGTCTTTCGGGAGTTTCTTTCTTTTAAAAGTTTCACAGAGCGTTTGCTGCTGAAGCTGGTGCCGTCGGCAGCAGCTCTGACGCTGCAGCCGTCGGCACCACGGCACCTGACAGAAGGCTGCGGTGATCGGTGCTGCGTGCTTTTTTAAGTGTCTGATTAGATTGGTGGTGTTGTAAACTCTCTTCTTACTTACCCATCATGATATATCAGCCTTCCACATGTTGCAAGTCACAGTCGAAGCGTCGGTCTTTGTAATTTTATAGCGCTGCCACACTGCTGATATTTTTGCTAAAGTTTAGCCTGACGCCGCCGGTCTTAAAACTTTTAAGGTGGATACAAGACAGCGCTGCTGGGAAACCTCATTTCAGTGCAAATTATTAAATGTATATAGTTTAAAAAATATTGTTGTTTGTGTAATATGATTACTTTATTAATTTGTGTTAATCAGGATCACTTTTTGAGGAAAAAAATAATGAAAAAAAGATCGGCGTGTTATAATAAGGCTGATCGGCCGATCCGATCCACCTTAAATTTTTAAGATCGAAGGCCGATCCGATCAGGGGATCGGGATCGGGACATCCCTAATTCTTTGGGCTTTCATTTCTGGGTTAATTTACCTTTATGTGAAAATTCATCAAGGATGAATCTCATTCCTTTTTTTCATTCAATTTAATCAAAAGGATTACAATAATTGTGTTTAGGGTACATTTTTATGTGTTGTCTTTTTGTTATTGTTTTTCAATAACTTTACACATTTTAATATAACAAATTTTACAGAAACAGTTTTGTTTTTTCAAACACGTAGCAGTGCAACTGGAGGAGTATCAGAAATTTAGATCGGCACTATAAAAACCAAAGATCAAGTAAAGTTATTCCTGTTACACCAGTCAGTGGAAGTTTTGTCTCTCCTGAAAGTACAATGGTCATTTTTAATGATAACACAAGAAGACCAGTGGTTTTATCTTTGTGATTTGACTTATTTATTACAGAACATTACATCCTTTTTTGGCACCCGAACACTTTGTTCATTCTAATCAATTTTCAATAGAATTTTAAAGCCGCACACAGGAGTTTTTTATGACTAAAATCTGAGTTTCAGTTTCACCTGGAGAAATATCTGATTACTCTTTGGAAGTGTCCCCTAGCTCCCACAGTCTCCCGTCCCACCTATCAACAAAAACCATCCAAAGTAATGTCAGTCATGTCCTGTGACGGATGCATATCTCTTTGTGGCACTTTGTGACACATCACAGAGCCCTGGTGGATATCATGAGGCAATGAAGAAAGTCAAGAAAGAAATGACAGAGGACAAAATAAGAGGGGCTGATCAAGAAACCAAACACTTACAAGTCCTGGATAATGTTGTAAGAGTGACTTAACTCCTCCACACCAGTACCGGAACCATCTGGGCCAAAGATTTTAAAGGTTCCTTTGTGCTGGTTTAAGTGGTGACCCCCATCACACTCATTGAAAACTTCACTGAAAGTCCAAAACATTCTTGGCGATACTTGGTGGCATAAAGTGCAATACCTGTAAACTATCAATAGGATGATCACTTCCTATATTTAAAGATCCGACGTCCCATCAGAGAAAAGATCATTTCCACATCAAAATAAAGTTTTACAAATAACCATTGAGTGGTTTTTCCTCTAAATTAAAATGTCCATTGTTTATAATTTATAATTCAGGCCTCAAGGGAGCCAGCCCGTTTACTTTACTACTGTTTAGCTCCTTTAAATTTATAAAATATTACTCTTCATCCGCAGTGTTGCTCAATATTAATCTTTTTCCCCCCAGAACGCTGCAGTGTCTTAAGGTTCTGACAGAAAGTTGGAAAACATCAGGTCAGAACAAATTCCAAAGCAGCTGCAAGGCAAGAGAAGACCGGGGGAGAGAAATACCAAAAATCATTCACTCCTCCAGATGTAATCACTGTGTTTGTTTGTGAGTACTTTGTGTATATATAAGAGTGTGTGCGTGGGTTTGTGCTACCAAAAATAATTCACACATACACAAACTATTTCTTGAGTGGCAGACCTAAAGAGTGGCATGCAAATGTGAGGGGTTTTTTTTTGTTTGTTTTTTTTTTAATGTGTGTGGACAACAAGTCACGTAAGAAAAGGCTGATGCACTGGTCAGAGAAAGGGTTTGAGTGACGACTAGTTGCTATGCTCCCTTTAAATCCCCGGGTGTGTTCTTGGTGAACATGCTTTGAATTTTTAAGCTATCTATGATGTGTTCAACTGTTTACAGACACTTGCACAGCAGCTTGTGGCACAGACTTGTACAGCCACCCAGTACGGACTGGTTGATCACACTGATGACCATTTCTCCTGGTAAGTTTCGTCCAGGGGATAGATCTAGCTTACTCTACTTGCAACAACTCGGAAGTGACGATTTTCTGCAGTTCCTCGAATGACCGCTAAAGCGTGGCTCCAAAAGTGAGTCCATCTCCTTTGACTCATGTGAAAGTTATCCAAAGTTGTGTCCAAAGTTCACATCCATAAGAACTGTAAAGAGTAAAAGGGTTGTTGCTGATTGTATGTAATTTCACATCATTGTATCAGGTAAACTTATATAAAGTCTATAAAATTATGGGCAAGATTTTTTTTTTTAAGTGATAGCTATGTTGCAGTCTATGGTGTCAAATGACTAGCTATTATCACTTTGCGTTCAGCATTTTCAATGAACTTGACAAACTTGACAAGCTAGGAGTGCACAATTATGCTTATTTTAACCTTTTTTTGAAAAAAAAAAAAAAAAAAAGGTTAAAAGGCGGCCCATGTACTGTAGCCTCAGTACGTGGGCCGCCTCTTTGAACCACCAGGGTACCCAGCGGCCCAATCACTCTTATTTCAAAGATGCTATGGCTTGCTCTGCTGCTAATTGAACAGCATGACCCGCTATGGATTGACCTGGACGGGTCTGAGGGTGGAGGTGGCTTACACAGAGCAGCGCGGGCTACCAGCACACCCACTTCACTCCTGGGACAGCTGACGGGGCGGAAGTGGCCTTCAGCCGGGTATGATGGCTGCCAGCTGGCCAGTGGCCTTTGGGTGAAGGCCTATCCAGCAGCTGGGCCGAGCTGGCAGCCAAAGTAGCTTTTAGCTGGGGATGAAGGTCGCTAATCCATCTGAGCCGGACTGTTGCAAGCCTTGGCTATCTGACTGACAGTGGATGGTCCAGACCGGAGATCCAACGGTCCCCGTTTTGGCTCTGGCTACCAAAACAACATCTGAAGCGAGGTTTAATGGACCGTGATTGTAAGGTAATCTTAGTTAGCATCATCGGTAAGCATGAGCTCAGCTAAGCTAAAACTGCCAGCTTATAGCAGCCCCCCCTTTCTGTAAAGTGGTTGGCTTTAAGACCACTTTACAGAAACCTTTTGGTTTGAGCTTTTTTTATATATATATAGGATCAGGCTGCAGTGTTTTCCTTTTTGGCATGTGGAAGACTCAGAGGGATGACTGCAGATTTATAAGGCATGTGGCAGAGAAGTTGTTCCAGACATGTGGAAACTTTCTGAAGTCTCTCTGTGAATTTTCAGGCAGTTTTATTGCCTTCTTTCTCTATATTTAACAAGACATTGACCTCTATACCGTGGAAATGTAATTTTTCATTTTCTACAGGATGTCAGCTTTAATTTCTTCTTTAGTTACTGATGAGCCAGTACTCTGACAGCTCTGCAGGATGGAAACAAATCTAAGCAAACTGCCTTAAATGTCTGCACAGCACATGTACACTTGTACTCCTCTTTTTCTCTCCTCCCTCTCAATTTAATGTTTGACATCCATCATCTGCGGCCCATGCAACCTAGATGTGAGTGGAATGAGCTATGGGTTTTTAGAATCGGCCTTAATATGATGTAAAAAAAAAAAAAAAATTACATAACATCAGCATAAGCCAGGATCAGTGTCATGAATTACCTCAAAATAGAACACATCCCGGGAATGGGCATATGCTGCTTTCATGCTGAATTTGATCGCATTCAGGGCAGCCGTGTGATGCCTTTGTTTTTCCCTCTGACTAAACAACCATGTCACCAGGGACCTTATATGTATACACGTACACAATTTACCATCCTTTTGTACAGTCAGTTCTTATGATTGATTGCTTATTATTTCACTCCTGCTATTCCTTTCATTTTTTTAAAGCTCCTTACTGTCCTATGCTCTCTGTTAACACTACACTTCTTCTGTTTCTGTCACCTAACTCTCATGTGTTTTCACCACTTCGGTGTTCTGCTGCGTTCTCGCGCTCACATACTTCACTATGAAGAGATATGTCAAAACAGCTCATTGGTGTGTCTCTCACCCAGGCACTAATGGCCTGTTTGTTTATGCGATGTGTGACATTTATATACAGGATTTCAAGGATGTATCCTTCAGCGCACATACACACCTACATGCACGCTCTCCCTGTTCGAGAAACTATTTACAGCTCAGCGAGTGCGTGCAATTTATGACAATTTAACTCGTCAGATCCAAGAAAATCCAAACAAGCAGAACAGAAATGTTGTATTTTCACCTGTTATTTTCATCTGCCAGGAAAATCATTTTATGGCACTGAAGAAGGAGCTGTTTAAAATCTTGACTCTGAGTCAGGGCTGCAGAAGAAAAGACAGTCTTCATGAGCATCGTATCAACATTTTGGAAGCGCCGTTGTCTTTAAAAGGCTGTTTGGAATAAAGACAAGTTCTTGGCTTTTTATGGCAAGCTACATAAAAACTACAGATCTAGAATTTATTTTGTAGGTTATTTTGTGTTTTAAAAGTCCATGGTACAGAAAAGAATAAGACACGATTCAAGGATTTTTTTTCCCTTTTGAATTATATTTTTAAACGGAAGGATTTGATTTAATGCAGTCTGATATGCTTAACATTTGTTCATAGATACATAGATATAGATATAGATATAACATAGATATGTAATTGTCATTGTAAATTAAGACAATTAATTTTGAGAAATTTGTATTGGTAGTGGTAAAAAATAAATAAATAAAACATGGACTCATATTTTATGTTCTTTATTGTACTATACAAATTTGGCACATAGTTTTTACTAAAACCAGAGGACTTTTTTTCCCCCCTTTTGACTTCATCTGAAGAAGTTATTTCATCTATATTCTGAACTTTTTAAACATCAAGACTATTATACCCACAACAACTGGTGATGCAGTGCCAGCAACCTGAATGTGTCCAATTCAAACTTTAAACATAACATCATTACTGTTCCAGGGGTTTTGAGAGATGCAGAAAGACAGTGAGGTCCTGAACAAAGCAGCTTAACAGCAGGGAGAGTGAGGAAACGAGTGAGAAGTTTTGATACTAACTTTCAGATGATGGCGATGAAGACAGCAGAGCCACCGTGCATGGTGATGGCGAGTACTTTTGTGAGACAGTGGAGTATACAAAAAAGTGAAAATTGTAAGAAAAAAAAAGAAATGAAGGTCTGCCCATCACGTGAGCCATTAGAAAAACCTTTGAAATAACCATAACAGAACACAAACGCCACTGAGTTTGGTCTACTGCAGTTCCATTTTAGTAGGAAGCCCTAATATTACTCTGAACAGCCGCCAGCTGATCCAAAATGTTTCAGTGAGAGTTATGATGAAGATTAGCAGCAGAGATCATATTTTCCAATTATTTCTTTTAATGGGCTTCCTGTGAAATAAAAGACAGAATTTTTAATTCTTCTCCTTAGATATAAAAGGCCTTAGGGTCCTTCACATCTTAAACACCGCGTAGTTCCATATTATCCGAACAAAGCACCTCACTCTCAGACTCCGGGCCCATGTTTGCTTTCTAGACCTTCGGAAAGAAGAGTGTGAGGCAGAGCCTTCAGTTATCAGGGTCCTTTGAAGCTTGAGTTTTTGTTCGGGACGCAGACACCCTCTTTAGTTTGAAGTTTGGGATTAAAAATGTAATGTCATTCAAAAATGTATTACCAAATTTATCAAAACTTCCTTCTGATAAAGCTCAGGTAGAGGTGGCTCAGGTTGTTAAGATTTGAGTTTTAACTCAGACCAGACCCAGAAATGAGCAGGTAAAGGTAAGTGGTCTATTTACAATAGCTGTCTCTTTGAACAAGGGATTGATGTCCTTGACGTGAAAAAACCCGAGTCCGTCCAAGAATGAGGAAGGCGAGGAACACAACTGTGTTCTGCGAGAAACACGACTATAATCCAGACTGGACTTCTCTGGTGGCTGCCAAGTTTCCTTGGCAGTGACAGAGACAGCAGGGCTTTCTGAAGAAACGCAAACTGAACAAATGTGAGATTCAATGAACTTTATTGGCAAAGAATGTTGCAGTAGAATAACCAACAGTCTGGCTACAAGGAGGTAGAAGACTGGATCTTAAATACACAGGAACCAGGAGTCCACCACGGGTGAGCACAGCAGCAGCCACCACCACGCCCAGCAGGGAGTCCAGGTGCCACAACATGAAAAAGAAAGGAAAGTTATCAAGACAAAAACACAAACCCTGTCATGGGTGATCCTGAGCCATCCCTTGAGTTATGCTACTAAAGGCCTGTACTGATGGGAGACTTCCTATGACACACTGGGCACTTTCCTCTCTGCACTCCTTTGCTTTCCTTGCTCTTCATGTATGTACATACAGGGCCGTCGGACAGGGGGTAAAAGTTACACAGCCTTGGGGGGGCCCATGGCAGAGGGGGGCCCACGGGAAGCTAAGGGGGAAAAAATTATATATTGAATATATTAGTTAATACCAAAACTAAATTTCATGACAGATATTGATCGTAATGCAAACTTGGTGGGCCCTATATTAAATGGCATATTGTTGTAATCCAAAAACCTTAAGTCTGTTGTGACGGACTACTCTGTGTGAACACCCCTTGGAATATGCGCAAAATCGTTAAGTCCAAAAACAGCTGTTTCTCACCGTGAGGCGCAGCTTGATTACTATTAGCGTATGTGGATGGAGAGATAATGTTGCAACCTCCCAAGAAATATAAATCTGGCTCTCAGAAACGTAAAGAGAGGGAAAGAGAGAGAGAAGAAACAAAATGAGGGGAGTCAGCTGCTTACAGACTTCTTCTCAAAGAAAGGTGAGTACAATTGTAACAAACGTTAAACTTTAAACACACAAGATGAAATCCCATTGTCAACTGCCGTAAGCTCCACTATCATTGCTAAAACGGACATAAACAGCCCTAAAGCAAGATCAGATAATAGACTACCCTTTCAAATGGTCTTGTTATTAAAATAAAGGAATATAAAGTCGGCTAATATTGCAGCAATATAACAGCAAGCAGGTGGTCAGGTGATCCATGGTTGTTGGTGGTGGTGATGGGGGGGGTTGGGGGCCCACCAGGACCTCCTTTGTAGGGGCCCAGAATTTGGTGCTACGGCCCTGTGTACATATCATTATTACCACCATTAACTCTGTGTTTTTCTTATTCCTTAAAAATCCTTGTATTAATCTCTTTATGTGTTCCTGGTTTCTGCCTGTTAAAATTGAGTTGTTTCTTTCTCCAGTCGCCCTGTACATTCTCATGACTGGGGATCGAATCAAAGTGAAGATTTCATGCAATCTGTTGGGTAGACTGTTGGCTAGGTTTTTGGTTTGTTTTGTTTTTTTTGTTGTTGTTGTTGTTGCTGTTTTAAAACAAATTGCCATTCCAGAAATTTGTCATGGATTTAAATGTAATATACCTGGATTGTAACTGGACTGGACAATCTGTAACTGATTTTTAGTGAACCTTTCTGTGAGAACTGCCATGAAATGACTTTTGTTATGCATTTGTGCTATACAAATAATCTGAATTGAATTAATGTTATCCTTAATATTAAAACCAGACCCCATTTCCTAGATTATTCCATCTTTCCATCTTTACTGATAGCTTTGAGCTGCATGCAGGGCGATGTACGAACCCAGAATTCAAAGCAACAACCCTGTTACTGATCAACTACTCAGTCTTGTCTTTTTTAAGTATGCCAACAATCTATGAGGAAGTGAACGTGTATTTGCAAACTCAAAGGGAATGGAGGTTGGCCAAATGATTATCCACTCTTGCAAGTGTAAAGGGTTTTTTCCAATTCCTCCCTTAACCCTCAATCTCAACCCTCGCCCTTAATCCTCAATCTTTGGTCCTCAATCTTGGCCCTCAAAGTAAGTGTAAGGGCTATCTTGTGACTTAGAAATGGGACACCCCTTGAGTGCAGTTACGTCTTCAGACTGTGGGGAGCGACCTTATGCCAAAGCTACGTCCAGTCTGTCAAGAAAACGACGAAGAAGGAGAAGAAGACGTAGAAGAAGATGAACGATAATATAAATATATGTAACGAAGACAGTAAGATAGTTTCTTAACTTTTATATCTTTATTAACTACGAAAATACATAAATTCGTAGCTCGCTTTTTTCGGCACCATCCTTTTCGAAGACGTATTGACGAAAATACGCAATGCCTTCTGGGTAGCCCTTACTTCCAAGGGTGGTGCCGGAGAATCTCAATATTGAGGGCGATACAGCCCTCAAACTTATCCCTCAACTTGACTTTCTAAGATTTGGGACAGCACTTGCACTTCACGGGAACGTGCATTTTTGAGATTGAGGGTTAAAGGTGGGGTAGGTGTTCTTTTTTTGCAGCACTTTTTACACTATTGCCTGAAAACCTTTTCACATTCCCATTGCACCCACTGAAATAAAATGCTTGCAAAAAAAACTAAATGTTTTGGTCCAGTCTAGAGGGTATAATCAGAGAAAAACTCTGACCAATCAAAATAGTGATCATCATTACTTTCATTGGCTGCCTAATACGTCCATCAAATATCAATGCACTCCCACCCACCCCTCCCTCCCTCCCTCCCTGTGGTTCATGTAGTCATGAATCATGTGAAGGCGTGGTTTTGAGGGGTGAGCTGAAGAGGAGGAGGCGGAGCCTTTGGGAGGAGGGAGGGAGTGTATATTTTCAAAATCTCACTTGAGTTGGATTGCTGGAGCCGTTTTTTCAAACAACACCTACCCCACCTTTAAGGGAGGAATTGGAATTCACCCAAATTCAACCAAAGAGCTGAAAGTATTCCAGATCTGAAGGACAGCTGGAGGATGAAAAAAAAAAGGTTTGTGGAAAGTGTTTCCCTGAGTCGAACCTGTCACACCGACGCAGACCTTGTTAGTTAGCTTTGTTAATTTAACTTGCAGCAAATGGTCAGAGGCAAACACGGAATTTGGAAATTACACCTAGTGCTGTTTTTGTCTTTTAAAGAATGAAACAAAAAGAGTTAAATTATATTATGTTAAGATGTTGAACAGATTGGATGGAAAATACTTGAATTGCACAAGGCTATAATTACGTAAATGGTTTATGAGAAGTGACTAAAAGGTAAACTATAGAGCAGAAACATCCTCCCTTTAGTCACCCTTTCACTTCTCCACCCTCCCTTTGTTGTTCAGCTCACTGGCTGTAAACTTATGAAAACGTGACATGTACATGACAGCTTTAAGAGCAAATTCATCTCTGCCCGGGGGCAGCTGGCCCCACCCTCCACCTTGACTCAGTCAACTGTTGGGAATTAACCTCACACACCTGCCTGCTGTGATGCACGACCTGCACACACACATTTTGCATACCTTTCTGCCAGCCCATTTTCCTGCATGTCTGTCGGCAACCCAGAAACACTTATTGAAACTCACACAGGCCTGCACACACAAACACATTTGAGTGCTCAGAAGAGTCGATGAGGTTGGATTGATTTATTAATGGATTTGCAGTGCTTTGCATCCCATTATTACACAAGATCACAAACTTACTCTGCGTGTCTCTGCAGCGTCCTTACATACCTGTGTCTCCTAAACACATGGAGACCAAGTATCACATCCTGCATATAATATCTATGTCAGTGGTGTGCAAACTGTGGTACGCGTACCACCAGTGGTACGTGAGCGCTCTCTGGTGGTACACGTGGGGACGTCATGATTTTCCACATTTTTTCCACATTTTCACTTTTTAAAAAAAATCAGAAACATACAATGCATTATAAATACAATGGTTTCAAAAGAAATGTGTAGCTTGAGATAAATAAAATTCTCTTTAAAAAAAAGATTTGTTGCATATTCAGTTGCAGTGCAGATGTAACAACTTTTGAGTGTGTTTATTTTGCTCTGTATGAGTATGTGAGAATTGTTGGACAGACAATAGTTGTAAATGTCTGATTCAGTAAAGTAACAATTCAGGTAACAATAAATAACCACAATAAGGAATAAACATCTCCCCTGTGTGTTTAAAGCTAATTGAGAAGGCATATATGGCTACATTTTAAAATTGGTCATCTTGGTGGTACTCAGAGAGCTGAACAGTTTCTCAGGTGGTACGCAGCATTAAAAGTTTGAGAACCACTGATCTGTGTGGTTGTCTGTTTAGCCACTGGCTTGAGAGGACGCTATTATCCCGGACATTTTAAATGTAGATGATCTGCTGAATTAAAGTAATTAAAGTACAAATGTGGATTTCTCACAGTTCATATGAATATCTCAATCTAATTATTACGTAATTACATGAAAGTTGACTTTGCAGCAGTTTAATATAGATGTTCACTCAGACAGGTTTCAGTCAACTCATTTTATGCAAGTTTTCTTTTGGGCTTAACATAACCGATGTATGACAATTTTATAACTTGATGTAACCAGCTGTGGGTTCTTCAAAAGACAGTGTTGCACTGAACAGACAGTGAAAACACTATAACAGCATGTTTACCTCCTTCTTTCTCTGCCCACAGACTCAGGAAATCTGTCTTTTATGAGAACACACTGGGAATGTTGTTTTTAATAAGCGCTGATATTCCCACTTGAAGAGGAATCCACAGCAAGAGAGCTGAACTTGTTTGCGTAAACAAGGTGGTCCTTTGAATCCTATGCAAAAAGCCTTTTTGATATCAAGTCAAAATTTTCAGTTGTATTACTTCCTCCAGAAAATGTATTCACACCTGTAAGTCTTGTTAGTCTTTTGATTGTAGTTAGTTTTTCATCTCTTTTCCAAACTTCTCCGTGATATTAATGTCATCATTGGCTTTAAAAGCTTGTAATGACCCATAAATGTGAGAAGTGGAGTAGGTCTGAAGGTTTGTTACCTCCACCAAGGAGGTTATGTTTTTGCCGGCGTTTATCTGTCTGTTTGTTTGTTTGTCTGTGTTCAAGATAACTCAAAAAGTTATGGATGGATTTTGATGAAATTTTCAGGAGTTGTCAAATGTGAAAAGGAAGAACTGATTTCATTTTGGGTGTGATCCGAAAGAAATCCTGGATTCTGGATCACTTTCAAATTTTTGATAACATTGTGGTCAATGGGGCCAAAAATTTTGTTTCTCAATATCTCCATTAATTATTGCCCAAAACTTATGAAATTTGACTCAGTGATTGACAATAGGAATCTCTATCAAATTTCAAAGGCTGATCTGGATCTGATCCAGAAGGCGGATTTTATCGCAATCTGTAAATCGATATATGGGGGAACTGTTGCGCTTGGCGGAGGTCTGCGTTCTCCAAGTGCTTTTCTAGTTTAAAAAAAAAAACTATTAGAATAGCTGCAATATCAGTTAGACCTGAGATGACATGATATGAGATATACATCTTTAAATGAGCCGACTCCTGTGCAGCTGTCACGTCATCTTGAAGGCTTCAGGTAAACTCGTAATCTCTCATGAATCCAGGTGAGCAGGAGGCGCTTCCTGACACTCTGAATCGCTGCATGCAGGACTTGAGGTTGTGTTGACGACAGAGTAAGCCACTGGGAAACCGACCCACAGCACTTTCCACAATCAGTGGGACTTCGGCTTTAGGCTTTAAAAGTGATCGCTCATAGCGTAAAACACTGCTAACGTCACTCCAGCTCATCAGAGTTTACAAAAGATGGATTCTCATTTTGAAATGCTTGGAGGTCAGGATTTCTAAACTAAGATTACCTACTGGACCATTTTTGGCCCAGGGTTTACTGATGTACAAAAAGTCACCACCTCCAGTGTGTTTGTAACCGTGTAACCCTGTGTCCCAATTTTAGTCACAGGGTTACAAACACACCTCCAGTTTGTTTGTAACCCTGTGACTAAAACTGGGACGTTTTCACAGTAACAAAGCGCAATTTTAGAAACGTATGCTCATGTCAGCTGCAGGAGCTGATGCTGCTGGATGTCATCAGCCAGAAAGGTTTTTTGAATGTTTTAGCAGCAGACTGCAGCCTGTACTTAAATGAGACACAAAGTCTGGCAGCCATCGCACAAACAAGTTCTCTTTTCTTGTGCTGCTTTGCCTTTTTCTCATCGTCCTTTTCACAGGTTTTGGCAAATCAAAGTAAACATCCCCAGCAGACTTCACCCACCCACTGCTCAGTCTTACTTTAGAGTAAACATTACAATTTCCCTGTAAATTACTGAGACTGCACTTCCACTGCTTCCATGTTTATTGAAAACCATTGAACACAATGCAAGTCAACTCTTTGAGATATTTGCAGCTTGAAATCTGGTAAGCAATCCAGTTCTGTGTAACACCCAATTCATTTTCCTTAGCAAGTTGTTTCATTTTCTATTTTTGGGTCACTCCTGTTTTTTTTTTTTGTTTGTTTGTTTGTTTTTGTTTTTTCGCCAGTATATCAGTTGGTCTCAAATCAGCTGGAAAATTCCTTAACTGAAGTTTATTTTGTTGCATTTTAAGCTCTGTTCCTGGTCTTTTAGGAGCACTGCTATTCTTTGACCACTTTGTGAAAATACAATAAAACAACAAATACAACATATAAATAAGTTATCAGTCAGTGAAGATTTGAGATTTAAAAGTCTAAATAGTTCTTATAGTAATAAGACATTTGTCAAAATGTCTTGAAAGTATACTAAAGCACCAGTCATTGTTGACAGCCCTGTGAGGCTCAACTACATGTTAACACTGGCATGCTAAAATTCACACACTGACAGTGACATCAAATGCTGCTCTTGAGTACTTTGTAGCACATTTGTACCAATAAAAAGGTATTTATCTTTCATGCAAGTTTTTTTTTATCTATCGAGAGGATGTTTAAGGACACTGTCTGGCCACAAAGAGTCACATACTCACATACAAATATTTTTCCTGGCCCAGCTTTGGTTTTGATTATAGCCTACAATGAACATGGAACTGGTTTGAGAAGCTTATACAATGTCACAGCATTTACTTCTGTTCAAAGATGCTTTCATTTTTTGTTTCCAACTTGTTACCCTGATGTACTCATAACTCGGAAATTTAGTCAATCGGGACTCGTCCAAACACAAGCCCAAACTCCAATCTTTATGTTTCCCAGCAAATCAAACATACTAAAACTAAATAAAAGGAAAAGAAGTACATAAGAAAATATATACAAGAAGAACAAACTGTGCAAGTTATGTAACATGAAATAACAGACTAAAATACCAATGTAACTGGTATAAACGTGTAGGCAATGAAATATACAGTTTAAAATTTACAGGCTATATTACAAATAAATTACTGTAGACTAAACTATCAAATGTACAGGGTATGAACTGTACAAGATAAATTACATTAAGAAATAAGATTTGCAGTCTTTGTTATATAAATAACAGACTAAGGGCCCTATCTTGCGCCAAACCTCCAAAACCTGCTATTAAGGGATATTAGGTATTGGGAGGGGCGTTCCCCCACAAAGAACGCAATCTTCCACCTCCCAAAACCCACGATCTTACCTGCAAAAACCACTATATTATGCACACATTATGCATGGGAGTGGTTAGGGCGTTCCACCTGTTAAACCAATCAGTGCGTCAGTAGCCATTGCCTTTAAGAGCAGGTTGCAGTACCTGCAAACTGCCATGGAGCGTCTTTTCACCCAGATCAGAGCAGCTCTCATGGACAGCTGGTCTGGGACTCTGCTGTAGAGCTTCCTCCTCTTTTTTCCTCCTCCTCCTCTGCACTGATATATACATAACTAGCTTTAACTAATGTGGAGCAAATGGTTTAATCATTTCTTTTGTACTCCAAGAAGTTCCAACAAACTGCTCAGAAAAAAATAGAGCCGGTGAGCTTCCAGGAAAGCATTTATTAACTAGAAAAGCAATCGGAGAGCGCAGACCTCCGCCAAGCACAGCAGTTGTGGTTGCTTTAGGGTTCAAGAAACAACTAAACAGCGCAATGTTATCGAAAATTTGAAAGTGATCCAGAATCCAGGATTTCTTCCGGATCACACCCAAAATAAAATCAGTTCTTCCTTTTCACATTTCTGACAACTCCTGAAAATGTCATCAAAATCCGTCCATAACTTTTTGAGTTATCTCGAACACATCCCCTGCGCAAAGACGCACAGCTGCGCCAAGACGCATAGCCGCTGGAAGCGGTGCTTTTTTCACAACAGAGTTCTGTGATCTCCTCGTTTCCTCCACAGCAAACATCTGAATGAGATCATGCCACAGCTGTACAGAAATCATCTGCCCTTAAGAGAATAATAACGTATGAAAGTAATACAGTGATGCATAATCGAGAGGTAGAGCCGGTTGTGCAGTCCGCATGTGACTGGGTGGACGCGCAATGACAGGATTTGGACGCGCTCTTTTACGCGCTGACATGCCAGTTGCGCTTTCCACAAACTCGGTATCTTGCGGTACTGGTGTCTCGCAGATTTTGGGTATTGGGTAATGGGTGGTCAGACCACCCATTACCCAATACCCAAAATCTGCGAGATACCAGTACCGCAAGATACCGAATTCGTGGAAAGCGCAGGAGACACGCCCATTGCCGCGCCCACAATGTGCTTAAGGGAGACGGCAAAATGGGTAACAGGTTTTGGGAGGTGGAAGATTGCATTTCGGTTGGCAGAGGCTCCTAAATCTGAGATTTGCAGGTAATGGGTATTGGGTATTGGGTATTGGGAGGTGCAAGATAGGGCCCTAAGTGTTACAGAATCTGAAATCAGACTATGTTACATAAATAAGCTAGAACTCAAACTATTAAATGTATGGACTAAGCTTCACATATATATGAAGCGGAGATAGTGACCAAATATAATATCAGCTAGAGTGCATTTACAGTGCAGGTTATGTGAATTAAAGTGTATTAAAAGTGAGTCAGCTGCATGCAGAACCACAATACACCCTAACTGATGTTAGATTATTAAATGCTCTTGCTTTCAGTAATAAACATTAGCATGAGTTTATTTTCTTCAATTAGATTTCACCAAGTGTTTAGTGATCACCAATTGCCATAATTTAACAATTTTCCTCACCACAGTTTTGTCAAAGATGAAAGTTCCCCTCTACAGTTCCTGTTTTTAATAATGCATAGTTAGGATAGTTCTTAACCAGATTTCAGCAGTCTATGGTTGTTTTGTTTGCTTGATGCAGACCAAACAAAGTAATAACTTTTCCACAACCACAGGATGTGTCTTGGAGGAAAGACAGCCCATTTACTGCATCACTTAGGGTCAAATTGCTTGTTGGCAGCTGAAACATGGAAAACTACTGCTGAATTCCAATATTCTTAATCATTAGTTGAGCTAAATCCACGTGGTGACTTTTTTTTTTTTAATTATTGTGGTGGGCCACCTGAAATACATTGCCATTTGGATCTTATTTTTTCAGTCTCGGTTCACTTTCTCTGATGTAAAAAATACTGTCACAATGTCAAATGAACATCAGAGACTGGAATGGATGTTCTTTCTGGAGCTCTTGAGTTCCTCTAATGAGCTGTGAAGTTGGATCAGTCAGAAGAAAAGCTTTGGAAAAACTGCCTCAGGGCTTTCCAGCTGTCACAACTAATTATTTGCTTGAAAAAAAGGCAGCAACTTTTAAGTAACATATGTTAAAAAAATTTTGTTGAAAGTCAACTATTTTGATTTTCTGCCACTGTTCTCTGTACCTTATTAACAAAATTGCTTGTATTCATGTTTGTGTGAATAAATTAATAAATTAACAGCTAAAATATGCTCAGTGTTCATCGTGATGTAAGATAAACTTCAAAAGTCTGCTATCTTTAATTGACTGAGACCAACAAACGATATGAATTTCATTAGCTATTTGAGACAGATTAGTTTTGGCTGAAATCCTCTGTATTTAACTACTTGCCTTCAATTCCTATTATTTGTTCTCAGTGGAGCTAGAGCGATCTAATGGATGAAGACAACGGATGTCCATCTGATCAGTTTAGCTGAAGACTGGAACAGATAGCTCACCAATGACTTTCTTTCTGAAATCAAAAACACTGGCCATGGACTCACACTGCACAGACGTCCTGCAGGGGTAACATACACACATCTGTCATAGTTCGCTGCAACTGATGCTGGCATCTCATCCTGATGTTGTCCACGGGGAAAAAGGAAACCAAAGAGGAACTGGCAAAAATGTGACTGGAGTAATATTAAGATTCAAACTTCATTTGAAAACTGTTCAGGATGTGAAATCCGATGTACATGCTAAGCCCACATGTAGACACATGCCCTCAAATATGGACATGTGAATGTGAGGTCAGTAGTGCAGACAGGCAGACATGTCAGGGCTGCTGGTTTGAGTGATTACAGGAGCTGATTTCATCAGTGCTCTGAGCCAAAAGGTGGACACTAATATGTGAAGCAAGACAGCAGAGCGTAATCACACACACACACAAATCCCTTATGATACAGGATGGACACTACATAATCCTGCGGTTATGGGTGTCCCAGGTGGGAGCGTTCAGACCTTCTTCTCAGGGCTATCTTTTACAGACCGAAGGTTCAGTCTGACGGCATGCCCAGAAACAATGGCTGTATTTATTCACATCCAGAGAACCCAGAGGAGCTTAAAATGCAGTCATGCTAATAGTTCTAATGAGAATATAATGAAACCAAATTACATACAATTTTTAAAAAATGAAAGACATGATGCAACAAAGAATTTGGCACAACATTAAAAAACGTATTCAGAATAATTTTCTTGAAAAGACAACCAACAGACATCCAGGTCAGATTTGATTGGCCAGGTCAGATCTCAACAGCTGCTTTGTGTTTGCTATTTCATGCAGCTTCAGGAGTGAATTTGAATGAATTAGAAACCCAGTTCATTACTTTATATAAGTATCTATCTGGGGGGAAAAAAATATTAAAGATGTTTATTTCTGTTAAACTAGGGATGGGACATTCAAGCACAGATTGTAATGGATGCACTGTTTTGATTTTATTGAAAATGAAAAAAAAAAAAAACTTTTTCCTTTAAAAAAAGACACAGTGTTTTGCATTGACCACACTTGACCATGAAAGATACAGCATAAGCTTGCACAAGCAGCACTTTTCCCTACACCATGCATCCAGGTGTGTCACCATGTCCATCAAGCAACGCTAATATTACTTCAACTGTGAAAACTGATCTGCTGGAAAGCATGAAGCCAAGATGGAACCACTGATCTCTACCAAGCTTGAGCGCCAATACATTCACATTCAAGAAGAGACCACTTCTCTCATGAGTTACTAAGTTCATATATCTTGAAATTTCTTTCCACAGGTCATGATGCTATGACTGGATTATTTCCTTCTGATCAATGTGATGGTGGTCCTTCTGAAAATATTTCCATAATCATGTAGATATTAACCCATATGGACACAGGCGTATTCTCTATACCTTCCTTGTTCAGTTATGGTCACTTCCAACTTTTGAACAAGACCAAGAATGTGATAGCCAAATACCATACATAATCAAGATTTTTGCAGATTATTTCACACAGCAGTTTCTGATACCATTTTGGATTTTTGTCCATCTTGTATTTAGTCTCTTTAAAAATAACCATGTCAGTGATCCCAGCCACAACAACATCAGACAAATATGAGAAATTGAAACTGCATGAGGACGGATTTTAAGAGACATTAACTTACAGGTTTGTATATATTATATTAGATGTCAAATTAAACAGGTGTTTGGTGTTTTGTTTTGTTACACTTTTCATTTTTAAATATAGTTTAAACACTTAATGACAGTCAAATTTTAGCTAATGATAACTCATATTATCTTTTTGACAAAAAGTCCATTTTTATTGTCAACATTTACTGAGTTTGTAATAAACCTATATAATTCTTATTTGTTCGGTGAAGTGCCTAAACCGTTTTTGACAAACTATGCTTTCAAAAAGTGACCTATATATTCTGAGTCTATATTCCTAACGTGAAGAGTTTGAACTCAGATTAAATTAAATGTTGCTCAAATTTGCTTCATTAGCTGAAATTGTAACGGAAGCGCTGTTGCCATGGTTCCCAGCGCACTGGTTTGGTGTTTGGTGTTTGGTTTGGTTCACCAGTCATGAACCAGTTAACTAAACTACAGTGATCCCTTGCCACTTCGTGGTTTGAGAACTGCGGTTTTAGTGCTTCGTGGGTTTTTTTTCCAGAAATATATAATATAATTTTAAAAATCGCGGAAACATCACAGGATTTTGTGTGCGTTCTCTCACAGTGAAGAAATGCTATGAGCCAGCCTGTCCCCTTTAAGAAGGTGGCCTTATGGGTAATGATGTGGCCTTATGGGTAATGGAGTGTGTGTGTCATGGGACGGCAGAACGAAAATGGGGTTAGATGAAAAGTGTAGTGAGCATCAACAGCAGCCCAGCGTGTATAGATTTACATTCTCTGTTAACCGACAGGAGCCCAACAATACAACCTGTGTGATGTTACAAGTTCCTGCAGTGACAGAATAAAGTGCTCGTTCCATGCAGAGAAAACCAGACTTTTTGTTTTGTTGTTGTTAGCGTGTTAGCCGCTAATTACCGAGCCAAAAATAGCACAATACCAGCGGTTTGTTTAGTACGGTTCAGAGACCAGTGGCTGTGAAGGTGACAGAAAGACCACAGTTGTTTGGCTGCTACTTTTTTGGGGATTTTAAACATATTTTAAACACATTATTAAGGCTCGGGGGGCTCCGGCTCCAGATCGCGGGTTTTGATTGTCGCGGGGGGCGGCGGTCCCCATTAACAGCGAAAAATAAGGGATCACTGTAGTGTTCTTGGATACTTGGAAGAACAGAAATGTAAGTTTCAGTTTTCATCGATTCGGTAGATAGACTTAAAAGCCTACAGAGATGGTTATTTTGCCAGAATTCTGCTGAAATACGGTAGGCCATGGGTGAGGCTAGCCCTTTTTTAAGGGTGCTTCAGCACCCCTAAATTGAAATTCAGCACCCCAAAAAACCTGGAGTAAGAAATGTTGTTATTCTAAAATTTTAGTTCCCATTTGACAGGCTTAGATAATGTCCAAAACTTAATCAATAGTTTGTGGTTTAAGTTTATATTTTAAGAATGAAAATGAAAACGACCCAGCCTAATGGTATCGTCCTCTTTTCACTAATGTTACTTCTCTTCTTCCTTGACCGTTTACCAGTTAGCGCGTTAGCTCAGTTAGCATTTCAAATTTCATTGAAATTTTCAAAGATTTGCATGTTTTTCAGTCAGTTTTTTTTTTCCCAAAAGATTATGCTCTTCTCTCATAAATGTCATAATGATTATCCAAAATCATTTTTCAATAAACGTTTTTTAGTTTTGTGTGAAAAAAGATGGGGTTGTGGGTTGTGGTGGGGCTCATTGGGTGCCTAAAGCTCTGACCCTAGAATCGTCCCTGATGGTAGGTAAACAAAAATAGTTCAAACTATTTCTTCCGTTGCAACAGGAACCACATAGCGACACTGCAACTACTTTTATTTGTGTGAAAAATAAATAAATAAACAGATGATTGTCTCCATCACTTCACTCTAATATATTTTCTGTCCCTAAACTGTGTGAGGTCAATTATTATCATTGACCTCTTTTTTCCAGCTGTCTCAGTTTTCCATAGAGTTTAACTACGACTAAGAAAAATATTAGCTAACAACTACTATCCAACAGTTGGCTATGTCAGTCATTAGTCTAGTTTTAGTTAGAACATAAGGCATGAACGGGCTAAAGCAGGCGCCATCCCGCTCTCCGTTCCCGTGAACAATATGTATTTTGTGTTTTTCCTTCTTTCCCTCCCTCTCCTGCGCTCTCCACTTCTCTCTCGCAGAGCTACAAGTGTGTGATTCGCTGCCTGGCCGTGCATATTAATGAGCCCGGAGCAGCGGGCTGCTTTTTAAAGGCTGCCTGCCTCTCCACAGAAAGAGACAGAAAGAGACCTAAACGGCAGAGTTTCATCCAAGTGCTCGGGACGCTCAGACGGAGTTGCACAATCAGCGCTTCAGAGAGGAACCCGCGGAGGTCCCTCACTCCTGGCGCCCAGCACGCACCGCAACAGGATTTTATCCACGACACCAAATTACTCTTCTTTGTCTCACAGCCCTCGAGGGATTGGATTTGTAGAAAGTTAAAAAAAAAAACAAGAAAAAAAAAATCTTTCCTTTCACTTGTGAAGGCATGGGTCGGTGCACGGTGGTACTGCTTTTGTTAGTGGTTTCCTTATACCTCCTGGGCACAGAAGGTAAAGTTTTACTTTCTCATTCATCTTGGTTTTGTTAACCTTTGGGGATGCTGGTGATGTAAAAAAAAGAAACAAACAAACATACATGGAGGCTGTATGGGGTGGTTTCATGACCAGTGTGCATTGCTGTGCTGAGAATGATGCAGGGATCAAATGCAAAATCCCAGTCTTCCTCTCAAAAAGTGAAGTCGATGGGAAGATCCCCAAATCCTCATCACAAGCTCAAAATCATGTTTGTTCGCTCACTAACTTCACATTGACATCACCAGAACCTCATAACAACATATGTTTTAGTTTTTTTTTTTTTTTTATCACCACTGTACTCATAAATTATTGTTTTTTTTTCTTTGTCTAGCAAGACGAGGGAAGCAAGCTGAAGTAACTCTAGTCCAATGTTCCAATAAGTATAATTTTAATTCAAGAGGACAAGCTTTTTCTCTGCATTCTTTTGTCTGTCAGACTTTTGGAGGAAAAGTCCCTCTATTCACCAAAGGCATTATCATATTGATATGTTACATAATTGTTTTGTTATATAGGAACATCATTTTGGGGACAACGTAAGAGTGACTATATATATATATATACAGACTAAATTCTTTGTTGTTTAAGTTTATAAAGTCTTGTTGATGTTTACTGGGCAAGCTGTACTATTGCTGTTTCTGAGGTGGTTGACATTCATCTTTCTCTAGTGGTCAGAAAATAGACGTAAACATGCTTTTTTTTTCCTGTTTGGCTGCGTGAACAGTTGGAGCTTGTTCTCTTTGCCCAATATTATGATATGATAGCGCCATAGTATTTCTTCTTTTATTAACCTTTGTTGCCTGTGCTCAGTAATGGTTCCACTGTGGGCCTTGTGACAGATTTAGTGGGTGGAGGTCAGCACAAATAGCAGGTGATGGATGGAGGAAACCTTGGACTCTCCGTGACATCACAGATATATGCCCTAGCAAATCTAATTTGCCCCGCTTCTTTATCAAGCAGCCTCAAGTTGCGACCTGTAGATGAAATTGTATGGACACTGATCAATGTACATAGGTAGTTTTGAAATGTTACAACATGCAGCAGTGCACCTTCTCTCCAGTGCATCATACATATGCAACCTCCAGAATCAAAATGTGTAACAGAAAAACAGGCATGAAAAGTGAGTTTTGTACAGTGGTTCAGGACAATTGAAGCCTTTTAGCGTAAAATCATCCCCTCTTAATGGATCTTAATGGAAAAAAATACAGGAAATGCTTTACTTTTGCTGATGTGCAGAGAACGACAACTCAAAAGTTTCCATTTTAGCACTACTATCATACAGCTTGATTCTATCTACAGGCCAATTTGTATTACTCTTAATGTAATTTGAATTTGGTTCTGACTAAAGCTAAAGCAATGTATCAGCAGAAGGGTTGCCAGATATATAAATAGGGACCTATCATAGCTATTTCAATACAATTTAAAAATGAACTGGGAACTTGATTGCATGTCTGGTTGCTGTCGAATCAGAAAGAATTAACTTTACTGTCAGTGTCTTGGCTGAAAGCCGTTCTGTGACTTATTCTGATTATTTTCTAATCCCCTGCATTACAGAGTCATGACATCGCTGCTTTGAGAAAATATGTGAACTGACAAGAACAGAACATTAACATGTGATACGTTTCTTAACAGCTTACAAGTGTCGGTGCACCAGAAAAGGGCCAAAGATCAGATACAAGGATGTACAGAAGCTGGAGATCAAACCCAAACATCCCTACTGCCAAGAGAAGATGATATTGTGAGTCACATTCTTTGTCATTCTGCTGCTTTCTCATATCTGTTTCTGCCTTCTCTATTTGCCTTTTATTTACTGACATTCCCTCATTTTCAGTCTTCTTTTTCTTCAGTCCTCTTATCTTCTTATTTACCCCATCCTTCTCCCAGTATTAATACAAATCACACAGTCAGCAGGTGATTGGCACACTTTCAGCTGTAGCTGTGCAGTCGCTGTCCTCCAAATTGCATACAGAATATTGGCCATATGTGCACGGTAAAAACACTGTCATCTGTGCTGAAAGTCTTCAATCAGCCAAAAGGACAAGGATTTAATTACACCCCATCCCCTGAAGGTGTTTTTTTTTTTCAATTGGAAAGATGGGAAGGAGGAAAGTGAAAATTTCCAGAACTTTCATGTTGTTTCAGCATCATGTAAAGATCTGCTCACCAGATTTTGTAGTGATAGATTAAAGCATTAGTTCCTAATGTATATAAATAATGTGTGCTCATTTGATATGTCAAAAGCTGGTCGTTGAGTTGAGTTGCTGCTCACTCACTTACGAGTCCACTCACCAGTCTTACCTTGAATTCAGTGCAGGCTATTTGATCCATCTGTCCGTGGGCTCTCTGCCATCTGTCCTTTAACACATGAAATCACAGCTCAGGCACACAGACAGCTATTATGGACCTTCGTGGAGCGCAGCAGGCTCCTCCCTGTTGATAACAGGTTCTCCAGTTCTACAGATTTCTACAAAGACTTGTAGTAAGTAACCTGTGGCCCAATTAGACACAAACCTCGAACTCTGAGAACCAATCACAGCTGTTGCATACACACTATTTTCCAATTGTCACAATAATCTCACATGTGAGTTTAGATTTCTGTGTGGAATATATTTGAAGATTAATATCAAAGTCACATGAGGTTACAAAAGATAGGGATGTTACGTCAGACAGGAATTCAGTTTAGTGTTCAAGACGCAAACTCTGCTGCCACCTGCTGCCATGTTTCAATCACACACAGAGCACAATGTGGGCAACAGCAGCAAACAGTTTGTGTGGATATGCATGTGTTTAATACTAGTGGACCTAACCCTATTTTGATCTATTTAAAAATGTTTATTCTACAATATAATAGCAAATAAAATCACATTTGATCAGATTTTTAAGGTTACATGGATCAATTTTCAAGACAAAACTGAGAACTCTGAAAATCTGAGTGTTTTTGACAAAGTAAGCATTTAGAATTATAACTTATTTTATATATGGTGACATATTTCAACACCATATTCCATTGTTTTAAAGTAACAAATTGCTTTTAGGGGTGTAATAAATTTGCCATTTGCAAATAAAGACAAAACATGTTTTTGTTTGTATGTATTAATCTGTATATATGTGTGTGTGTGTTGTCTAAAGTTATTAAAAGCAGTATCATTCAGCTGTTTTAGATGATGCAGTCACACATCAAGTATTTAGGAAATCAAGCATGCTCTCAAAAAACAAACAAACCACTCAAGCTTTCTTCAGCTCAGAGTTATTTCTGCGTGTGTGCTACCTGCCACACAGTCATCATTCATTGCTGCTCTGTTAGCATGAGATGGGGGCCACCAGCCGTTAGAGCTCAGTGAAAAATGAGCCTCAGCAGGCTCCGGAAAGCCAGAAAGAATGAGAGCGGGAGAGAAATAAGTATAAGAGTCCCCTCTCTGGGTGTTTGGCTCACGGCTCTCAGTTTGGCATTCTGAGTGGCAACTCTAAAGCTCAAACACACACAAGCAAGGAGCCCCAAATGTCCCTGTTCCTCCTTATTTCTCCTCGTTTTTCCTCATTTGCTCTTTTTTTTTTCCTCCTAGCTTTTGTACTTAAGTCTTTAACACTTCATCTTCTTCTCCCTCCTGTTATTCTTATCACTTGTGATTTTTAGAGCCAGTGGCTTCAGCTGCCCAGGTGAATGACAATAAGCAGGAACCAAAGCTCAAATTAACACAGTAATGAGGTTAAATTTTTCCCCCCTGCTGAGCAGCTTTCAGTTAAGAGTCGATTTGGCTTGCATGCATACACAAACAAGCTTATGTTCTTACCCGCACACTCTTCAAAACCCCAGGTCTTCTATTACAAAAAACACAGCCATCAAACCGAACCCTGAATAGTCAAACAAAGTGACATCTGAATGGGCAGGAAAATTGATTCAAAACCCTTTAATCGAATCATTATATACACTGACTTTGAGATTTGAGCCTTTTCTCTTCCAGTCATTTTGTATTCATAGTCTGCTAAGGCTTTGAGTGTGTCAGTCGATGGAGAGCCCCACCACCCCACCTTTTGTATTTCCTCCTTCATCGTCTTGTTTGAAATGAATATGCCACATGCAGACAGATTGTCTCTGTTGTTACTGTTTGATTCAATGAGCTTGGATGTCACATTTTTAAGTGGCAGCTCCATAATATTGCCCTTTTGCCAAGATGTTGACACAGCTGTTCAAGCTGATCTTTTGAATCACAAGAGCATTTAACTGTGATTTATACTGGCTGCAGTGAAGAATAGTGAACTAAAATTTGGGGCACAAAACATGTCAACTGTTTTCTCAACTGTGGTACAGCATGTTCAGCCCCCCTTCAGAAGATTTTAACTCACTTTCATATGGTTTAAAATAGCGTTTTTTACTCTATTCAGCTCTATTATTCGGTCCTCTTTTGTCAAACCAATAAAACTGTTTAACTGCCACATGGTTTCACTGTGGGAAATAAAATCTGATAGTGCTGTCCTCATATTTTCCTGACTGACCATTTTATGATAGGGCAGCAGTAAGACTCGCTTCACAGGCTTTTATGAGTGAATGCTTGTCTTGCAGACCTTCTATTCTTATGCTTGTAGAACATCAGTAGACATTCGTGTGCCATAAAAGCAGTTGGGGAGCTTACTGACCTGGAGCTTTAAGGATGAAGCCGTGCTATTAAAAACACTCAGCTTTAGTATTTCATTGGAATAACATGCTCTTCCCCTGAGACAGCAGACAGACAGAGGTGTCCTGGCCAGTCTAAGTCCAAATACAACTCCTGACCACTGTATTTCACTCAGCCAGATGTTTCAGTTGTGTCTTCACAAGTCCATAAATGCTGTTTCCTGTCTGCTTCCTAGTGTGACGATGGAGAATGTGTCTCGGTTCAAGGGGCAGGAGTACTGTCTTCATCCCAAACTTCAGAGCACTAAGAATCTGGTCAAATGGTTTCGCATCTGGAAGGACAAGCACAGGTAACCACCGAAGACCTCTAGGGTGATATTATGTAACAGACAACAGATTTTTAGTGAAACTGAATTTTAGAATGTTGTGCATGTTACTATTTAACAGTGGAAAGGAAATTGATTTATGAACGGTGTCTAAAAAGAATATTCACAGATATTTATATCCAGCCTTGATGTTACTTGAGCATAAAATAGTGAATCTACGCTGTTACGGTTACTGTCTCATGTGCTAAATAATGTGACTGCTCATGGAAATGGAACACCTCAATGTTTTTGACAATATACCTTTTTTGATTCCCAATAGAGAGGATGAAAAACAATCTATCATTTGTTTGTAGCTGATTAGTCTAGTATAAAGACTTGAAGACAACAGAGTCAAGCCTTCTGTAAACAACACATTCACCAACTTCTTTTCTAACTACTATAACTATAAGTGAAGGAACATATCAGTTTTCAGTGTATATAAATATATATATATATATATATATATATATATATATATATATATATATATATATATATATATATATATATATATATATATATATATATATATATATATATATATATATATATATATATATATATATCTCAGTATACATACAGTCATGGAAAAAATTATTAGACCACCATTTTTTTTTCACTTTCTTATTCATTTTAATACCTGGTACCACTAAACGTCATCATGTGACTAAAACAGACAGAAAAGAAAACACTGAATGCATAAAAGCAGTGTTTTTGGCAGTACAGCGCCATAGCTATTGATGTAAAAACTTAAGTGATTTAGGTTATAATCAAGGAAACCATGGAAAATGGTAAGATGTCAGCTCTTAAATAAAACTCTTATGAGCAATCTTTGTGGTTATCGTTATGTTTGTCCAAACAAATGTACCTTTAGTTGTACCAGGCATTAAAATGAACAAGAAACTGAAGAAAACAAGGGTGCTCTAATAATTTTTTCTATGACTATATATATATATATATATATATATATATATATATATATATATATATATATATGTATATAAGAGAGAGAGATAAATATATACTTTTATATATTTGTAATGCAGAAAAAACCTTTTAATTTTAGCTGTTACAGACTGCTGATGAAGCATGCAGTACTACATAAACCTAGTTTATTTTGAAGAGCTAACTGAAAAAAATATCTGAACTCACAGAGGAATTAACTCTGCTTTGCTTTTATCTGCAGGGTGTATGAAGCCTAGAACCTTGGCTGCCCAGAACACAGGGATCGAGTGAGTCAGACAAAGAAAGCCAACAACATCACCGGGACTGCTTTGTGAAGTACAAGATGTAATCTAAAGGGAACCTGTACTTCTTCCTCTTCTGCCTGAGTTCTGTCAAGTTATATGTAGTTTGTACATATTCGGGTGGGCTTTTTTTAGTCGGCCATCGATCTATTTACATCACTCACATTTCCAGTCTTTACTGTAGTTATATTTGTCAAGTAGAGAAGCAGACACCACCATCTGTCTTCAAACTGGTGCAGATTTGTTTGGGTGTTATTGAAAGGGATTTCTCTTTTTTCTTTGCCTCCTAAAATTCTGCAAAAAAATAAAGACTGTGTAAGAGATTATGATAAAAGAGACAAACCTCTGTATTCGCCAGAACAGGTATATTTCTACACTGCCAGCATTTACAATCTGGTCAGCCATGTTGAGAGCTTGTAGCTGAAATGCAATTAGATTGTCTGTATTAGTAGCAGAGAGGCAGCGTGCGGTTAAATGTCATACAGGTGTTGCCATTGAACATACAGACTGAGGAGATTCACCACTGTGGGATTTTCTGTATGTGTGAGTACGTGTGTGGGTATATTTAGCAAGTCCATGCTAGATACGTGTCAAAGAAGCACAATACTTCACACCAACCTCCTCGTAAAATTATTGTCTCTTTTAAAACACAAGGCTTGATTTAATAGATGATGAACTGTTAAAAGAAATAATTTGTGCCATTGCTATACACATTGCTGTGTGTCTATGTGAGTGAATCCAAAAGCTTGATTATTCAATCCACAGAGAAGGCAGCCCTTTGGGCTTCACTCTTTCAGTAGATGGACTTTTTTAAACATTTATTTTCCTCTTAAAATAAAGGTGTATTGAAGCAATATATCATATAAACTGTCTCTACAGTCCTTTAAATTGAGTTGACTAAATGCATCAATATCTTTTCACATTTTGTAAACAAATCTGTTTATGGCACTCAGACTCAGTTTTTCCCTTGAAGATGTAAATGTTTAAACAAAATAGGTCTAAAATAAGTACTTTGATTTTTTTTTTAAAGGTCTAAAGGGGCAGTTTAGGTTTTAATAAATACTACTCAGACATTATACATTTTATGTTGTGAAATAAGAGTGGCACTTGACTAAGTATGAACAAAAACATCACAGTGACACATAAATTACGATAATTGGTATTAGAAGACACATATTATTCAGTCCAAAAGAGAGACTATTTTTAATTTTTATTTTTTCTTTTTTCACAACAGTGGAGCTTACCAGCACACAGGAATGAGCCATATCAGATTTTGGCAACACTGATGATACATTTTAATGTTTTAGTTGTGTTGTTGGATATGATTTGTTGATAGAAACTGTTCAGAATTATCCTTTAAGATGGGCTCTGTATAATAATGGTGTCAGAAAAATAAGTGGTGAATCAGTGGGAAAAAAAAAAAAGAAAATACATATTTACATTAGAAGAGGACAGTTAGACAGAAAACTCCAGGATTCAGACTCATATTCATGGTTCAGATACAAAACAATCTGGAAAATTTTAAATAAATGGTAGCCTATTTTGCTCTCTAATAATCTCTCCTCCAGTGGTTCTCCTGAGCAACTGTCTTTTTTGTCCTTACTTTGTATGCTGTCCATATACATCACACATGTAATATGTAATGAGCACATTTTCTTGAAGAAAGTGTGAATGACTTTTGTTCTTTTTTTGTATATGAAAAAAATATATATCATAAAAACATTGTTCACATGCTGAACTGGCTGGTATATTAGTGAGAATGAATATATCTTATGACTTTGTAGTGTCATGGATATATGCATATCGTATCACTGCATTATATATTTCTTTTCTTTTGTGTTATTTAAACCTTGGTTCAGTAACAGATATTTTATATTTTTGCAGCTGTGTGTTCAGACTGGCCCACCAACCACACAGCTAGTCATTCCATCAAGTGTAAAACAATGAAAACAGCAATAAAGTGTCTGTAGAGCAGCTCGTGTTTTAATTAGATTTTTTTTTGAGTCAACTAATGATGTATTTAAAACAACATAGAAAGTAAAAGGTTGTAAACATGTAAAATTAGAGGATGAAGATATCAATTTTAAAGTACAGTGCTGTACATCAGGTAGCCACCAGGTGGCACTATATTCTAACTGACCTGTCATGCAAGTACATGGGAAAGTTATTTTATCACTAAATATTTAAAGTTCGCAGTGCCAGAGCAAACACACTTAGTTTATTTCATACATACAACAATAAATTCGTGCAGACACAGAGATAGGATGCTGTATGAGAAGTCTGTGAGACAAACATTTCATAACTCTACTAAGGGAGAGAAAAATGAAGACAACAGCACCAATTAAAGCTACAACTTCAAGAAGTTAAGTTCAAAATATGCAAACCTGATTTAAAATATGCATCTAATTAGATCATTCAATATACTTGCATTACACTTTCTTGTCATTGGGATGCTTAGGGCATTTATTACATTAATAGGTTCTATACAGTTGAAACATGCCCCCAATCCCTCTGCTGTGAAGAATCGTTACTTTCAGAAAATCAATTATTTATTAATTCCATATCTCCATGGCAACTACAAATGAAGAGACTTTGGAGTATTTTAACAATACCATAGTAATATCTCAGGATCATCAATGTGCCGACAGGTGAATAAAGAGGAGTACAATATTTGCAACGGAAGTGGATAAAATAATACAAAATACCGTGTGTGTGTAGAATACAAGCGCCACAATTAAGCTACTGTATAATGTGTATTTGTGTAGCTTGAGTATTTATAGAAAGGACTAGTGTAACATAGCTCTTCCTCTGTAATTCACCTCTAATTTAAATCAGTAACTTTATAATAAAGAAATATACCATTATATTAACAAATGAACGACAGAGAAATTAAAGTCGTTAGGAATTACTTGTGTTTCCGTGTATTAAGCCTTCTGTCTTTGCCTGTCTGCAGGGTGGGGTCAGTATTTGGCAGCTGTCTCCCGCTACGCTCTCAGTCAGAGGGGCGGGGTCAGTATTTGGCAGGTTCGTCCCTTGAGGGTGTGCGTACGCGTGTGTGTGCGCGCGTGTGTATGCGAGTCTCTCTAAGCAACGACCTGCAAACTGGCATTCGAGCCAGTCCGAGCTTAAAAAAAGGAGCCACATTAATTACCAAGTGTCTTTGCAATGCTCCCGACGATATTCATACATCGTCTGCTTTGATCCCGTCGAAGTTGTCGTCTTTCCAGACGTCGTCTACAAGAAACAAGACCAGAAATTGATGCATCTTGCTCCGCGTTCCTGTTTGTTTTGACCTGGTAAGGCTCCCCGGAGAGACTTATTAGCTCGCTTCGCTAATAGCGCTTCTTCTGGTCCTCTCAGCATCTCGGACGCTAACTGGTACTAGCCTGCTAATGCTAACCCCGGTTTAACGTTCTGTGTCACTGGTTTATTTAATTCAGCGTGTGTGTACCGCTTTCGGGAATTTGCCGTGGTTGTATTAATGTTACTCAGATGCTAATATTTAGGCATTAGGTGCCTTATCTGACATCATTTGTGCCAACTGGAAGCTAGCGGCTAACGGTTAGTAGCAGGAGAGCTTCCATCACATCTGTGGCTCCGCTGCGGGCGCAGGAAGAAAACTGTCACTCAAGATTAAATAGTTCAGTAGGTTTTAGTTGATGGATACAAGACTCGTTCAGTGCATGCTGTGTCCCGTTTTTACGGGCATGTTGTGTTTAATCTTTTTTTTTTTTTTTTTTTTTTGCCAGATAGCAGTTGTGTGTCTGAACTGCATTATGAAGAAGATGCAGTGAACAAGTCAGAGTCACCTGGTTCTGACCCGACGGTTTTTGTGAACCGCTGCTCACGGAAACGTCGTGCTTCTTGTGTTTCGGGTGTCTAGAGTTGCTTTTCTCCTGAACAGTGTGTTAGGGTTGGAGGTAGTTTCGTTTTCTGTTCTCTGTTCCGTCTTTTTTTCTTCTTTTGTATAACTTCATCAGTGACATGGATGCTTCCTACTCGGTTGAGAATAACCGTCTGTGCTGGAATGTTCTGGTGTTTTCTGTAACACCGAGGAACGTTAAAAACGTTGTACTTGTATTGCTGATACAAGTTAATACGTTTATTTCTGTTACTTTTCACAGATTTCTTTGCGTCGCTTTTCAATGAGACGAAGGATCTTTATTTCTGGACACTTTGAACTCTTTCAGATTGCATAATCGTTTCCGGCCATTGCTCAGAAATAGAAAGGATTGGTCTCTTTGTATGGTGCACAGTAGGCATCAAATAACATACATTAGAGAAGAATAATGCGATGTTTGCTTTCAGCTATTCATGAACATTCGTCTAATTTGGGTCAAAATATAGCATTAATTCTTTTCAGCTTACATTAATAAAGTTGATGGGCTGTTTGACAAAACATGTATCTTAAACTATATCTACTTGTCTTCTAAAAGCACAAATACAACTAAACCTAAATGTACTTTTTAATGCAGTGTTATTTGTTTTCTATCTAATTGACTAGAAAAATCAATTTATGTAAAGAGGCAATGCATTAGAAAATATTTAACAGCTTATTAAACAATCAAACTGGGAAAATGACCATAGCAGTGATTTAAAATTTAAATAAATATAAGTTTCTGTTCCACATCACTTCTAACATGAAATCAACTGTAGCATGGTGATATTTCACCGCAACAACCGTCAAACCAATAACTCTATCTAACTATTGTCTTCTTATTATTACTTTTATGCATTTGCTATCTTAAAACAATCTGAGGTGTGTGACTCTGCAATGAAGTTTACGCTGTTACGGTCTGTGGATAATCTTTAAAATGCCTTCTTTTGAAAACTAAAAGATGAACCTCTCCTGATGACTGGTCACTGACATCAAGTCATGGCAAGGAAAAGAGATGGCGATGTAATTCATGTCAGTTTAATCATCCTTTGTTTGTTAGCTTCTAAAGGTGAATGGAAACAACTTTAATAATTATGCAAACTGATGGACATCAGAGTGATGCTGTTCCTCAAACTTATATTATGGTTTTCAGTTTTGGCTCCCAACGATCATAACAACAATGTAATTGAGGAAAAAAAAACTATTATTTTGCCAGATATTCTTTCTTGTGTTCAAAATGACAAATGCCTTTCAAGCACAGACTTCTGTTTTATGTTACATTTGATAAATGGAGACTCCTCAACAAGTCAGTGGACAATTGTTAAAAGATAATAAAGATTTAAAAAATAATTATGACCCCCCCCCCCCCCATAATCAAGTAGACATATAGCATCAATATAAAAGAATTGCAGGCAATTATATAGAGACAAACTACATTTTTAATAATCTTTTTATTTTATTTTATTGCTCATATCGAATCAAAAATGCCAACTGAACCATCAGTCATTAAGTACAAATCAGACTGGGAGCGTTTGTATTCAAAACTAACATAACATTTCAGGTCATTTATGTTATCTACAAAAAAACTGCTGAGACTACTCAAGTAATTAATTCCCTTCTTTTGCAACCTCTGTTGTCCTTGTACAGTACGATTCATATTTCAGTATCATACATCTCCAAGTGTGTGGATGGTTGTTTATATGTGGCCCTGCAGTGAACTGGGGACCTGTCCAGGGTGTGCCCTTGCCTTTCTCAAGACAGTTGGGATATGCCCGAGCAGACCCCAGTGACCATGAATAAAAATAAAGCAGCCTCGATGATAGATGATTGGATATAGTTACATTGATAAGGCGTTCAGCTTATGATTAGTATGTTAAATGTACATACATGGGGGTTGAAAGTTTGCAATTTAAATGTATAAATTTGCCTTGCATAGACCAGGAGTTTACTTAAAAATTGAAAAGTTTGTTTTAGTATATACTGATGTTTTTAACTCTTAAATGTGACCTTCTTACATAGTTTAGTTATTTATCCAGTTCATAAAAGCTGCTTACTTATTGTGTAAGAGAAAGCAGAAATATGTTGGCACTGAACCTGGAGTAAAGGTCAGCTTTGCCTTAAAACCTGCTGCTGAGTCAGTCACTCCAAAAAGCTTTAGATTGTACTACACTCACCTGACAGTATATTTATACATTGTTAAATCTCAAACAGTTCAGGATAAGAGTTCAGAAATAAATCACACCTTTGGAAAGGATACTCTTTTGTTCAGTACTGGTTTGAAATTTGAAGTTTTAGTTTATATTCGTGGTCATCCTGGATGCTGGAGGTTTTCATGTTCAACTTTGTTTGCGATACTTAGAGGTATTTTTTTATTATTTTATAGAGGAAGATGATGGCACTGGAAACTACAAGCTTTAAAACATTATTGTTAAAACTTTCTAAAATTATAGAAACAAAAACTTGCTATGGCAATGCTTTTCCATAGCCATAGCTTAAGATAGTTTAAAATAGATACTACTATAAAAAAATGATTGTTACATTTATTGTATAATTGTATTATTGCAGTTATTTGAGCTATTCTTTATTAGTTTTGCTGAGTTGATTCCACTTATTTAAACAAATAATGTGAGTGACCTTTTATTTACATTAGCATTCTAGATTTTGTTGCATCACCAAACACCACAGAACCACTGTGGACATATTTGGGTTTTTCAGTGAAAGGAAACCATCCAGTAACTTTGAGGAGGTGGTTTGTTGTGAGGGAGGTCAAGGATGCAATACTACTAATCTGAATGAACATACCGATCATACAGATCCAGCCTTAAACAATAATAGTAGCATAGAATAAACTGAAAAACAAAATTACACCTTTAAATACAGTATGACAGTTAATAGTGAAAAAATGTTCATGATTGTGTCATGGCTGAGCTGCATCTATCAGTTATTTTAATTACTGACTAACCTGCCAGCCATTTTCCTTAAATAATCATTGAGAATCATTGAAATGTAAATATAAGCAAAATATACATTCTTTACAAATCATTTGATCAGTATTGTTATCCAGCTTATTAAACATGAATCACGAGATGTGAGATATGAGATGTTGAAAGTGATAACTTTAATTTCCATAGAACCAGTGTTTCCAAATGCACAAAAAAAAAAAAACCCTGTTTGACATTCACTCTCTCTTTTAACTGGTTTTAAGAGGAAGACATTGTCGTTATATGCGTATGCATTAAATGAAAAGTCAGTGAGATATTTGAGGCTTTGAAATGATTAACCTTCAGACTCATTGAGCCTGCTGCAGCTGAACCTGTAGTCCTTTATGTGGAGGATCTCACGTAAGCACATACCAACAGTGTCAAAACTCTCCAACCTCCAACTGTGTGAGATAAGACTCGTATGTAAGACGAGCCATAGATTTATATGGAAGGAAAGTGAGCGCACACAGCTGCTTGCTGTGTGGACCATTGTTGCCAGGTCCCTGAGTGGTTGTTTTAGACTCTGTGGGTGGTTGCCAAGCTAAACCAAAAAGCTGGACCTACACCATCACAAATTTACCAGATTTGATCCTGGTCAGCTCATGTAGCAGCCTTTCAGAGAATACTGTTTTTGCAGCCTGTTTTTAATATTTCAACACTAAATTTTGTTTTATAACTGTAGAGTAATGAAGAGTGAATTAAATGACAGGCATTAGTTCCTTTGAAATCTTTCATGTTATAATCAAGGATGAGAATACCGTGAACTGAACTGAAGGACGGAGATGTTCTGATGCTGAGAAAGAAGCAGTGGAAATCCAGAATACAGCCAGAACTTGCCAAAGGCAGTTTCATGCAGTGTGGCTCTGACCCGGCCCAGCGATTGTGTAAATCAAGATGGCCCGTCAGTTTGTTGAAATAACACACGGTTTCATTGGAAGGAAAACTTTCCTTTTTTTTTTTTTTTTAATTTTTTGAAATATTGAATGTAAACATGTTTATTCTGTTTACTCTTACACTCTTTTGCTTTGAAAGTTTAACAAAAGAGGGGAAAAGGCTAAGGATCTGTCTACTTCCCATTACAGACCTCAGAAAGAACATTTCTGAAGTAAGAATGGGCCTGGAAAATTGCAGCAGTGTATCTCTTCCTATTTTATTTTAATCTACTCAGAAATTTGCAATTATAGCAGAACTGAAACTGCAGCTTCATGAACACAATATGAATATGTTACTTTGCTGATCATTGTGCAATAAATCATATAATATATAATATATTTTTCTTTCAAGCCATTTCAGCTTCTAGGTACAAGCATTTTTACAAGTTTGTTTAGATATTCTGTTAAACCTTTGGGATATTAAAACACTTCATTTGTATCAGCTGCAGTAAGCAAAAAGACAAGCCAAGTTCATTTGTAGAGCACAATTCGTACACAAGGCAATTCAATGTGCTTTACAGATACATAAAAATCACAAGATGGCAAACAGAATCATTCCATATCATAAAATCATACAAAATTATTAATGAATTAAATTAAAAATGAATTTAAAATGAAGAGTGCAGATAAAATCCTTCATAAATTAAATTAAAAATGGAAAAAATGCAGATAAAATCATTTCAGTTATCATATGCACATCTAAATAGAACTGTTTTCAGTCTGAATTTGAACATTGTCAGAGTTGAGGCCTGTCTCACATCTTCTGAAAGAATGTTCCAGAATTGAGCATAAAACTGAACACAGCTTCCCCTTGTTTAGTCCTGACTCTGGACACCATAGTTAGGGCAGGCGGCCCATGAACAGAGGCTACAGTCCTCGGCGCAGCGCTTGCGAGTTCGACTCCCGCCTCGTCGACAGGAGCCGGGAGCTGCATGTCTTCCCCTTTCCTGTCTGTCTCTAATGCAAATAAAGGCCACTAAAAAAAAAAGAATCTGAGTTGGTTAATACGGCTCTAACATGTCAGAGATGTACTTTGGGCCTAGGCCATGAAGAGACGTGTACACAAGCTTAGCTGTTTTAAAGTCTATTCTGTGAGGGACAGGAAGTCAGTGCAGAGACTACTGGACTGGACTAATGTGGTCGTATTTCCTGGTTCTAGTCAGGACTCGTGCAGCAGCATTCTGGATGTACTGCAGCTGTCTTACAGCTTGAATCTACAGGGCCATGTTCTCCTGCTGTCAATGACACATCGATCTCATCTGCATAGTTGTGGTAGGACACATTACAGCTGCATATTAGCTGGCCTAATGGAAGCATGTACAGATCGAAGAATAGGGGTCCCAGGATTGAACCCTGAGGAACCCCACAGGTCACGGCCATTTGGTCTGAGACACAGTTACCAATTTCAACCAAGTATCTCCTGTCCCTGAGATAGGAAATGAACCAGTTTAAAGCCGTTTCAGAGATTCCCACCCAGTCTTCTAACATCTGTTATAAGATTGCAGGGTCAACTGTGTCGAAGACGGCGCTTAGGTCCAGAAGAACTAAGACTGAGACTTTCCCTGCTTTTATGTTCAAGCAAATATTGTTTGTCACCTTGATCAGAGCTGTCTCAGCTGTGGTGGGGCCTGGAGCCTGATTCAAAACTATCAAAAACATTGTTAGACAGGAGAAAGTCAGTCAACTGTTGATATGTAACTTTTTCTAGGACTTTGCCAAGGAATGGCAGGTTTGGTTTGGGCTGATAGTTCTTCAGCACTGTGGCACTGTTCTTCTTTAGACAAGGCTTAATGACAGCAGTTTTTTAAGGCCTCTGGGAATGTTGCAGTGACAGGTGTGAAATGTGAAAGCCCCAGGTGTCTAGTTGGCAGCAGAATAGTTGTTTGTGTTGTGGGTTTTGTGAATAAGTGTGATGCAGAGTCTCTTCATGGCAGTTGCTCAAATTTAAAAAATTGTTTGATAGAAGAAACATATTGTAGTGTCCAGACTTCTTTTTTTTTTGGCTTTACTCATAGATAAAAACCAGTAGCTTTTCAGTCTGATTTGGTCTTTTGAAGCATGGGTGTAAAAATATCATTCTAATTATGCGATGTGAGCACTTCAGATTGAGATGGTTACATTTATTCATCTGAATCAATTATTTCCCTCTTTCATGTGTATGAGTTGATAAATAAGACATCTTTCCTCTTTTGCTTTGAGTTCATGTCTTTGTTTGTTGTAGCATGCCACAGTTTATTAACTAGTCTGTCAGTGTCACTGTGTATTTCATTTGAGAAGAGCCTCAGCTTGAGGACATGAGTAGGCAGATGGAGAAATCCTGTACTGAGCAGCTGGTTGGGCTGAAGTAATCTGGGGTGAGAACATGTTCCGAGTAGGTTTAAGCACATTGCTTGAGCTGTTCAGCGTCTGCTGAATGTGTCAGGTAAGAGAGTGCGCAGTAATGGAAGTCACGTGGCTAGAATTACATGATGACACACTGCCATCATTTATTTGCTTTCCCCTTTTCTCTGTGTCATTTAGAAGAATTTTTTTTTTCTTCTCTGCAACAACCACTTTCCTGCTAATAACCAATCGGATACAAATCCAGAGATGTTTACAGTTATGCACAGAAGAGAATTGAAACCTAATAGCTCGTTGTCACCAAAAGCTTTGATAATACGCCATTTCTTGTATTCTGTGTGAGAAAATAGTTGTAGCTGCAGTCATTTTGCTTGGTCATTCTTTGGGTGACTTTCTGTCTGCTCATTTGGCAGCTTACTCTTACAGCTAGTGTTTTAATCTGTTGTTTACACTTATACAGTTGGGAGTGACAAGAAAGACTTGTGTAAGTTATTTGTTCTGTTTTGATTAAATCTTATTCAGTCCTGATATAACTGAGCAGCTGCTTGTTACTCTTCGTTGTTAAACAAGCAGCTTGGGTTTTCCCGTTGGTTCACAAGTATAACTTCCTCACTGCAATGATACCTCTTTCATAGAACTGTCATACACAGAATAGAAATACAAAAAGAAGAAGAAGCATGCATTAGGCCGGATGCATGTTGTTGTTAAATGCAATGGTATGGACATTTTCATCATTATTAGATGGTTTGAGAAAGGTAATTCAAATACTTTTTAAATCAGTAAAGTTTAACATTTTTGTCTCAGGTGGCCAGTACAGTAAATGATGTGCTTTTTTTTCATTCAGATCTTATTATGTGTAATGACATCAACGTTACTGTGAATTACATAACTAAAGTTTTGGTTCGAAGATAAACTCTTTTATAATACCCAAATTCAGTATTTATGAACAAACAATATCTATGTTTACATGATTGTTTGTACATCTTTTTCTACTTGCCAGCTGCTGTGTTCTTCCTTTTGCTTTCTGTTTATATGTGATTAATGATTACAAGTATGTCCAGGAAATGGCTTTATCAACATAGATGCCTACATCGTAATATCAAAATTTGGACTTCAGTATTTGAATTACTGTGAGGGTATTTCTTTACTTTATTTCTTTTATATTCTCCAACTCTAATATATAGATAGATGGATAGATAGATAGATAGATAGATAGATAGATAGATAGATAGATAGATAGATAGATAGATAGATAGATAGATAGATAGATAGATAGATACAGATTATTCATCTGACACACTCACTGTGAACCATTGTTTTTGTGTAAAAAAAATTAAATTGGACATATCACTTAAAATGAAACTGGCAAATTGCAAAGGCACAAAATGGATGGCCAGAACTTTCATCCGAGGAGCCTCTGTGAGGGGTTTTAGTGATCAACAGTTCTGTTTTGATAAAAAAAAAAAAAAAAAAAGTCTGTTTGGTTGTTTTTATAATTCTTCACAGGAAAAGAAGCATTTATGACTTTTCAGACAAACAGTCCGAGTTAGATATGCCTTCGCCTGCAGAGACGGATCAATGTGAGCTCTAGAGTTGAGTGTCAATCTAACTTGATGCAAATGTACCACACGAAATGTAGCTTTTCCTTCCACTCCCACAGATCCAGCCTTCATGCAGCATTTTTTGTTTCCACTGTAGGCGTTCACGGTTTTTTTCAGTGTCGTAACTCCTCAAGGAAACAAAGTACGGTTGTTATTTTGCTGTTCTCTAGCATAACAGCCCTTCTGTAAAAAGGAGTGCATTCAAATATGAAAATCTTGTAACATAGATTGCTAGGCTTGGTTATCAAATATAAACAAGCAACGGGCAACTCCCCCCCCCCCCGTTTAACATCTTCAGTGATATTGTGTAGTGAAACCTACTTCTAGCTTCAGACTCTTTGGTTGCATGGGTGAATTAATAGACTAATAATACAATATAATAATAATATGTTTATTACAGCTCTACGCCCAGTCCTGATGGGTTTGCTGGAGTGCATGAAAAAAGGTTAAGCTGTTTATCCCTTTGGGCGGGCATATCCATCAGATTCTCAGGCTTCAAAGTAAATCCTGTAGAAGACAGTCAGGATGACACAACATTTATGCAGAATAAGATACAAATAAATCATTAAAGAGTGGGTTTATTTTTTTATTAGACTTTCCCTTCAATTTTAAAATAAGTGAAATAAGACAGTGCAAGTTTGGTGCCTGTAAGTCATAACAAGGCCTGGGAAAAGCAGCTCTGCCCCAAAGACGTGATTATTAATTCATCAGTGAAAGGGCCAGTCTGGGAGGAGCAGCTAAACTAGGCTACAGCAGTGAGCTGCTGCAGATTCAAGGGCAAGCATGCTGCCATCACAGGCTGCTCTTTTTTTTTTCCCACTTTATCCTTACCTCACCTTTTCTGTTTTTACTTCTTCACTGTTAGATGATTTTCTCTTCTGAGCTATTTCTTTTCTGTGTAGTACTTTATTTTCTCAAACCTGGCTTCTCCTTATTTATTGGGCTGTTTTTCTTCACCCTACTGGTTTTGCCTGACATGACCTGCTGCTTTCTGCCTGCAAGAAAGAAAACCACAATTTTATATATGCAAGGCAATACCGATCAAAAGATGCACTCAAATTATATCACTGCACCACATATTTAAAGTTTTGATTCGCAGTACTCGTAGGTGACCATCATCACCTTGTCTTTTATTAATAACTAACTGAATTGATAAAAAATACTGTATTTATCACTGAATAATTTCCTGGAATGGAAATAAATGTCTCTCTAAACGTAGTTGCAGTTTCAGGCTGTACAATTTTCCCTGGAAGATCATGTATTTGTTCCTTCAGTTCATCTCATTTTGCTTTTCTATTAGCCTTTTTGTAAGACAGCAATTGATAGTACTTGGATATACATATAGCACAGTGCTGTTGTATGTTTTTCTTTGAATTTGTATTTTAAATATGTATTTGGCAACAGATTCATTAATATATCAATATGAGATCACATTGACTTCGTTAAAGTTGAATAAAAGTAAAGTGCAAATCCCAGTTGTGGACAGACATAAATGAGAGACTGCTATGTATTTCCCTATTATGTAGCATGTTCTTAGTAAAATGTAATGACTCCAATTTATTGTGCTGTAAAATAAGCCAGCACATTAACAGACTCAGTGTAACTTTATGTTATGCACACTAATCACTCAGTTTTATTTTCTCATAACCTAGAGACAGGACGATTATTAGTATTCATCCCTGGCTACCTGCCACAAGTCAAATAAGAAGAGTTGCTGCTAATGGCACACATCTACAAATGTGGTCAGGGGGGTTTCAGTTCGGCTTCTACAATCCATGGGCCTTTATAGTTGTGCATGGTGGATATTATTAGATGTTACATTTCCTCTTTCTGTGTTACTACACTGTAGGCTGTCATTTGCAGACATTTTACTCTTTGAACTGTTATTTATTAATGTTTTGTATACAGCTAACTGAAACAGCTGTGTATAGCGGAGTGCTGCTAATAACACCAGAGCCTCTGAGATCAACATGATACACTAGCACCAGGTTATTGATAGATTTCCTGTTACTTAGTGTCTTGCAAAGCAATTCAAACATCCTGAATGGCTAAGTGGCCTGATGATAGTAGAAAATGAACTTTTTCACGATTTGACATGTTGTTATTGTTATCAGGTACTTGTTTCTCCTGGAAGCTTTACATTTGTTTTTGTTTTATGGCTTGTTTATAATGTGAGCCAGAATAACATGACATCCAAAGGGATGCTTTTGCAACTATTACAGTAGCTGCTGCGTTAAAAGGAGCTGGCAGTGACATGTTGTTCATTCCACTTGTGACAGTGAGCGTCTTAGTCACATGCCCAGTGATTGATGGAGGAGATTTGGATCTCTACATACTGGTGTTTGTCACAAGTGTTGGTTGGGTGCTGGTTTGGATGTGAAATGCCATGCTCACGCTGCAGAGTACAAGGAAGTTATGTGTTGTGAAAAGGTCACAACAGTGTATACGCAGCAAAAATACCATGCATTCGTTTTCATCCTGATGGTTTTATGGAACCATAAGTTACAGAGAGAAGTTATGTGGGTCCCAGTCTGTAGTCAGTAGTGATTTCTCATTGTTAGACCTTTATTTCACTGAGCTACCCACATATCTTTTTATTAGATTTTTTTTTTTTTAGTTTTTAATAGTTGTTTGTTTCAATTTAACAAACAAACAAACAACTTACCTACAAGTTTCAGATACTCTGATATAGGTTTGTCTAAAAGAATTGGTCGTAGACTTATCTGTTTTTTTGTTTATTAGTCAGCTTGTCTATAGTTATTTTATTATTGGGATATTTTTGACAATTGAAAAAAAGCATTGAGTTAAATTTGATAATATTTTATTTGTGTAATAATGATAATGTAAACATATTTAAAGATATCAATCCGATGCCTTTCTTTTTCTAATTGCTGATAAAATAGACCCCAGACAGTAAATAATATGTTTAGACATGGAGAAAAAAAATGTATTATTTGTGCTACAGTTTTTTTTTTTGTTTTATTTAAAATAAAAAATTAAAAAGTAGTGACAGCTTGTGCATTGGCTAGTGAGCACAAGAACATGGCACTAAGAAATACACTAGAACGGTGGTTCTCAAACTTTTAATACTGCGTACCACCTGAGAAACTGTTCAGCTCTCTGAATACCACCATGATGACCAATTTTAAATAAAATATAGCCATATATGCCTTCTCAATGAGCTTTAAACACACAGAGATGTTTATTCCTTGTTGTGGTTACGTATTGTTGCCTGAATTGTTACTTTATTGAATGAGACATTTACAACTCCAACAATTCTCACATACTCATACTCTCATACAGAGTAAAATAAAAGCACTCAAAAGTTGTTACATCTGCACTGCAAATGAATATGCAACAAATATTTTTTTATAAAACAACTTTAATTATCTCAAGCTACACATTTCGTTTGAAACTTATTTATAATGCATTGTATGTTTCCGATTTTTTTTTAAAAAGTGAAAATGTGGAAAGTCATGACGTCCCCCCGCGTACCACCAGAGAGCGCTCACGTACCACTGGTGGTACGCGTACCACAGTTTGCGCACCACTGTACTAGAGTACCATTTATTGCAATATTTTTTGGTTTTATGATTATGATATTGTGCATGTAAATACTGTGGTAATAAATTTTCATTGTCTTGTCAGCCCTAAATGTTTACCAGTGAACTGGAAAAATCCCTTCACTATAACATATAGAAGATGTTATATGATGTCACTGTACTTGGTTGGCGCTCCCAGCAGAGAATTACTAAAGAAGTTTGTGTAGTTGTTATATGTTTATGACTGTGACAGACATTTTGTTACCATTTATCGAAAGAGAGCAACACAATTTAACATTTAAGCAGAACAATGCAAATGGGCTGCGACATTTCGTTTTTTATTGTCATAATTTATTTTTATGACATGTCAGGAGGCAGCAAACATTGATGCATGTTTGTGGGTATTATGAGTGAGAGAGACTGCATACTTGCAAGCCTGTCTGCATCATAATAACTCCTGGTGCGGACTGTTAAAACCATGCGGCCATCATCTACCTGTGCTGGCTCAATAAGCTGCTTACTGTCAATCTTACTTTTTTTTTTTTTCAAAAGAAAGTATATTTTAAGTAGTGTTGTTCCGATTCCAATACCAGTATCGGAAGTTGCTCCGATACTGTCAAAAATGCCAGTATCGGTTTTGTTAAGTACGGGAGTCCAGGCACCAACTGATAACAAGCGATTTATATTAATGATTTATTTACTGGTTACTTCTGTTACACTGCCAAGCAAAAAGAAATACTTTTTAATTTTGCAATACTGTTTTATACTGTTCTATTTGAAAATAAATATAGACATAAATGCTTGGATTTACTGTATTTATTCATGTTTTACAACAATGATAATTATTTTACAGTCAGTCAATTTTTTTTTTTTTTTAATATCATACTCAGATCGGTAGTCGATATTGGCCCAGATACACAGCTCAAGAATCGGAATTGGTATGGGGAGGGAAATACCGTATTTTCCAGAGTATAAGTCGCTCCGGCGTATAAGTTGCACTAGGCTAAAAAGGTATAATTAGGCAGATAAAACATACATTAGTCGCACTGGAGTATAAGTCGCAGGAACAGCCAGCTTATGAAAAACAGTACGACTTATAGTCTAGAAAATACGGTAATGGTATCGAAACATCTCTAATTTTAATACCCCTCTTGTGAGTTATTGGTGCTAAAATTCAGAATGATTAGACATGCAATCATAAGGTTTTACAAAAAGTTCTCCACAATGGAGCAGTCAAGAAGTCTTGCAGTCTTGCAGTCTGTATGGGAAATCTACAGGGGAAAAAACGGTAAACATTTGTTGGAACATTCACGCATGCATAAGTTGGGGCTCCCAAATCTTTCCCCATGGTATCAGAAATGGATGTATTGATTATTTTCATGGGTATCGGAATAGAGATTAAAATTCTGGTACCTTGACATCTTTGCTTTGGCATATTTCTTACCCTTTTCCCCAGTCTTTGTAGACTGTAGCCTAGACCATACTGAGTCTAACATCTGAAAAGGAATCCTGCTGTCTGATCCTTTTTTCCCTTGCTTTGTATTTCTTGGTTTTGGCTGCTCATGATGGTTAAATCACTGATGATTAAAAAAAAGAAATATGTAAAGTTTATCCAGTCTGGCTACTTGCATACAGGAGTTTCACAGCATGATGTAAGACCATGAAATCTGCTGACTTTTTTCTTATGGTCCTGTGTGAATATTCTGTCTTGCATATTAATTTATTTTTACATGATGAGATCACAGAAAATGTGTTGCTCTGTCTATGTTCGGATGTACTGAGGACAATCAGAATTTGATCTTTTCTGCCAAGCTTCGTGTTTGCTGCTTTGTAAGTATTGAAACTTTGACCTTTCCACTAAAAGCTGCCACCCCCCAGAGTGTTGTTGAGGCTTCCATTTCAGAGAGTAGGCAGGTGCTGCTGTTAGAAACAAACTGAAATCTGATATACACTTGGCTTATTTGCATATACTGCCAGAACTTCTGAGGGCAGAGCTGTGAATGAAAACAAAATAACGATAAGCTTCAGCTTTATTTTCATCGGTCTTCCATCTTAAAACTCAAAGACCTTATTTTCTTTTTTCAGAATGCCTTGTCTTTACACTTTATGTACTAGTTTTCTATATGGATGAAAATTTGTCCAATGTAGGCTTTCGACTGGTCTGCATTTTGCTGCCTTGGATACTTTAGAAGTAGAAACATGCTAGTGGAGGTGCTTTGAGTGCTTCGTGTTTAGAGGAGCTGCTGTTTTGAGGCACTGGTGAGACACTGAAATGTGATCAATATTAGTAAAACCATGTCTGAACCTTAATATTCTGCCTTGGAATTAGTGCTTTTATGTACTTTATCTACAAACATAGTGCATCTTAATTGTAACATGACTTATTGTTTAGTTGCCTGTCTTTATATCTAAACTCCAGTAGTTTTTATGTTCCTGGTTCACCAGTTTCCCTCTTAGCCTTCATGGTTTTAATTCATGGTTTCTTTTTATTTCCTCTTGCACTCTGTCAGTTTCACTTCTAACAATGTCCCTCATTGTTGAGTAGGACTTTCTAAAACATAATATCTGGAATTACGACATATGTAGCAACTTTTTTTAAAACTTCTTTACTGCTGAGTTTCCATGTCAGACAAGGCCAGGCCCCGTTTCAGGAATAAGTTTTCTAATCTCTGTGTATCAGTGTTCCCATCCATCTATCCCTGAGTCTGATAATGCTTAAGGGTGTTGAGCCTGTTACTGCCAAATACTGGTACTATGCTATTTAGGCCCTCAACCTGTGAGGGTAATAATCATTACCCAATATTCAACAATATGTTCTCGTAAAGGTTTTTATATCCGCTTAGTTTGCTGAGAACAAAAGCATCTGGCTTGTGGAACCGCTTTTAGTTTCAGTAGTCATGGCTCTGACCCAGAACAAGAATTTAATCAGGAATAGTGGGATTTTCTTTAGCTTTTGAAGAGGCTTACGCACAGAAAGTGCCAGTTAAGTTAGTTTTTAGGAGGATAGAGGCTGAAGAATGTCTTTAACTCAGAAATCTGAAAGACTCTTGAACCCCTCAGCTAATAAGCTTTTGTAAATGCAAAACCCAAAAATGGAACCAGGTCTTCAGTGATCAGAAATAACTTTAATCATTTTCTTTCTTTCTTTTTTTCCCCCACTGACTAGAGTTCAGTGCTGATATGAGAAGACAGGTAAATAACATATTATTGAATGGGCAGTATGTTATAAAGAGACATTTTGTGAAAAATAATCCGTCTGGGTAAATGTGCCATGTTACATAAACGCTCTTTAGAACTGTTAAAGGCAAATGTGTGTAGAAGCCCCCTGCATGTTTTTTTTTCTTTCTCAGAGACACATTTAGCATAGATTGAAATACTGAGCTTAACTGATTAAAAAGAAACATGGCGTTATCTAAAAATGAAACATCTGGATCCGACCCACAAAACCTGGAAAAACACTTAGCGTACTTTAGTGTGCTTAAGAAGGTTAGGACGGGAATTTTAGATTTATATTTGCCAAAAGTTTAAAGCTCATTTATTTTCAAGGCAGTCCATCGGTTGGCAGTGTGTGTGTTTTTCTTTCATTATGACTCTTCTGTCTGCTTTCACACAGCCCAACGCCGCATTGTTAAACTGCAAAACTCAATTAAATAAAACACTAAAAACATTGGGACAATTTAGAAGGCAGACTCCTTTTCCTCCCAGCATTGCACAGATTGCCTTTTACATCTTTGTTATGACATAGGATTTGATTTCCTTTGGTCATTTGCAAAACTTTTAAAAATATCTTTATGTGCTGGGATGATGGTAAATATTATTGGTGGAGCTTTGGAAAATGCCATTGTAAAGTGACCAAACTTTCTTTCTAAAAGTAGATGCCTGTAAGAAATTAGAAAGAAGATAGCAAATCTTTATTCATTGATAATTGTAAATGTTTTTATGCAAGAAGCACAGACATCAGACGAGAACTATTTACTGAATATTTACTGTATGGTTCTTAACTTAGTACTTAGTACTAGCTTCAAATGGCAATTTCTGTCCCTTCTCATGACTTTGAAGTGATGCTCTCTGAGTACCGGTAGGTGAAATCACTGGTGAGAGATGGAGAATACTGATGAATGAAAGGAAAGCAGGGATGTAGGAAGGATGGAAGAAAAAGGTGTAATAATATTGCAAGGTGTATTCCAATATGAATGATTCTAACCCTATACAAGTAACTATATGACTATATATTACTGTCAAGTATGCACACAGTTATAATCACATTGTGAATTGGAGGCACTTAATGTGCACACACCCAACGTAGGCAGAGTTTGAGGGTGTGTGCACATGTTTATGCACAGACCGATGCCACACACTGACCAGGCTTTATAAAAAAGCTTGTTGGGTTAATTATTGTAGTCAGTCCTTCAGCAGACTCTTGTTTAACCTGGTATTTCAACCCTGTAGGAGTGGGGGAGAGGGAATAAGGATAAGAGACAGGAATACTGGAGGGTACTACAGAAAAATGATATATTATTCATAAAAGACACTGACCCAAACCTTTTCTGACTGGATAATAGTGTGTTGTATCAAAGTCATATGATTTATGGTTATTCTATATTTTTAATTTTTCTTCCTTCCACCTTCGTCCATCCAGCATTCCTGTCAGTTAAATGCATATAGGGCATTGCAAAGAGATTTATTTTTAAAATAGTAACTTTTAGCTCACCCTGAAGGTAATCTTTAAAAAAAGAAAAAAAAAAGGAAATGTATAGAAGTTTGCATGTACCGGTTGCTGGTGGATCTTAGGAGCTTAAAAGAGGGACGTTTCCTGTTATTGGTCTTGCCGGGGTTTCCTCCACATCTGGTCGTAACAGTGTGCTATGGCAGCTCTTTATTAGCTTTACCTGTTCAAACACAGGTGCTGTTCTGTTGTCCAAGATGGAGGAGGTTTTACAGGTGTGTCCAAACACTTTTGGTGTGATTTTCTGCAGCACACTCAGCGAGCAGGAGCTTTAGCAAGTATCAAAGACACTCTGTGTTTGTGTTCACCTTTTGCTTATTGAAATTAACTAGAAATCTTTTGTTAAGATAGCAAAAAGTTTCATACATAAGAATCAGACCCTTTTCTGCAAAAATTATAATTTTCTCAGCAAACGCTTAACAGGTGTTGAGAACAAGAAAAGCAGAGCCCTTGTGGGTGATATGAGATTGAATGGTATGATAACCTTTTGTAAAAATATCACAGATTTATAATCATTCAGCACATGTGCACAGTGCTGGAATAGGTAAACATTTAAAAGGGATATAAGCTCAGTGTACAAATGTAAAAGTAGCAGTTTTGCAGTTAGTTAGTACACTGCTCTTTTTAAAGTAATTTAAGGAGATGATGTTTCCTAGTCAAATTGCCCACTCTGCCTCTGCAGTAAGCCTGTTGTAGGTTATTTATTTCATAAATGCTCATTTACTCATGTTACCTGGAGCTTGACAATGAACAAGTGGTGGTTCCCTCATGTATAAATCGGATATATGAATATTTAAAGAAGGGTCTCCTCTGTCAGCTACTCTTCATGGTGACATCTTATATGTTGGGTTGCTTTCTGTCTCATAGTTATGGCTGCCAGGGTTTCTTTGCCCTAACTGGAAGTGCATGTAAACACTATATATACGGTACAGTTTAAAATACCGATACATTTAAGTATAATGACTATTATCTTTTTTTTTATTTTTATTTTTTTTGAGGGGGGGGCATATTAGAGATTATTTCTTGCTTTCATCTTTTTCTCTCTCCTAACCTCCATTTTCAGTCTCCACTCTCTTCTGTTTTTGTCTTCTAACTTGTCTTCCTTTATTGCTTTTTTCTGTCCTCAGTGAAACTAGAAGGGAATCCTGCTAGAGGATTAGCGGTCTGTCAATGAGGAACTACCGGCTCATCTTCTGCCACAACCTGAAGCAGCCATAGATGGTTCAGTGGTCCACTGGCCAGGGGAGGAGAGGATAGGACACACTTTCACTGCTACACGGTGAGCACACACACACACACACAGATTTGCATCCACAACTCAGAGAAGAAATTCAACTTTAGTTTTGTTGATTCACTTTATGTACCTCATGTAATCAAGTAGACCGTTTACTAATGGTGGAATTCACTTCGGTGTTGGGCTTTTCTAATAAGCACACCGATAACATTTCACTCAGTGGGGAATCATTCTGTTGGATATAAATTTTGTATTTTATCACCATTACAACTAGGGATGCACGCGATTAGTCGTCTAACCGATTAAACGTCCGCCCACTTTCTAGTCGGCACCAGAAATATTAGTCGTTTAAACCAATTTGTGTTTTATTCAATTCAATTCAATTCAATTTTATTTATATAGCGTCTGTTACAATGACAATTGTCTCTAGGCGCTTTACAGAGACCCAGAGCATGACCCCCGAGCAAATATCATCAACTAAGATTATATCATTAAATCCAATCAATGATAATGGCAGGTAAAAAAAACTCCCACGTAGGGAGAAAAAAAAACCTTTATACCAAACAGTGGCAAGGAAAAACTCCACTTTAAGAGGAAGAAACCTTGAGCAGGACCTGGATCATATGGGGGGACCTTCCTGCCGAAGGCCAGCCGGGTAGAGAAAGAAAAGAGGGGAGACAGGACAGAGAGAGGATGGAGGACAGAGAGAAGATGGAGGACAGAAAGAGGATGTAGGACAGAGAGAGGAGAGCACAGAAAAAGTAAAAAATAATAATAAAGAAGTAGTGGAATTGTTGTAGGGTGAATGCAAGCGAGCTATGGAGGGCCCTTGGGCGTGTGGTCAGCGTAATGAGCCATGATAGGCTCTTGAGTATCAATAATGTGCGGGTGGGGTGTAGGTGAGGTGTGTGCGAGAAAAGGGGGAGGAGGGGGGAGGAGGAGGGGGTTTGGGTTTAAGAAAAGAGAAGGGTAGGATTTCAAACAAAAGGATGCGATATATAAATATAAACAGATGGAGGCAGCAGCACTGGGATGAGATGGCCAGAGGACCAGGTCGCCGATCACCACGCCAGTCGGCACCCAAACACAAGTGGAGGAGAACCCCGGGATGGACAGAGGATGGAACTGCAAGTCAGGATGAAACCCAGGAAACTCTGGCCTGCAAATACACAAGAGAGAAAAGGCCTTGTATTCATGTACAAGGCCGTTTAACTGTCATACAGCCGCCCGCCACTAGTCGGGGCTACAGAGCCGTCAGACAGCAGCCCCCCCTCCCCTCGGGAGTTTTAAAACGGCACGGTGGGAAGATAGTCTCGCAAAACCAGCGCGGTTTGGCGGTACTTAAATCTAGAAAATGAAAACAAGGTAGTATGTAGACTGTGTCAGAAACAACTGGCATACAATCACTCGACTGGAGCAATGCGCAACCACATTCCACTCAAGCATTTGGATGTTAATCTGCACGAGACGATGGCTGCTGATGCTAGCGGTGCTAGCCACACTGCTAGCCACATTGTTTACCCGGAGACGTGTTCTCCCGTCCGGTCTGAGAGATTTTAGATGTTTGTTTAATTTTACACTCATATTGAACTGCGCATAGAGCTTAATAATCCAGCAGCAATTTATCTTTTTTAGATGTTACATTATTTGTTAACTTTAAGTGAGTTTTTTTCGGATGTGCAGGGTTTATATTCATACTGCACGGTGCAAAATGCTGCTCGTTTCGGTTGAAATTTAATTATAAATTAGATGTTTTATTAACTTGAAAGTGAATTAAAGCAATAATTTTTGTCGGATAATCTGCAAGATTCAATGTGTCAGAGGCAATTTATTTATTTTGGTGGTTAACGTTTGACTGAGTTGCCTTCATGTTCACATTCATTCATACTGCACGGTGCAAAGTGTCTCGTACTTCAGCGGCATTTAAAATTAGACATGGTTGTTGAACATTGTGATTAAAGGCTTAAAGAACTCTTGTTACACACAATGTTTTTTGGGACAATGTTTAAAATTCTGTTTCGATGTTTCAATAAATTGTGCTAAATTTTCACTGTTTTCTGAGTGTTTTCCTTTTTTTTAGACTAGTCGACTAGTCTTAATTAAAATTTTCGTTTAGTCGACAGGGAAATTAGTCGCCAGGAACATCCCTAATTACAACCCTCAAAACTGTGAAATCAACAGCTGTGGAGTTAATGCTTGACAAATGACACCAGTTATGAGTGGCTCACTAAAGCTCAAATATCCCCAAAGCTCCAACTCTGAGTTTTAAAACATTAGTTCTTGATATTGGAAATTAGTTTTGGCATGCCACGTTAATAGCAAGGCAGTTAGAACAACAACTGAGTTTAAAGCTGGTTGAAGAGGTTTAGGAACTAGTGAACAGATGTATGCTACGCAGCTTCTGATAAGAAAGGCTTCTTTCTTATCTGGGAAAAAAAATCGGATTTGACCGTCACATTTTTACCACATGTAAAGGTTTACCTCTTTGTGAGTAGCACCCTCATGTTTTGTGCATTCTTTGTAGAATTTTTGTTATATAACTTGTGACTTCAGTAGATGAAACAGATTAGTTATCAGACCTGTGCATCGAAAAAACATTGACTCTTTTACCTTTGACACTGAAAGTTATCATAATACTTATGTATATGTGCTTGTTGTAACTGATGGAAACACTAGTGAAAGACTAATATTATTGAAGAGGAATTTAACTGAAAAAAACTGGGTTGACATTTTAAATAAAGCTTTTATCTTCCCCCTGTGAAGAGTAGACTCAATATCTTTTGCCGCTGTTTGCATTCAGATTACTCAGCAATCAATCATCATTAAAGTCATGCAAAAGAAATTACTGCTGCAGATCCTTCATTGATCATGCTTCAATTCATTATAGACAGGATACTTTCCTTATAAGCCTTTTTCTTCAACATCCATCAAATATTTTACTAAGAAAATCCTTCAAATGTCCATAAATCTTTGTCTTATTAACCCTTTCAAATTCAAAATTCAAAAAAAATTATTTTTCCCCAGGGAGAAATTAGAACATTAATATAAAATAAGTTGAAAAGGGGGCTTATTTTCTGCACATATGCTTTGGCTTATTTTTATGCATGCATGTATGTAGTTATTTATTTATTTATTTAATGGACATTCACAGTTCTGGAAACAATGTTGGATTTTTTTTTTTCTTTATGTTGTTTTAGGACACTTAACCCAGTCCCTATAACGCAGCTAAAATTAACGTCCTAGCACAATTCTACAGTACAGTATGGGACAGTAACAATAGTGAGTTTGCATTTCCTCCCTGTTTTTTTTTCTTCCTACAAACATGTCTGTTAATGTCCATAGGAGTCAGTCCGAGTGTGCACGATAGTCCTATTTGTCCCCATGGCCCATTCAGACCTTGCATTAAAATGTCAACCGAGAAATTTGATCACAAATAACCAACAATTCCCGCGTGCTCAACCATGACAGTAAGATGTGTACCTAAATGCGTATTGCGTGACCAGACCTCACATTCCTGGTCTGCAAATAAACACATCATTTTTGCCTTCCAAGTATGTAGTTGTTTTCATTCAACAAACAGAGCTGCTTAAAAGATTAGATGTAACTTGCTGGAAAAACAAAGAAAAAAGAGGAATAACTAAAAAAAAAAATAAGACAAAGAATATCAAATCAAATCAAATCAAACTTTATTTGTATAGCACTTTTCATACATTAAAAATGCAACCCAAAGTGCTTCACAAAATAAAACAATACAGGATCATAACAGATAATAAAAATCCGTCCCTCTCCCCCCCACACATACACAGCACACACATGCACACTCACAGCACAAAGTACAAATAGTTCAGTAACATGGCAGGACACTGAGGATCCAGGTAAGGAAATACCACCTCTGGGAGGCCATCCACACTGAGAGGCACCACCAGCCCGTGACCACAGGGGGCGCCGTCCCAGAGACCACCTCGACCCAGGTAGAGCAGGGTAGACTCTACACATTATGCAGACCCCCCAGCCCCCAGGGATCTCCAAGACGACACCCCCGCAGGCAGACCAGACACACCTCCCAGTGTGGAGGGCCCCCATGAGGATACACTGGAGCTAAAAACTAAAAGATTAAAAAACAATTTAAAAAATAAAACGGATAAAAACAGACAGTAGGTAAAATAATAATAAAATGTAATATATAAAATGTGAAAATGTAAAAGTTTAGAATTTATAAATTAAATGTAAAAATTTGATAATAATAAAATGCAAAGACTTAAAATAAATTTAAGACTTAAATTAAATAATTAAAATCAATTAGATTAAGAACAGTAGAATAAAAGATCTAAGAGTAAAAGAAATCATGTAAAAGTCAGGTTAAAAAGGTGAGTCTTGAGTCTCCTTTTAAAAATCTCAACAGTCTCTGCGGTCCTGATGTTCTCCTCCAGGCTGGTCCACAGATGAGGGCCATAATGGCTGAATGCATCCTCACCTGTGGGTTTTTGTTCTAACTCTTGGTTTGATTTAAAGGCCAGAATCAGAGGACCTCATGGTCTGCGAGGGTTGATATGATAAAAGCAGGTAAGATAAATAAGATGGCCCAAGACCGTTAAGACATTTAAAAACCTATAAAAGAACCTTAAAGTCGATCCTGTATCTACCAAATAACGTAGAGCTTAGAGCACAAAACACGTTATTGCCTAAGCAATGGGTGGGATGGTTTCTGAATCTGTCCCGGGACTCTTTAGTGTTCAGACTACAAAGAGAACAACAATCTTCAAATGTGTCCTAAGTGATCACATCTGAATCCATCCTGGAATGTGTTCAGTCCTTGCATCATCATTGCCCCTTGGGATCAGATTTCCCAGGATGCACTTGAGTGCAAGGCCTGAACAGGGTCTATGAGGGCTTGTGATGCACTGGCAACCTGTCCAGGATGCACCGTGTCTATAGCTCAGTGACAGCTGTAATAGCTGTAAATAAGTTTTGTAAATGTTTGATATGGAACAGTGGCTGGGTGAGCTGTCTTCTTTGAGCTGATGTAATGTAACTACTGTTTGAAAAGGATTTATCCCTTTATCATCTGGAACTGAGAGTCTTTCACCTCTCTTTGGTTGAATCTGCTCTCTTGCATTTTTTTCCCCCTCTTGTAACAAGTGAGGTCTTGGCGGGGTTGTGGTGAGGAGGAGGCCATGAGGAAGAGCGTGTCTCCGTTGCCAGGCAACGAGGGTGGAAGCTCAGCCACGACACGAGTTTTTGGCGTTCCTTTGGAGGAGGTGACACGGACACACACAGTCAGCGGCCATGAGGTTCCCGCACTGGTGAAACAAATTGTCGACTACATTGAGGAGCACGGTGAGTGATGCAGATGCACGAGCACATACGTCCTTCGCAAACATTTGTTACAGTTAAACTGATTTTAATTTCATTTGTCCAAAAAGTCTGGCACAGCTTTGCAGAACTCCTCCGTACTGGCGTGATACCACAGGAATTTAAAATGTTGCGTCTCAGTTCAATAAGCGCACAATTGAGTTGTTTGACAGGGTCGATCACCTGTTGCTGTAGGCTGTGATCTCAAGTAAACAGCAGTCGGTCTCAGGACTGAAGAGGCCACATGGGCCTCATGTGTTAGAAATGTGCTATTAGCTGTTGACCTAAGGTGACCACTTTTGCGTCATGATAGACCAAAATATGCTGTAGCAGAGATCCAGTTTGTAAGATGAACTTTAACATCAGCAAAGAGCACTATGGTCAGCTTTCCTCTTCATTACATAACTGTTCTGTTAACAGCAGTTCCTCTGAGATTGGTGAGGAGAGTAACTGACCAAAATCTTTTCTGTGCTCTCCCCTGGATCATTTTTCTGTAAGCCTCTGAAACCAGTCCCTGTTTCTTTCAAAGCTCACAAAACATTCAGCTGGACACCTAACCAGATAATTTCAGTATCACCAGTATGCTGTCAAATGAATAAATATAATTTATTAACTGGTCCAAGCAGCAGTCTTCTTTTTGTACAGATTATTATTATTTTCCTGCTCTAAGAGTGTTGGGCAGTGATAATTACCATGGCAGTATAAGAATGATGCTTTCGTTCATATCTGGAGAACCATTGAGGCCTGTTAGGCCAAGTTTCACATAATTCTGCTTACTTTCTACTAACCATGTTTATAAAATGCTCTTAAAAGAATTTTCATTGCACAAATATCCATTCTAATTAAAGTTGTGGCCCAAAGTTAGTTGGCCTGTTTTTTCTGAAATTTAATCTGAAGTTAATGAAAGTTTGTAATAAATCAGTACATTTCTTAGAAGCATAAAGAATTTCATGAAACTTTGTCCACAGGTGGTGTTACAGCCTTCACAGTCACATAATCGTGATATCAGTATGTCACGGGTATATTTGGTACAAGGTTTCAGCTGATGACAGTACCTGAAGTGCCAATTGGAGATGACATTATTTACAAATGCATCAGACTGATGATATTTTCTTCATGTGGAAAGAATGTACCAAATTTGAAGCCAGCTGGCCGTTAGGTGATGCTATAATTAACAAATGTAGCCTTTTGCTCTTATCTTGGGAGTTAAAGGTGATGGAACATTATCTTACTTTCTCTGATTCCATGTATGTCGTCAATTTAAATGGTTTTATAATCGCACCAAGTCTCAATTTCATAAAAACAGCAGGAAAACAAACTCTTCTGAAGCGCTTGCTTCAGATGTCACAAAATATGTCTGTGCTGTATTTTTGAATGTAGAAGTACAAATTTTGAGAAACTCAACAGATAATTCTGACATTCTTCCGATGTCACACAAATTTCCTCCATGGGGGCTGTTGTTGATGCCATTTAACTTTGTGTTGCTATTTCAGCAAATTGTTTGAGTAGGTTTAATTTTTATTTTTATTCAAAATTTAGGTCTGATATTAAATATAATTGTTTAGAGTGTGAATAATGATTGATGTACTCATGAGATGTTTAATCTATGGGTTTAATAATCAGATTTTGAACAGGCAAAGAAAGTCATCAGGACACACGGAACTTGAGTATATATAAAAAGAGAAAAATGTTAAATTGCTGCTCCATTTAGCTCTGTGGCTTTAAAACCAGGATGTTGGGTACATTTAAGTTCAAAGTTAAACAATAGAGGTTGTTTTCTCAGTCTTTTGTTGTTCAGTCAGCTCTGTCAGTTAAAACACAGGCAGTTTCTCGTAAAGCCTGTCAAGTTAGTTCATATATTTCCACTCCGTTAGAACCCAATCCACACTCATGAGGACTGAGGCAGATTGGTATTTTGAGTGACCCAGTCCGACTGTGAAGTTGTGTAATAAGTCTGTAATCCTTGAGGGTCTCTGCTGGAGCATTAATTAGAGCGCTGCTGGCTGTCAGGAAGCTATTCAGCCAGTGATAAGGCCTTAAACTCTCTTATTTTGTGTGCGGTGCCTGCGGTTTTATCGGAAGCAGTCTGTTTTTGAGTATGAGTAAGAGTATTTAGCTCCTTTCAGACACGCACTGCTTTCCATTAATTGGATAGCATCTCACCGTGTCTGTATCGTATCTGAATGAGTTGCTGAAAATACAGTTCCAGAGAGGTGGAGTATTGTTGGCAGGGTCGCATTCATTGCCATCATCGCATAATATGCTGCATTCAGCGTCGCTGCAGAACAGTTATTATAGTGTTAAATCTTTTTGAAGTGTTGTTTTTGTTTTGTTTCTATTTGACAGATACTTGGAACCTGATTCTGATGTATAACCCAGTGGTTGGAAACCGTTGGATTTAGACCTTGTTTTGAACCTCTTACAAAAAAAGGCTTTCATAATATCAATAAAAGGCAGTGATCAAAAACAGAAAACTTTTAAATACATACCAGACCGAAGCTCTGACAGGAACCTGCTGTTTTAGTAGATTTTGTTCGTATAATGTGGCTGACTAGAGGCTTTACGAAGAAGTTGTTTCATAATCCACATGGTGTTAAACAAAAGTTATAGCACCTGAAAAAGACTAAATAAAATAGGGAATGTTTACGTTTGCTTAAGGCTTTAAGATACTAAACTACTTAAAGTGCATGTTGACAGGAGAGCGGTGCTTTAAGGCATAATCTAGATGCTTATGTGCTTAAATCTTTATGTTTATACTACCTCCAAGTAGTAAATATCACAGAACAAAAAAAAAATGTTTTGTAGCAGATTAATGTGACAACGTTGCACGGAACACCAAAATAAACAAGATGAGCTGATAGAACGTTATGTAAGAGTGAGTGAAGCATGATCATATTTTAAATAACAGGACTTGCAGATGCAATCAGTTTATCCTTTCACCGCTGTCACTCAGTGAGGTTCCAAACACAAGTCTGATAACTGATAACTGTGTGGTCCTGCTTCTGTTTTTCTTCCTTTTTTTCACTCATAAATATGAGGGAGAAGTTTGTTTGGAAATACTATTCCCTCACGAAGACACTTTTCTTAATACTTGAGTTGATTGTATATAAGCAGGATACCAGTGCAGAATCATTCTGGATCTTTCTGTCCCCATGTTGTTGAGCAGAAATGATAACGGCAAAGTTGGAGAACTCAGATGGTTCTTCCTTCCTTTACCAGTTTATTTCAAGCTAATTTCAGACTGGACCAAGACGAGATGTTACAAAACAAACCAAAAATATTTATTCCAGAAAAAATTAAAAAATTTGTGATCATATTGTGTTAGACAAAACATGCTTAAAGTGTTTAGTTCAGGAGCCCACATGTGAATAACTGCTGTTGTCTGTGTCATTAGGGCATTTGGATTTTGAGGGGCTCTTCCTGGTTAATGGCAATGCAGAGCGAGTGGACTGGCTGCGCCAGCGCTACGACAGCGGTGAGGAGGTGGAGCTTGAGAAGGAGGCCGATTTGGCATCAGCGGTCAGTTTGCTGCGACTCTTTTTGCAGGAGCTTCCTGAACCCGTCATCCCAACAGCTATACAAGGACACATACTGCAGCTTCACCAAGGTGTGCCACGCACAGGTTCTTCTGTTCTCTTGTCTTTCTGGATTTTCCCAGTATTGTGTTCTTTAATGTTAAACCTAAAGGAAAAGCATTTGGTTTTTTTTTTCTTTGTCTCGAGGACTTTAGGCAGTTGCAAAAACTGAATATGTGAAGACATTTACTGTATTTCTTCCCACTGAAATCCACTGGAGACATTGATTTTTCAAATCAGATGTTTGCTATTCAAGCTGTTAATGTACAGCGGTCAAATCACTAAATTGAGTGAAAAGACTCTAAAACAAACTTTTAAGCCTGCAGCTGAATGTCAGTCTGCTATTTTTAACCTTTTGCTTTCATAAATTCTAGTTTTCATATTCTATTCTGATCTCTTTATCATGAAAATGTTTTCCAATGTTTACCAATGAGAGATGTCTGGAATCGATGACTTTTCATTTTTTCTGGGTTTATTACCTCCGCCAAGGAGGTTATATTTTTACCGGTGTTTATCTGTCTGTCTGTCTGTCTGTGTTCAAGATAACTCAAAAAGTTATGGATGGATTTTGATGAAATTTTCAGGAGTTGTCAGAAATGTGAAAAGGAAGAACTGATTTCATTTTGGGTGTGATCCAGAAGAAATCCTGATTCTGGATTACTTTCAAATTTTTCGATAACATTGCCGTCAATGGGGCTGAAATTTTTGTTTCACAATATCTCCATCAATTATTGCCCAAAACTCATGAAATTTGACTCAGGGATTGACAATGGGAACCTCTATCAAATTCCAAAGGCTGATCTGGATCTGATTCCAGAAGGCGGATTTTATAGCAATCTGTAAATCACTATATGGGAAAATTGTTGCGCTTGGCGGAGGTCTGCGCTCTCCGAGTGTTTTTCTAGTGATAGCAAAACAGTACCACATAAATGATTATTTCTCTTGCTCCTTTTCTTTATTGCCTTGCCTTGTTTCACCTCATTTCACCCTCTACGTCCTTGATGGTTGAACATGCTCTTATCTGGATATTTTCTGTTGATAAGAGTTTTAAGGTCATCTGTCAAGGGACAGAAAGGATTTTATGGTCCATAATTCACTCCAAAGTTTTCTTTCAAAAATAAAAACAGGCTTTGCAGCAGCATTGAACACAATGAAGGGTACAAGTAGTGAATGTCATAATTCTCAAAAGCTTGAATCAAGGCAACTGGACTTTCTTTTCTTGGTTTTTGAAGATGTTTCACCTTCCATTCAGAAGTCTTCCTCACTTCTAACTGACTGGTGGGAAGATAAAAGTTTATCTGCTGATAAACTTTTATCACTGACCCCTCTCATGATAGTTTTAAATGCACACCTTTTCCCTTGCAGATATCTACAATGATGATTCTGTTTACTACTTCTAAACACAGATTACAGCAATGAAGAAGAACTGTGTAGAAACCTGAAGTACGTGCTGCAGCAGCTTCCTCAGTTGAACTATGGTCTACTGCGCTTCTTGTGCCGCTTCCTGGGCAGCGTGGCATCGCTGCAGCAGGAGAGCTGGAACGTTGGGACGCTGGCCGCTGTCTTTGGACCAGACATCTTCCAGTAAGCTATTTCTAAAGGATTAATAAAGATTAATTTCCACTATCAGAGAGTTGGAGATTCATTTTCACTATCAGTTTGTGCCCCAGTAATCTGCAATAAGAACTTGCTGAACTTGACGTGTCATATATTTTATTGCACTTACAGGAACATGTGCAGAGAGTGTGTTTTTAAATAAGAGCTTTTATTTTCCTATAGTAAGTATTTCAACTAATGGATAGCAGTGTACAACCAATGTGTAACATTATTTGGTTGTCTTCCATCTGTAGTCTGTCAACTGAAGGAGAGGATTTCCGGGATCAAGAGACTGTTAGCAGAGTCCTGGCAGAGCTGTTGGACAATCAGGAGGGCCTGTTCGACTCAGAGGACGACGATGTCTCCACCACCAACGACTACAGCTCCATCAATGAACAGGTTCGACCCTGCTGCTTTTACCTGACTTCCTCATCTTCTCAACCCATGTCAGGTTTAAAACCTGAATAATATAAATCATTATCTGTTACTATTAAAGCAATTAAGTATTGCGCTGTTGAAATCGTGCTTATTAGGTGAAAGTTCACCATTGAAAACATAGAACTCAGAGAAATAAACTTGTGCAACAGCACACATTTTTGTAAAGATATTTGCATAGAAAAGAAAATGTACAGGAATCTATTGTCAACATGCTTGACATAATGGCTACGGTGTCAAATCAGAAAATCTGTCATTATCCACTTTGTTTTTTACTTTGCAGAAATTGTTCTGAGCTCACACACACAACCCTTTACAAAAAGTGAAAATTAACTTTTTAAAACACCTCCAAACTACTTTTGGCAAAAAGGCAAGTCTTATTGAAGGTTTACCAAGAACATTGACTGCTACATCGTAAGCAGTTTGTGGAATTAATCCATGCATGAATTAACGATGACAAGATTTTATCAAATCTAAAACATTTTTTAACACTCGAGTCTTTGAAAAGGACTCAAACAACTAATATTCTATTTTTCCTCTTTTCGAAACAATGTGTCTGGGCTACTAAGAATACTAAAAAAAAAAAAAAAAAGCAATGGTCTGAATTGTTGTTGTTTTTTTAATCTCACTCTCACCTCTCCTTCGTTATGATTCCAGTGATCGTTGTGTAAGTTGCACATTTACCTGAGAGACTAATTAACCACAACAGATCAGACTTTAAAGTCGAGCTCTACCCATACCTTCAATTCTTCTCACGTGTAATTCAGAAATCAAAAACAAAACAACCAAAAATGAAACCATCTCTTGAAGAATCTAGAATAGATCCACCCATACACAGCCAGGCAATCGATATGCTGTTTATGTTTATGACATAAACTGGTCCATTAAGATTGTTTTTAGTGTCCTGATGAAAACCAGATTTGGTCTTCAGTTGTAAAAATGGACCTTGTATAAAAAGCTAATTCCTCACAACGAATAAACTTAGGTAACTTTTAACTTTTCAGTGGCATGATTATATTGTTTTATTATATGAAAACACTCACACAAACAAAATGACTACGAAACAACCCTTGATCTGTATCTCGCACTCCATGCTACATTATTCCTGTCACACTTAAGAGAATATTGTCTGACACTACAAGGAGGCTGTAAAGATAACGGTAACAACTTTGTTATTAAAGCTTCAGTAGGTTACCTGTTCAAAGCATGCAACCATTTTATTGCTGTGTTAGTTTTCTGTTCTTATCTCTCATTTACCCTTAAGACGGTTTGGATTTCTGTTTTAATGTTTCCTTTACTGCACGACAGTTGGAACCTTTGTTCCAGTTGTGTTACTTTTATAATCTCATGCTTTGGAATTATGACTCACGGTATCTTTCCTTCAAATACAGCACCGTGAAAAAGTATTTTCTTGCATGTTTGTCACACTTAAATGTTTCAGATCATCAAACAGGCTTAAATATTAGACAATGTTAACCCAAGTAAACACAGAATGCACTTTTTATTTATGAGGGGGAAAAAACTATATGAACCTCTATAGTCCTATGTGAAAAAGTAGTTGCCTCCTATACTTAATAACTGGTTGTGCCACCAGCATCAACTGCAGTCAACCATTTGTGATAACTGGCAATGAGTCTTTCACATCGCTGTGGAGGAATTTTGGCCACAGAATTGTTTCACAGCACTGAAAGAAAACAAACGTCTGCTGTCTTGGAGCAGTTTATATAACTTGTTTTTCCTTTTTAATTTTCAGATTCAGTTCTTTTTCTCTGTATTTCTCATTCTCCTTACTTTTATTGTGTGCTGTGGCAGATGAGTGAAAATATCAACATTTTTCAGAGCAGATGATGTGAAACACCTATGATGACAAATGTGTTCTAGCCCTTTTTGTTTGTTTGTTTTTTGCAAATGACAGGCCAAAGAGTGGTTGTCTTGGGGAGAAAAGTGGGAGAGAAAGCAATCACAAAGAACAGTAAGGGGGGGACTACAAAATTGCTGATAGAAAAGAGGAATAAAGAAATGATGACAGGGAGATAAAGGTGATGAGGATGAGAAAAGAAACTGGTGGTGATGTAACCGTGCAGCTCACACCTCCGGTCCCTGCATGGCTCTGTGTGTGAACAAACCCTCATGAAGAGGATTATCTCCCACACACCTGCTTTTACATAGGAGACAAACACACTTTGAGTTAAACTGGGTCACACGATGAGCAGTAAGTTAAAAACAGTTTAAAATAAATCAAAATGCATTGTAAAAGGTGGAGGGGCAACTTTCCACAGATGGAGGAAGAGAAGAGGAGGAAGGAGACAGCTCTCGTCTCATGTTTCATTTGGGTTTAATTTTGAAACGCAATGAAACTGGCAGGGTTCTGACAGTGAGGAACTAAACTGAATTTAAGTTGTTTACTGACAAAATGCCTGCAGTTATTGTTTGTTTGTGACTGAGTCACTGCAGAAGCATGTTGATGCTACGATTATTGCATGTGAGGTTGTTTGCTTATTTATTTATTTTTGCTTCTCTGTTTGTACAAGCTTCCAATTGGTAGGATTTGTCTGAAAAGTATGATGAATTTATAAAGATCAGTTCTCATTTCTAGATACGAGTATGGAATTTCATCCTTTGTGCATTTGCACAGGCCATGACATTTTTGGCATAACTTAGCACAAAGGCTCGACTGTTTCAGAGTCAGTGTTCACTCCTCAGCACAAAGTACTTGGGATGCTCATCAGGAAGAATACATAAAGTGAGGATATAAGGCATACACTAATTTTAATAAGATTGTGTGTCTGTTTTTTTTTCGAAGCCATGCAACACAGGTCGTCATCCTGATTAAACGTGGCCGCTAAATCTCAAAGCTGTGCATGTTGAACTCCTGTCTCACCATGTTACATAAATGTTGGTGGCAGTCAGCTCTCATGGGTCCGAATCACACCCCAAATGACTTTAGCATCCCTTGTGCCCTCAGTTCACTTTCATTAGAGCTTCATTGACATTGTAATTTTAAAATACATCAGTTATGCAACTCATGAGAAAACTGAGGACATTATCTATAATTGAACAACTTTTTCTCTTAATGCCATTATTAAATTGAGATAGTACTCCATTTCACAAACCAAGTGGCAACTAGTGCTTAAGTTGTTTTTGTAAATGTTTTCTTATTGACTGTGCATTAGCAGGAATATCCTATAGCTTTATTCTAACTGAACAAATGTATAATGTTCTCTTTTTATAATATGTAATGTATATCTAAAAGGAAGATGTTAAAATATGAGATTAAAAGCTGTGAGACCACTGTTATGTATGTTTAGTAAGGCTTTAAGAAGACACCAGCCTCAGTGTGGGACAGTGTTTTATGTCTGTCTCTTTATGAAACTCTGTAGACTAGAAACATTGAATGCAACTCTGTTAATGTTATACTGTTTTTTTTTTACAAAGACTTTCATAAGCAGCTACAGAGGATAGTTTGTATAAGTTAAAGCATATACACTCACAACTATGTGACAGAGCTGATAAGCCGCTGTAACTGGCAACCAGGTTCTGTTGGAAAATGAAGTTATTTAAAGACAAGTTGAAAGCCGACAAGTGCTGTAAAAGAGATGTATTGTATTTCAGGAAAGCACTCTCAGTACAAACAGACTTGAAACATACAGCCTCACCATTGATTTATTCACTTTGACTGACTTTTATGGGTGGCTGGAGAGATGATGAATAAATCATTTTAAAACATATTCAGAGGTAGAGATGAGTTTTGGATCACACCTCCCACTTAGTGCAGTAAAGTTTGGCCTGAAGGCTTACCTGCTGTGGTACAGTGCTCCTACAAGTTAACTTTGTAGTCATACAGGCCAGGATGAGAAAGAAAGCAAAGAGAAAAGTTGTACTGACACTTTTTTTTTTTCAATCTCCGTGGGGACAAATGTGAAGTTGAAACACATATTGATGTTTCTTTTAAGTGTTCATTTGAATGGAAAAATTTCCTCCAGCTTGGATCTGAGAACCAGTAGGAAGCAGATTATTCTCCTATTGTTGATTATTATACCATTACTAAACTGTATATTAATGGCTGTTAATGCCAAGTCCATCATTTCTCATTTGCTTTTGGCAACATCCCTTCATTAGTAAAATACACAAATCAGTCTTATTGGAGATGCAGACAAGCAGTTAGAGATGATGCTGTTGTTGCAAATATGATGTTTTCTTTACTTTTTCTTTACTACAACCACTGAGAAATCTCTGTTAATTTTGTTTATCTTAATATTAACATTATCACTGTTAACCAAACTAACATGGGAATGAATGCAACACAGAAAAAGAAAAAAAAAACATCCCTTTAAGCTGCACTTTGGTGTTTCTAATGTCAGTTTCAGCCAGCTGTCATTGTTCTGTGTTCTCGGTCCACAACAGTTCAGCAGCTAAACTCATGTCGTCAGCTCAGCTCGTTGTTTCCTTCGTGTTTCATCCCGACAGTTTGGCCCAGGCTGCTAAACAACAGCCAAGATCGTGACCTTTTGTTCCTTGTGTTCTCCGCCTTGTCTTTTTACCCACTCAGTCATACAGCAAACACAGTTGTGTATCAAACGTGGAGGACAACACTAAGAATTCATATCTAAAAAGGCCACGTATACCAGATTTCAGCTTCTGTTTTTAATCTTTGACTTGTGAGTCAATGTGATTAAAATTTTCCAGTCTTAAGTAAGGGGATAATGTTTTTTTCCCCATGAATGAACATGCGAGGTCAGTGTGACAGGATTTAACTGCTCTTATCCCCTGATATTGTTACGTCACCTCAAACACTTTCTAATAACTTACTCAGCACAACCGTCATCTCACACATGTCAGTTTTTGCCTTTTCAGTGAACACCTATAGCTACGGGAACGGTTATACAATCGAGCTTCATTGTTCATTATGTCAACTCTTGCATGCTGATGGATATGCACAAGGGGGACTTTGTATTTAAAGTGATTTCTGGAGTCATTTTTCCATGTCACTAAACAGCAGCCTTGATAGAATAAGCTCTCAGTCAGTGTTGTATAATCCAAGGTTATATTCAGTCAGCCCTTATTTATATTACAGATGAATAACTCTGAATTAATTTAGCATGATGGTGTTGCAATTCCACCTTTCAGTAAAGTACTTCAGGTCCTACTGCACACCATCCAGCTGTGACAAAGAGAATTTACTGTCTCTCAATTCTAAGGTTTAACAAATTACCAAGTCTTAAAATTAGACAAATATAAACCCAGAAAAATGTCAGCAAATGATTTATTACTGTGTCATTATTTATTCAGAAGCAGTGTATTTAGTCAGTGCATTTAAAATGAGGGACAACTCATGATTCAACAGCTTGCAGAACCCTCTTTAGCAGCACTAACCTGAAGTAATTGTTTTCTGAATGAGGTAATGAGTCTCTCACATCATTGAGGAGGAGATGGGCTCCACTTATATTTAAAACCTTGCTTCACTTCACTGAGTTTTGCAGGCATTTCTTTCTGCACGGCTCTTTGAGTCGGGTTGACATCTGACTGGACTATTACAGCATATTGAGTCTTCATTTTCAGCCATCCTTTTGGTGATTTGCTGCAATCTTTGCAATAATTATCCTGTTTTATAAATCATTTTATGCCAAAACTTAACTGTTGGACAGATGGCCTCACATTTGAGTCATTGACTTTTGATATACAGAGGAGTTCATTGTCAAGTTAGGGTGCTCAGGCGCTGTTCTGAAATCACAAAACAAGTAACTTCACAGTTAATATGAGTTAATATGAGGTATTTTATTGCTATGCTGTTGAAAATGTGGTACAGCACCTTTTAGCTAAAATGTCCACCTCTGTCTTGCTGCTTCTTTGTCTAACTGAAGCCCATAGAGCAGGAGTGTAGAGTGCAGAGTTTGGATGTGGACACCCCCGATATAGAGTCTGAGATGTGGTTCTTGAGTTTTACTGTAATTGAACATTGTGCAGTGTGACTTGTGGGTGAAATTGCTAGAACTGCTCCTAGAAATATTGTCTTGCAGGTTTTCTACTTGTGAATTGTATTTTTCATTGTAGAATGACCAACTCTGAATTATTAGGAAATGGTAGCTTTTCTTAGACTGATGCAATGATTGCTGTTTTTTTTCCTTCTTGGCATTGTGTGAACACAGACCATGAAAACTCTAAACCAACAAACTAAAAAAAAAAAACATTAGCTGTTATTACCCGTTAATCAGCTACATTTAAATAACACCTGGTTGCTGCATACTCTCCTAATTCCTGCACAAGTAGTAAGCGTGTACTTAGATTTTTTGAAAAGAACGCTGCTGCACATTGTCTTCATTTCTGTTCAGTAAATAATGTCTTAGTGCATTTTTATGGGGAGCATCAAACTGACTATTTCCTTAATCCTCAGTTTGTTTGAAAAGTGATAGTAATCTTAAGTGTTTTTACACATCCTCTAGGTAACAGCTCAAAGCCGTCTCTCAACAGACAGCTGAGGCTCAGATTGAATGAATTCATGATTATTCATGAAATGCAAGTGATTCCACTAGTTTAGAGCTCTTAACATCAGTGTCTTCCAGATCTCATCTCTCCAAGTCCTTCAGTGAGGAGCCCTTGAATTGCACATTGTTATTCTTTAGAGGTTTACACTCACCAGCATGTAAACATACACATCACATTGTAGCTCAGCCTAGCTGCTAAAGGGTAAGCACTTTCGTTTTCTGGACATTAAGAAAAAGTAAATAATGGTTCTGAAGCTATCTGAAAGAAAGACATCTCTATTCTCTCTTTCTCTCTCTCACACAAGCACACAATCTTGTGAGTCATCCTCTCAGCTTAGCACATGTGACGCTGTAAGAATTCTCCAGCAGCCAATCAGAGCTTTAGGAATAGATGTGTTTCCATAGTGATGACACAGCGACAGCTGCATGTGGTTGCTGCTATGAAGGAGAGAAGGGAAGGAAGGGAAAGATAGTAGAGGACAAACAGACTGTATCTGGTTTAACCTTCAACCATCATTTCTTCCAGTGTTTAACTCCGTTATGATTGAGCTGTCTTAGCTTCTAAGACATTTATCTAATAAAATAAAGCTAATCTAAGGTCATCAGTGCCTTAGATGAGCTGATAACAAAACAAATGTACTATTATTTTATAAAATCTAATCTTCATTAAACCAGCTGAAGAGAAATTCTGGAGCCTGGATTAAACTACAGCTCAAGGATTGCTGTCAGTATCACATTCCTGTTCAGTCAGCTATTAGCATGATGATCAGTTATTTCTGTCAACATATTAACTCGCTCTCCTCTAATATACCACCACTTCTCATTTTCACTCCCTCCTTCATTGCCTTTAGCTCTCTTATACTTTCCTCACTTCATTTCATTGCTTCGACCTCTGCCTTCAGATTAGAGCCCCTCCCCCTCCAAAAAATAAACAAACATTTAAAAAACACACACCTATAAGGCAACTATTTTGTTAAAATTGCTGATCTAACTTAATACTTTCAAATCCAGTAACCATTCCCCAGTAACCAAAATCACTTTCTCTGATGGTAAATTTCATATTGCAATAACTCTGTCAGCAATAAAGTCATTTTAAACAGTCACTGTAGTATGTTATTGTTGTGGGCAGAAAGATCCTCTGCAGCGGATCTAAAGAAACTGACTGATTGAAACTGACTGAACCTGTGACTGAAGACACTGATGTAGTTGTAAATGTATTATAACATATTTACATTAGACCAAATATTAGTCATGAAAAGATAACTGCAGTGATTCAGTCTTTCCTGCTTACTGTTGTGTCTGTGTGCTTTATTAGCCTGTTATCTGTTTTATATATTTTATACAATAGATTTCCCTTCAGGGATTAATAAAGTATTTTTTAATTGAACTGAATATACCTTGACATCTCTGAATAAACTACATTAACTTGTCTCTAACTCAGTTCAGTTTATTTATATAGCATCTTTCAAACACAAATGCAACTTAAAGTGCTTTACAGAATCAAATAAAACAGCAACAGATGACAAATATAAGTAAGTTAAAAACAATGATAAAAGACATGCATTCATAAAAGTAAGTAAATGTAGTAATTTTAAGGCTTTTCATTTAAATGTTTCTAACCAGGTGCAGGATCTCTGAACACAAAATGACACAATCAGATAAAAGGGAAAGGAGAGAGAGAGAGAAATGATTATTATTCAGCCACAAGCACAAATACCATCAAATACATTTTTTTTACAGATTTTAAATATACTCTTGGCTGGGGGGGGGGGGGGGGGGGGGGGGTTCCTTTCCATAACAATAAACAAACACTACAATAATCTTTGCTGTTCTCCCTTTTGAGTCAGTTAAATGTCAGCATTAATAATTCTGTCCAAAGGGTTTCACATTGCTTTTTTAGATTTGCTTCACAAAATATTTTTTATGAATCATGTTTGCCTTTCAGTTCACCTGAATCCAGCTCTTGTGACCTCAGCTATACCTTTAGTTTTTTGTTTAGTTTTTTTTTTTTTTAAACAGATGTGTTTCTATTTTCCTTTTGGTATTAACCAGGTTTTCTTCTCCTGTTTTCTGCTCTTCAGATCACTGAGCTTTTGGACGATGACAAGTGTGAGGCAGAATGTGAAGAGCTGCCTCAGGACGGAGATGAAGGACCTGCAGCCTCCGACTCACCACAGCACACACACACCGATGACAGCCCCGCAGAAAGGTGACGCTTCGTCTCACAGTCAGAATAGAAACATTTGAAAATAGTGTCGGACTGCATTTTAAAATAGAGAAATTGCAGTGATAATTTATTCAGGCCTGGGCTTTCAGTTGTTAGTTCCTTGTGTTGTGGGGATTCCTGAAGCGTTGGTGACTTTGTGTGTTTTTAGTGCTGTATTTTGGCATCATTATCATTATTACTAAATTTGTCAGGACACTTCCTACATTCAAATCATTGCTCATTTAAAAAAAAAAAATGTTGAAAATGTAGTGGCTCCCTAAACTATGGTTGATATCTTTTCCATATCATATTCTGGATGGTTGTGTGCTTTTAAGCTGTTGAATCTCATTGAGGGGATGAAGAAAAAAGCCTTCTAAGAGGTACTATTTTGTACAGAAGATGTCAGCGTAGTTATGGTTACACTACTACAACACCTGTGTTGTACAGGTTTAGACATTTATGTGTAGGGTTCCTATGCAATTTTGAAATATATAGAAAATGGAATTTCAGTGTTTTTCAGATCTGGATATGTATGGAAATAAGGAGAATATGGAAAAACACATATAGTTTTTCAAGATAAAAATTTGAATTTCTTAAAAAAAAGTATTGATCAAACAAGCAGAGCGTATTTCACATGTTTATAATATGAACGATAGGCGTGCTCACCATCTTATATTGAAATGTTTCCACTAGCAGTCTTCTACTGGTTTGGAAGTCAGTTTAGTTTTTTTTTTTTTTTTTAATAAATACACTGTAGCCCCAGCAGCCATGCAACTAATCACAAGGTTTTCAGTACAGGACCATGGCTCCACCACATGTCAAACTGTCACTGGTGAAAACAACGAACCCCAGGTTGCTCCCTGTGGCCGCAGTTTTCATAACACTTTTCTTGGCAGCTGTAATGGTGAAAGAGAAATGCAAAGTCAAGTCCTTGTTGAATTTTGAAAAAGTTGAAATGTTGAACATAAATGCAGACCCTCAACATTTAGTTAGCAATATGCCAGTCACATATAAAGCTGAACCCATTAGCTGCATCCACTTTGATCACAAGGTACATGTGATGTAAACTTATTTTGCAAGAATTAGTTCAGGTTTTCAATTTTTTCTTCTTTTTTTTTAAGTTAGTGTGTTTAGTATTTGTTGAAATGTAAACCAAAAATTAGATATGAGCTTAGGATTTTGACAGTATTTCTTGATTTAATAGCAGACCTAAAATGACTCATAGGTCCCATGCAGCATGTTTGAAAATGGTTGTTCATCTGGACTGTCATTACAGCATTTGGTCACACATGTTGTAGATGTTGAACTCTGGCCTCTGAATGTTTTCAGCTTGTAACCAGCAACCACTTTGGTGCTGTGTATATAATTCTTTGCTCTTGTCACTCAACAACTCACTACAAGATGCATAAGCAGTGGGAGACAGTTTTCCAGTCAGTGTGATTCTTTACAACATTGACTGGATTCAGCATCTGTGTGTGAACGTCTGGGTCATGCTGTGAGTTGAGCACTGCTGGTCTTAAAATGATCAAAATCACTAATCCAGCACAGGCATTTTAAACAGCCATGCTGTGAGCCAACACAACACAGTTCCTCTGTGTGTCTGTATATTAGTGTAAATTGCACCAGGAAGACTGGATGAGGTGGTACAGCGGTGCAGTTGTAACTCTCTACAGGATAAGCAGGTGTAGCTGATTAATGGAGGATTTTCTAGCTGTTGCAGAATGGTGTATTCACTGCTGAAAACATGGAAAATTATTTACATTAAACAAAGCTGATCAGACTGGTTTAATCTTTATGTTGCAATGGTTTTTTTTTCCAGCTGGTATTAACCCACTCTTAGCTGTAACAGTCCTGCGGCCATCATCCGTCTGACCTTATCAAGCTTCCTTTCTGGTATGGGGAATTACTGCTATTTCCATGGAGTCTGAAATCGACTCCTTACACCAAAAGGGTTTTTAAATCAAGAATGTGTAATCACCAGGCATCTCTAAGGATCTTGTATTTATTTATTTATTTAACTCAAGACTACTTGAACGTCTGAAGTCAACTCACCCCTCCTCATGTTTATCACATATTCTATAAAATGCAGTGTAACTGCTCGTGAAGGCTCTGAAATGTAGTCTTAAGTTCTCATCCTGTGGCTCGGCATGTTGTTTGTCTGGGACTTGATTGACAGGAAAATGTGTCTTCTGTTGCTGTTGCAGTGCTCTCTGAATAGACTTTGAGAGCAAACACACGCACACACACACACACACAGAGCCCCTGCTCATTTCACATCTATGTGTAATTCCCAGTATCTCTCTTCTGATCTTCTTACCCAGTTTGGTCTCCCATCTATCTCTACACCTGCTTATATTCTCAGTCCCAGTGGAAAGTATTTTTCATGAGACCGTTTAAATATCCAGCCAGCTTGAAGAGCAGGGTTATAGGGAAGCTCTTCTGGCATCAGTGAGGAGAAGGTGGTGGTGGGGTGGGGGGCTGGATTAATGGAGGGAACAGAGAGGGTAGAGAATAACGTGAGAGAGGGAGAGGAGGGTGGGAGAATTAGAATGTGGCCTACTTGTGAACGATTTATTGATTTGCAGACTGAGCTGAGTGAAAATGCAATACCGAAGCAGAGGTGGTAAAAGGTCAAGCCAGGCAGCAGAATTTAAACACGCAATTGAACACTTGTCTTGATTATTTTTTTTTTATTATGGAAAAGAAAAGAAAAAAGCGTCCTCACACTCCCTCCCTTATACTGTTGCTTGTCAATCTTCACCAGTGCAGCTGTCATTCCGGTGTAACTGATGTGTATACAAACCCAAATCAGAAAAAGCTCTTAAAACAGACAAAACGCTCATTTAAACAAAGCAGTGACTACCAACTTTTTTTCTGGGCAAGATAACGCGTTATTATCCCATTAACTCATTAATTTATCAACGCCGACATTTCATTTTATTGCGGATAAAAGCATGTTGCTCACATGCTTTTATTTTGAAAAGCCTGCTTCTGGCTGCTGAAGAACCAGAAGAGAATTGCCAGAAAAACATACGTGAAAGCTAAAACAGACATGGAGAGTGGTAAAGTTAAAGAACTTTAACATGGACATTTTCATTTTAAAGTTTTCCCACCTGGCTGATTTGACAGAAACAAGGTTATTTGTAACCACTACCAAGTTAAACTCCACATTAAAAGGTTTCTGCTGTTACCTCAGAATTTGCTTGATACCATTGTGGCTCAGGATTTTGTTGGTAGTCTTTTTTTTTCCCCATCAAAAAAAAAACAGGATAACATTAATGCCCTTGCAGTGTCAATAAGCTTTATTTTATTTTATTTTGAGATTTACACTAAATATGTGTTACTGACAAGTGCTGATGTTAAAAGTGTTTGAACAACTAATGTTATGCTACTTTCATTCATATGGCAGCAGAACATTTAAATAAGTGACCTTTACACTACTTTTGAATTCATTATTTGATTTTGCGTATACAATGTGATTAAACATAATCAATCAGGGAAATCATGCGATTAATCACGTTTAAAAATTTTAATGTTACCCAGCCTTACTTTGCACAGAGCATGATCCCAACAGTCGCAACTCAGTGTTCATAAGGAGTTGAAAAGAGTAAAGATGATGTTAATTGTAATTACAATTAAGTACAAAAGAACGACAGTCATGAACAGCTAAGAACTTGAGGAGTAAAGATGGCAAGATGATCTCCACTATTTAAACTAGTGTCTGAGAAAATCATTGAAATAGTTGAATATGATAACACCCCAATGAAAGAGTGGAAGGAATTTCCATATTTCTTCTTGTACAGTATGCAGTATCATTAAATAGTTCAAAGAAACTGGAGCAATTTCTTTGTGTAAAAGGGTTAGGGGACAAGCCTAAGCTTCCCACCTCTAATCCTTTAACAGTACATTAAGAACAGTCCTTCATCAGTAGCTGATGTAACTACATGTGCATGGGATTACTGTGGGAAACTTCTGTAAAGCACTCTAATATGAAGAAACATTTCAACTTTATTATGCAAAACAGAAGCCTAATGTTCACCTTGTCCAGGAGCAGCATTGACATCTCTGGGCTTGAAGGCATCTGGATGGACCGTCACACAGTAGCCATGTGTATTATGGTCAGACAAACCAATATTCCACATCTCATTTAGAAGAAAAGGTACCATGTGCTCCAGACCAAAGACTAAAGACCAAACTGTTGTGAGCAACAAGTCCAAAAGCCAGAATTTATGATGGTATCTGGTTGTATGAGTGCACCTGGAAACAGTCATTTCCACTTATTTGATGACTCCATCAACGCAGAAAAGTGCACATGTTGTAGAGCAACTAATGTTGCCTTTAAGACAAGATTCAAAATGCAAATATGGGTGTATATTAATAAATAAAGTTAAGATAAATACCGCTGCAAATAACGTTTTGTGTAGTGCTTAAAGGCTCTTCATGTAAGATTATGTCCGGCTCATCTTTTATCGAGCTGGCGAAAGAAATTTATTACCCTAAGTGGCACCATGCCACACTGGAGAACTTTGCACTTTATGTTTGTGCCAACAATTTGCACGTGCTTCCCCACAAATATCGAAACACAGGCACGTGCGCTAGTCCCTTCTGGGTCACCTTGGGTATTTTTTTTCCATGGAGACCACCATCGAGAGGCACAAGCCAGTGTTTGTGAAGGCTCTTCTAAGTAGTGCAACTATTTTTTCCAACTTATTTCATTCTATTCTAAATTAAATGGTTCTGTGGAAAACTTGGTTGCAGTTTGTTTGTTATGGGTTGTCGGTATGTTAGTTTTATTGGTCATGAATTACCTCCTCTTGTTTGAAACTCTGCATGTTTTTTTCCTAAACTTCCTGAACTTAATCTATAAATACCATAACAAACTGCTGATATGCTGTATCTTCCGCTTTATGTCATTCAAAACAAATTCTCTTTTGCTGGACGCGTTTCAAAATACGATCTCTTCTTTGACCTGAAGTGCTTTTGTATTTCAAGTTAAACACAGAATCTTTGAATCTTTGCCTACATTTCTGTGGCTACTGCCTTGTACAAAATGCTTATATAAATCTAGACAATACTTTGGATAAGTACTGCATCCCACGCCTCGCTTTGTAGGGGCACCGTTTGTATTGCTGGTTGGATGATACCCTTTTCTTTTTTTGGTGTCGTTTCATGTCACTTCAGTAGAAAGCTAGTGCAGGAGGCAGGACCTTCTGCAGTAGCCTGTCTGCATGACCTTATACATCGACACAAATTAAGAATATAGGTCAGTTCAGCAGTAACAGCTGTGTGCTTTTTGTGCTCTGACCTAGTTGATGGATATATCGCATTTTGTTTTCTTCTGTTACTAAAACTAAAGAATACAAGACTGATACTGTGGCAGAGCAAAACTGGAGTCTTTTTAGCTTTTGCTGTGTTTGTAATATTGTCGCATGCAGCATTCTTTTTTAATTCTTTTGGTCACATTAAAAAAACAGGATGCCCATAATTGGCTTACTCTTACTTGAAGTCAGAGTAAAACAGAAACAAATTTGATTTTCAAGTTCAGCACATTAATGATAAACATGTTGACATTGACATTTCAGGCATGATTAAAACAATCAACTATAAAAAGAAAATGATCAATAATCTGCACCACAGGATGCTGGGGCATGCCTGCTGAGGACACAAACTGGCAAACCAGAGATCAGTTCAGATGAAATGTGCTAACGAGGAATCCATAGTAGACTTTGCTTTAAAAGAACCACATTGTTTTAATATGAAATCACAAGCTGTGCACTTAAAATGTCCATTGGACGAGGTTGTCAGTGTTGTTAAATTGCTCATCCTAAACCCACATAGCAGGCGTGGCCTGCTGTGATGTAGCTGAGCTGTCGGCATGGTGAAGAAGTGATCTGGGTGGAGAGAGAGAGAGAGAGAGAGAGTCAATCCAGCAGTGAACAGTTAGAGTGGGACATCTGTTAATGCCACCTGTCCCTGATGAAAGTTTGTTAAACTACCAGTTAAAAAAAAAAAACTGATGTGGATGTTGGCTGTGATCCTCAACTCTCCATCACTGTGGACAAAATCACTCAACTATGCTTTATGACTCGTCATACTTGGATTCTGTCAGTGACATAACCCTATAACCTCCACAGTACACTATTGGCTCTTTATAAATGAATCCCTAGCGTGGAGCTCATGAACATATATTTAAGAGCAGTATTCTTAACTCAGTGGTTCTCAAACTTCTAATACTGTGTACCACCTGAGAAACTATTGAGCTCTCCAAGTACCACCATGATGACCAATTTTAAAATATAGCCATATATACCTTCTCAATTAGCTTTAAACACACAGGAGAGATGTTTATTCCTAATTGTGGTTATTTAATGTTGTCTGAATTTCATTTGAAACGTTGTATTTATAATGCATTGTCATGCATTGACAGGTCATGACGTTCCCCCGCGTACCACCAGAAGAGCGCTCGCGTACCACCAGTGGTACACGTACCACAGTTTGCGCACCACTGTCTTAACTCATTTTTAAGCACAAATTTAATTCTCTGAGTTGGTGTGTAGCACTCCAGCCCCTACAATGCTGGGTTTGAACTGTACTTTCCTTCATTACTAATCTCACTATTCTCTGCAATCTAAATAGTTTAGACAAGTTCTGTAAATTCTGGCATCCAGAGATCATGCATTGTCAGATTCATGGCTCGATGGGATAGTCGGTCAGTTCCAGGCTAATGCATTTTAGCAGGCCTCTTTATAAGATTATGTTGGGAGATTAGGGATGGGATCAACTGTCACCACTATGGAACTGGCATTTCTGAACTGCTCAAAAGATCCTGTACCAGTTTATTTCCACAAGTTAATACAAGTGTCACTGGATTTTTTTTAAAGCCCCTTTCACTATATAACACATACTGGCCACAGTTACATGATGTTTTTTAATTCAGAATTAATTATTCCGAATTAAATAATTCAGAATTAAACTATTTTCCTTTGAGTTTACATGGAAATAGTAATTCCAAATTGAGGTTTACATGGAAAACACGTTTGTTCGGCTTTATCCAATTCCGCTTAAGGTCTGAGGGTTGGGAAGGGTTCTGATTGGATGGGGGGGGGGGACGTCTTTACATCTACCGGAAGAAAACAAACTTACATGATAAGTAACAACATGGAGGACTACATTATTAGCATCCTTTTTGGATTTGTTTTGATTTTATTTTTGAAGCAGCAGCGCAACAACATCATGTCAATGATTTTCTTTCGAAAACAAGCCCAGTGCGGAATATAAGCGTCATCGCGACAGACGGGCAAGAGAACGAGCATGTGCAGAAAGACCGGAATTAATTTAAAGTGGAATGAGTGTTTACATGACCGCGGAATTATCCTATTCGGATTTAAAATCAGAATAAACCAGCCACTTACTTCAGAATTAAGTTTAATTCGGAATGGACATTTTCATTCAGAATTAGGTGTTTACATGGTAACTTTTAATCATTTTAAATCATACTTAATTTTAATTCTGAATTAAAGAGGAATTAAATTTGCCATGTAAATGCACCAACTGTCAGTTAACAACGCATAGCAATTAATAGCATGTGCCAAATGCTATTAATTTACTTAATTAATGGATTAAATATCTTACCATTTAACCATCTCAAGAGAGATACTGTATTTCCTCCACCCTCTTTTCTTGACGGTGTTTGCTGCCCGTTTGCTGCCATTGGGTACACTGTGCACATATAACTTTGTAATATGATACACTTATCTGACCTAGATGCCACTTCTCATCAACATGTGCTATTCAGTTATCATCCACCCTTCTGATACAACCATCTATCTAGCTTTCTTAGGGAACACACATCCCTAAATCACTACAGGAATCAAAAGATTTCAGCAGATACTCGGAAGCCTATCTGTGTCAACGCTGCTGTTGTCAGAGAGTAGATACAGAAGATACAGTTGAACTTTTGGTTTAGAATTCAGCAAAACCAGAGCTAATGCAAGCTAAAAGGCAAAATGAAGTTCTTGATTCATGAACAGTGATTTTTGATTAACTCTTCCTCTACTACTATTCTTTCCAACAGAAATGTCTGGAATGTTATGGGCTGCTGAGTAGCTCAGTGGTTTAAGCAGGCGACCCATATACAGAGGATACAGTCCTCCTGCAGCAGTCGCAGGTTCAACTCCCGGTCTGCAACTCTTTGCTCCATGTCTTCCTCGCTCTTTCTCTGACCCAGTTTCCTGTCTCTACACTGTAAATAAAGGCCACTAGTGCCAAAAAAGAAATGCCTGAAATGTTATAAGGTCTGGGATTATTCTGAAGTTTCAAGCACACTTTAAACCTCACTGTCCTTTAAAAAAGTAAAATTTCATTTGTATTTGATTTGTTGCATTTCTTTTGAATTTATAACATAGCATGATTATAGCAAATGCTTTTTTATGATTGACACTGTCGGTACATGAATCATGCATTCATTTAATGATTGGCATCATGACAAGTGTTCTTGAGTTTAATTGTTCTTGGTTTTTATTTTACTCATATCAATTTTGTAGTGTGAGTCGGTCATCTTCATATTGGTATGTTTTTGTTTGTTTTCATATTAAACAACAGTGTTTAAGAAATCCTCACTTGCACAATTTTCAGTGTTTTAAGGTAAAAGAAATATAATTCAGACAGATAAGTCACAGTGGTGGGAGTAGGATGCTACTAAAAAATGTTAAAAAGAAATAAAAATAAAATTCTTACGTGCCTCACGTTTTCAATTTTTTTTTCAATTTTATGTAATTTTTTCTTTTTAAAGATCTAGGATTCTTGATCTCAGCTGAGTGTTGAGACCGCTGTTGTGGTGGGCACTGCACAACTTGACAAACCTTTTTTCCACTTGACAAAAACCTTGTTTTCTCTTTTACCACTGTTGACTCTCATTGACTTGAATGGTCATGATTTTCACAATCGCTGGTGCAGCACTGCCGTTTCATAATCTGTGGGACTTAAGTTTCACAGTGTTGCAGACAAATGCAGTGAAAGGGTTAAATTAAATTTTAGTGGAGTCGACTGCTCTGTCAGCAGTCGTCTTTAGTCTTATTGAAATATGCCTTTTCTTTACAAATGAACTTCTGTGGTGTACTCGGACAGTAGTTTACAATTCTGTATAGGTTCTAAGTTATCAGCCTAGATGTGCTACAGACTGCCGTCTACCGGTCCACGTAGCCAGTAATGAAAACCCATTAGTGGAAGGGCAACGTGCTCATAGAACTGGAGTCATGTCTATGAACTGAAATTTCTCTGGCAGATGTTTTTGCTGAGTCATTTTTGTATAACTGTGGTTCTAAGCCAAAATATTAACACGGGGGCTGAAGCCTCTTTTGGGTGGGGGCTTTGGAGACTAAAGGTGGAATCGATGCGTGGTGCTAGTCTGGTCTTACTGCTGTTGAATGTGCATGATCAAGCAGCTTTTACTTTATTGATCCAAACTGCATGTTCATCGTTGACCAACTATTCTTTCACTTGGGCATAGAAACAGCTTATTCTTCTGTTTTACAGTTTCGGATTTTGATTTTAAAGAAGACTTTTGACTTCAAACCACTTTCTGTCTTCCTGTGTTTCCCGTTCCTTCCTTCTCCCTCTGGCTGTTGGTGGTGCTAATATGTGCTGAGGTGTTTCTTTCCCCTTTCTTCCTTCTCAGTAATCGGCTCCAAACGGTACTTCCTGTCCCTCACCCGTCTGTAATTTGCTAAATTTGTTAATACATTTGACGGGCTGTCACAGTTAATCCCTAATACACCGTGTTATAAAAGATGTAGGTGTGTGTGTCTCTGTGTTTCTGTGTTAATGTGGATTGTGTGTGTGCTGAGCCGCTGCAAAAACTGCTGAGTTTATATTCATCAGACAGAAACAAAAAAATGACCCACCCCCTCCCACTTTCTGCCTCAAGACTGGCCCACACAACTCCTTCCCTCTTTGCAGTTGGTTCCCAACTCCAGCCCCTCCCATCCTATTGGCCCTCCCGAGGTTGTTGCTTGGTTACATCAGAGGCACGTATATTTGAGCAGAGCTCTGGATTTTTACTGCAGCACTTTTACAGACAGAGTGCAGAGTGAGACGACCTCGCTCACTCACACAGACACACACATTTAAGAACACACACTCACGTATTGTTCAAGAGGACACCAAAGGATGTACCCTGGTGATATTCTTGCTCTGCTACTCAACCTGCTGGTGCTGACACTGACACCTCAAAGTGCTCAACTGGGATAACCGAGCCACCTGATATGAAGCTGACCTACAGACCTGGCAGAACCTGAAAGAACAGAGCTACGAAGGGGAACTGACCACTGAGACAGAACAAGCAAAACGGCAAGATACTGCTCCAGCAGATGTGTCAAGAGATTAACAGGCAACAAAAGGAGAAAAGAAATTCTGTCAAATTTGGAGAAAAGTCAAGCTCATGACTCAGCTGGACAAAACAAAAAAACAAAACAAAACACCACAGACTGGACTTCATTGATCTACATGTTACTCTTCTGACTACACAAGTCAGGGAAAAGGAGAGGATAAAAACAAGAAAGAAAAAAGCCTACAGTCATACAAGCCTGAGAGCAACATACCAACAGTCTGGATCCAGTGGCATAAAGAGTCCATGTCACAATGAGAGAAAACACAGCAGGAAACATGAGAATTGCCTGTGACATTCTGCTGCAGAGGTAAACACCAGGCTCATATAACTCCTGAACTCTGGGTGGAATGAATGATTTGATGAATAGATGAATGAATGCTTGATGGAGAAAGAAAATATAAGCTTGAATGATGGTTAATGCAATGAATAGTGGTTTGATTAATAAATAAAAGCAAGAAGTATTGATTAAAATAAAAAGGATGTGAAAAAGGGAAAACTGGAATTTGTGTAGAATATATAAAAATATGATTGTACTTGAGAAAATGAGGCATGTTCAGTGTTAACTGACCAGGAGGGGATTAAAGAGGAGAGAGAAAAGAAAGTCTTTAGAGGAGAAAGATGAAGCAGGACGTCTGAGAATTACATCAGCATGTTGTCACACAGCAGGGAAGACAAGCAGTTGTTCTGTTTAATGAGCGTTTTATTTTAAGTTAGGTTTCATAAATCAAATTTACATTTTCATTGGATATGAGACTGGGATTTTACCACTGTCCTCATGGGAAAAAAGAAGTAGTAGCAGATTGACTAAACTGTCAAATTTGCTTCTTTTTTTGGTCATCATTGATAATCAATCTCAAATGGTGGTAAAACCTTTTATGGGAATCAGCTTTCTATCAGGCAGGAACTGACTCTTCGTCATGTATGACCGCAAGATGAAAAACTCTTGACTGTTTGATCAAGAAAATAGACATGTTTAGGCCTCCCTTCAGCTTTAGAAGATGGTCTTATTAACAACAGTATTCTGGCATTAAAAAGCTTGTTTTAACTTGTACATTTACTCAAGCAGCCATGAAAGATGCAACATTTTCGTGCCCACTGATAGTTCTGCATGACTCTGCAAGAGGTATGAACAGGAATGATTAAAACACAAAGGACACAAAGAACGCCCACTGTTGTGACGACATCTGTTGCATCAGCGAAGCAAAACGGATTGATGTTGTCACACGGCCAAATAACTGGGATACTAAATGACGCAGGGCGTATCAGTCATTTATATTATCTACTGAAAAAACAACTAATGGAATCAAACGAGCAGCTTTAAAGAAAAAAGAGTCCAATAGTTGAGCTGGTCTGTGGTCTGTTTGAACAGATACCCGCTGCAGGCCTCTGATCTTTCTTGGCTCTGACTTTCAGAGCTATAAATGTTTGCTGTTTCAGAGGCAGAATGAGGAGATCAGTTTATTAGACGTAAGATGATGCTGATGATGTCTAGATGTGAGTGGATGTTGATGAGAACTGCAGGAGGGCACGTGAGTGAAGGAAAGGCTTCAGGAATGCAAATGTATTTATGTCTGAAGTGGACATGAAGATGGGCAGTCAGCTGCATCCTTTTGTGCATGCTGGTCAGAAAGTGCGTAGCCTGCTGCAGTCTGTTGTCTTCCAGCGGGAGCAGGTTGCTGACAACAGCATCTTTGTGGAAACACAGCTAACCTCAACTCACCTCCACACTCACATTTTTGTAGATTCATCAGAATGATTAAAAATGTGAGAATGCCACCGTTACTCTTTTTTCCTCTAACATGCCAACTGATATGTTTTATGTTGTTTTATCAGCTGATTCAGTGTCACAGATGCTCTCTGCAATTCAGCTCTGTGACTGTGAGAAACTGATAGTCCTGTCCTACACGTGTCATTTTTACATAACTTACTATGATATGTTTAGGTCGTAAAACTACACAAGAACATAATATGACCTAGTTATTTGAGGGCAGTACAGGGCAGAATATGATGGCCCCATTTGGCATGGGGGGGGGGGAATAATAATCAGAATTTTTTTTTTTTTTTTCAGTGCGTTATCATCTGCCAGGCTACATCCATGTTTCTTAGTTATTTAAACACCAAATAAATAAAGGCTATACCTTTTCTACAGGTATATAGTGATACAATATCTCTACCACTGAACTCAAACATGGTATTTAACACATGCAAGTACCAAAGATGAGAGATATGTACGCCTCTTGACTGAAGCAAGCATAGAAATAAATTGAAGGATGGATTTTTAAATAGCTTTGTACTCTACTAAAGGTAAATTGGCAGTAAACATGTAAATAATTTCATCCTTGAAAGCCCTATCCTCAAGTTTAAATTGTACTCTACACAGATATGTCTAGTAAATACAACCACTGGAGAATAAAATATTTATCATAATGTCCACCTTCAACAAGGGCTTTGTGATGCTCTTGTTCAAACTACTATGTGCTCAAATTAAGAGAAAGTTTGGTTGTTGTTTTTTCTTTTCTTTTCAAAATCAAGTTCATAGATACTCACTTTATTCCCACCTTCAAATGAAATCAGAAGTAAGCCTTCACAGCACACACTTGTGTGTCCAGTAACCTTTTTATGTTCACGCATCTGGTCAGGACACAGCAGATGAGTCTGTGATCTGAGCGATTCTAGAAAGGTTCCTTTAATCTGCCACAAACTCCCTTCTTATGCCCCTAACAAATACTAGGTTAAAAGAAAGTAATGCAGAGAATGGAAAACTAATAAATAATGAGTTTTAATCTTCAAAGAAGAAGGTAATTGTCGAGAATTAAACATCACACATACAGACAGCCAAAAAGTGACATCCATGATTTATGGATGCTTGTTAAATAAAAGTGAAAATCAAGCAGGCCATGTGGTAGCTACTGTAACTATATCAAAAAACTATTGAGCTCTTGAACCTTCTTTTTTTTGTGTAACCATCAGACTCCTGCATCTGTACTAGGCAGTGGGAATCAGTATGAAGAGTTCTCAGGGTATTTTGCGTGTCGTCTGGCAGGTGCATCGTCCAGTTTTTCTAACGCAGCCAGTAAAACTGGTTCATTTATAGAATAACACAGGTCTTAACCGCCACAGTCACGCTGATGGACAGATACCAAACATGGTGGATGATGTTACAAGATAAAAGTGCTGCTGAAATTTTTGCCGTTGGTGTATAATGTTCGATGGATGAACACAAACAAAGATCTACTGTTTGTTGTTATAACTCCTATGTCTGTTAAGTGGAGGTAAACTGCCTCTGTTTTCCACTTTAAGACACAATAACAAAAAAAAAAATTATGTACTTCCTTTAGTACAGTCTTATTTCATATTCTTTTCCATAGTGTACTAGCAATCCCTTGAAGGGCTCTAAAAAGGCTGTGTTGTATAATTGTTAAAGGTGTAGTTGATTGTACGTTTGCTGCTCAGGGAGGTTGAAAAGGGCAGGAACATCCCCCATCGAGCATCCAACAAGATTTCATTCAAGATCTCTGGGGCATGATGGTGTAAGATTAGGTAATATCTTTGCTGCTAAAGGCCCGTGGCAATTATGTAACATCCTAAAGGAGCCTTTTAAGGATCTATTGTTAGAGATGTGGCACACAGAGCACAGCCCCTCAGGCTAACTCCGCTTCACAGCCTTCTGTCAGATGTTATCAGTGCTGGTGCTGTAGGGAGCCGAGCAGCTGTGCTCCTGGTTAAAGGACAGTTCAGCATGTTGGCCACCAGGAGAAAAAAAGCAGCACAGACGTGCAGGCAGTTAGTGTCTGAAAGTGACTGTGAGATGATGATGTCCACAGTCAGTAAGAGTGTCAGGAAAAGAAATCAGACAAGTGAAATAGGAAAGACAAAAGACAACAATGATGGGGGAAAATGTTTCAAGCGTTAGAGGTAATAAAGAAAAGAGGAGTCTTTTTTTAATCAATAGAAATAAGTGAAAACAATAGTTAGAAAGTAGCACAAGTGATAGAATCAGAAGATAAAAGAAGAATAAATAGACCATTATAGTTTCCTTTGTTTATAATTCCGTTTGTATGAATCTAGTCGAGCATCTCTTGATGTAATAAAAGTATGTGTGATTGTATCTTAGTGTCTTACACAAAATGGTTGCATAACACCAGTTGTTGTTTTTCTGAGCTGAGTTTGACCTCCTTCCATACATACCCATGCACTGGGGCATCGTGTGAATGACTTTGCGTCTTTATGGAGTGTTACATAAATGAAGCATGCCTGTGAGGGAGTGCGTCTCTGAATCAAGTGTCAGCACACATCTTGGTAGACACACGCACACACACGTCCTTGCTCACGGAGGAACGTGGAAGAACAAATGCAGTGTGGCACACACCCTTCTATCTGATCAGCAGGATCTAGCAGACCTCTGTAGCCTAAATAACAATCTGCCCACCCAGAGTGGCGCCACAGTCTAAAACTTTGTACATTTGTGGGTGTGTTTGTGTATGTAGTGAATTTCTTGGGATTGTCATTTCACACAAATGGGATCTTTGATTAACAACTAATAAGAACATAGTCAGGTCATACAGAATAGCACATCTGGTTTAAAAATCTACTCAGCACACAGGTTAACATCATGATTGTCTTTTTTCTTCTTGTTTTGACTTATTTGTTCAAGGTTATTTGATGTTCAAATGGAAAGGGAGGCAAGGCGTACGTGATGTTATAAAGATGTTCTTTTCCCTCTCTCACTCCACAGTTCCCACCTCTCCTCTATCTCCATCCTGCCTGCTGACTCTGCTGAGTAAGTTCACTCCTTCAGTTGGCACACTCCTACATATGCTACGTCTTTATCAATGAATGCATACGGTCTCCTCATGACACAAATGAAAAAAAAAATACTCAATAAAATCTCATTTGATAAAGTGTTAGGGTGTGATAAACTGCAAACTAAACTAGAAGTTAAGTAGTCTGAAAGTTCATGTTAAGTTTAACTGTAAAAGAGAACTGTGTAATTGTATAAAACCAGAAGTGTATGGAAACAGAAAATCAAATTAGCTGAAGTGAGATGACAGTTAAAAGAGCATCTGCTTAGGAGACAAAACAACAGAAACCAAGGAGGACGTCCAGGCAGCACTGAAACCATATGATTTCAGAGAGAAGGTACAAGTCTGAAAGGAAGAGATAAGGAGGAAGAGAAAAGAGCTGGCCTTGTGTTTTGGTAACGAAGCTAAAATAAAACATTTTGCACGGCTTGTTGCTTTTGGAGCCGCAGGGTTGTGATCTCAGCAATCACATGACTGTCAGGCCTCGGCTCTGTCCCTGCACGACATGAGCATCTCTCAGGCACGCACTTCCATGACGTACGTATCAGTTCAGCAGGGGACAAGTCTGAACTTCAGAAGTAACTATAGCACACACAGTAGCAGTGGATTAATATGGCTTCTGATCAATGTTTTAGAAGAATTACACAGATTTTGTTATTAAATAAAGTAGTAATGTAGCTACTTAATAATTCAGCCTGATCCATCTGAATGAGAGGAAACTGTTTAAACATACAGCAAAAAAGCTTTATATCTATATATCTAATATATTTATATTTATATCTTCTGGACACCTCATTATATGTAAATATAAGAAGCACTGAAAAAGTCCCCAGCACTTCCCTGTATGCTTTCTTAGTAGCTTACACACAGTTTCAAATTATTTTCGTTGAGTTTCATTGTTTCACTTCCAGAGATGTTAGAAGTGCTGCAGCTTTGGTTACCATGACAGCGATTACTGGTATCACTTCTCTCTGTTACTTCCAGTCACAGTGTGTATGAACATGACTACAATCACATCATCTTATATGTTGATTTTTAGAGGTGGCTGTTTGTGTGTGATGTATACTTATTATTGAAGAGTTTCCCTGTGGGGAATGACAGATTTATTTGCTGCAAATAAAGGTGGTGCATTGTTAGTGTGTGTGTTAGTATTTATTATGCATTAACAATAGCTTTGGCACAGTTATGTGCATATACCTGTCATAACCAGTATGATTTTGCAGTTTACTTTAGGTTTAGTTGCCTGGAGCAACTTTAATTACAGAGTGGATCTTCATGTTGATTTAGAAAATCTAGGAAAACTAACACGGGTGACAGCTGACATTAGTGAGCAACTGGTGAACAGTTGAAACAAGACTGAGGGTTTTCTACCTGCTCTGCCCCTTAGTGAAAGCTAATGGAAGTGGAATGGATTATCAACTCAGTCCTGTACATGAAGCCACATTTAGTACAATCTCAGTAGATCCTGTGGATCACTATCCCACGTCTGTGCAGAAGAGGTCACAGTGTGACTGCTTTCATTACCTTTTATAGGTCCCTGAGGCCTCGCCGTCACTCTCATTTCTCCTCTCTGAATCCAAATTAAGCATTGTTAATCCCTCTTGAACTGGACCAGCTTCTTGACTTAATAAGGCCTTGGCTTTAAAAAAAAAAAAAAAAAAAAAAAAAAAGAAGCATAATTGTTCTTAGCCTTTTTGAAAGTTTCACTTGATTTACCTGACTGGCAGTTACAGTCTTTTTATATATAACAAGAATGAACACGTTAAGTTTCTGTTGTAACCCTTTTGTTATTTATTGAGAACTTTCTGTTCTTGAGGTTGTAAAGTATGAATTCAGTTTCAGAGTTGATGGTTCAACATATACATCAAGGTTGTGCACCGCTAAATGTCAGGATGAAACAAGTGGCTTTATTCAAATAATTAGCACAGTAAGCTTATTGAATTCTGATAACTGAGCTCATGAACAAATGACATGTGATTCAGCAGTTTAACACTATGGATATAAAATATGAGCTAACCTGTTTTAAATAGTGTCTAGAGGTTTACTGTTATGTATGTTTATCAGTAATTTGTCAGCTTATGTCATTATGTTCTCATTTCAGCATAGCTCAATGGTTTTGCAACATAACATTTAAAGGTGGGGTAGGTGTTCTTTTTTTGCAACACCTTTTTACAATATTGCCTGAAAACATTTTCACATTCCCATTGCACCCACTGAAATAAAATGTTTGCAAAAAAACCCAAACGTTTTGGTCCGGTCTAGAGGGTATAATCAGAGAAAAACTCTGACCAATCAAAATAGTGACCATCATTACTTTCACTGGCTGCCTAATACGTCCATCAAATATCAATGCACTCCCCCCCACCCCTCCCTCCCTGTGGTTCATGTAGTTGTGAATCGTGTGAAGGCGTGGTTTCGAGGGGTGGGCTGAAGAGGAGGAGGCGGAGCCTTTGGGACGAGGGAGGGAGTGTATATTTTCAAAATCTCACTTGAGTTGGATTGCTGGAACCGTTTTTTCAAAGAACACCTACACCACCTTTAAGTTCTAGTAATCAAAACAGTGAGGAACTCTCAAAGAAGCACAGCCTGCAGTCATGGTGCATAAGTGATTTTTTTTTTTTTTGTTTTTTTGTTTTTTTTTTGCAGCATTGTCTTTCCTTCTGTTAGTGTATCAGCAGTTCTGACTTAACTGAGAAAGTTAGAAAACAGAAACACATTTAAAATTTTAAGAAAACTGAAGTAGGTGTTTGGCTCCACGCTGATTAAAATAACATCTCTGATATTGACTTTTGATACGGTTGGATTGAACTCAGTTGTTACTTAGTTTAAAGGTGTTGTAGAGTTATAAGGACAGGTCATCAAAGTTCTCAAACTGTAGCTAAGGCTGGGTCTCCTTTGAGGTCAATCTAGAACAATTTTCTGAAACTCCTGGTAAAAATGCATCCATTACTGTATTTTGTGTGTCTTGCAGGATTTTTCAGAGAACCATCAGGGCAGCAGTGGAGCAGCACTTTTTTGAACTAAAAACCTCCATCGACCAAGACCTCAGCAACTATGACAGCCAGGGGTGAGAGAGCAGCACTGATCTGTGCAAGACATGCAAATGTGCATAAATATGGAACTACAGTGATCCCTTATTTTTTGCGGTTAATGGGGACTGGCGCACCCCCACAAAAATTACTACACATACTTTGTGCTTGCGCATGCTGGAAGAGACAGGTATTATTCCATGATCTAGAGTCTGGCATCTGAAGATTTTAAATCATTTGCCATCGTGAACATTGTGTACAGAACGCACACGGCCAACCAAAATGCTTTAGGTTAAAATTAAACATGTTATCAGAAGTGGTACCAATAAGCAAACTACATGTTGAAGGGCACAGCTGTTCAGTCCCTCTCTTGTCAAGACGAAGACAAAACAAACTCTTCTGTGAGCAGTTTAGCGTTGCTCCACATTATCACTGTTGTTGCTGCAAAGTGTTTTTTTTTTTTTTTTTACTTCAGGTCTTTACTTTCTTCCAAAATGTAGCTTGCTTCATTAGCATTTTTCAATATTACATGACAGGGTAAGTCCCACTGAACCAGAGGACCAGGGTTGCCATGGAGATGAGGATCAACAAACTGAGCCTGCCGACGGATGCTGTCAGACAGAGGAGGAGACCTCACTGACACAGACCAAGCAGCACATACAACAAAGTCAAACCGATACGCAGGTGAGTGTGGGACACAGACACGCACACACATTCATACCACACACACAGTGTCAGTACTTGAGTTTCATCCTCTTTAGACATCACACACCCAGAGAAAGAGCACAGAATCATTCAGTCAGTTTTTCACACTCCGTACTCGCTATCATAAATGTAATTCAGAGCAAAACTGAAACTCATCCTCACATTCAAACTGTAAGTGAAATCAAATGATGACACAAACAATAAAATGGTTATTTCCCCTCAAAAAAACGCACAGGACATAGATACAGAGCAGTTTCTGTGTAGGCTGACAAAATCTTCCCCATAGCTAACCTTCCTGTGTCAGTGTGTCGGTTTATTCCAAGGCTGAATGTTTGATATGATCAACACAGTCCACCTTTGTTCAGCACAGTTTGCAACAATAGCTGGAATTTTACCAGAGAAGGGAGAAACAGCAACAGTCTTGTTTCACGAACACACACACAGAAAGGTTTCTTTGTGAGGTTTAGTCAGGCTTTTGCATACTTTTAACACCAACTGTATGCATGCAGTTCTTAAGTGTAAAAGCTTGTTCTCCTCAAACTTATAGCTCCACATTCGGGGGGATTAGTTCATAACATTTTTTAAATGACAGTGGAAACATTTTATGTTCAATGCTAGTGGAAAGTGTGTGGCCTGTGCCACTGGTACGTCTTGTCTTTCTGGAAGGAACAGATGTTCTGTACATAGTTTCTCAGTGCACATCACACAGTTTTAGCGAGACTGATCACACTGGAATTTAGAACTTCTGTGCTACTATCCTTGAGCCTCAGTTGTCCCAAGAACCATTTTAACACCTAGATGGGGAGGTGGGGAGAGGACAACATGTCCAACTATCACGTGTCCCAGCACTGATAAGAAAGGTGTCTCTTGAACCCACAATAACTTGGCTATAATTCTTTGAATAGATAATTCGAGTCAACAAATGAGCACAACCAATTCACACCATTTACTTTTATGAGTCCAGTGTTACTTAAACGTGAAGTGTTTTATTTTTGCATATTGGTATAAAACTGGGTGGGGATTTGACTTTTTAAAAGGTGAACATGTACACTAATTACCACCAGCAGATAAGTGATAGCACTCACTGTGCATTCTTACAGAAATTGTTGGTTGCTCAAAACTATTCCCCTCCCTGTTATAAATACACACTGACTCATCATCCTGCACTCACTGAAAACTCATATACTGAAGAGTCATGTGAAAACTTGCATCTCATTCTGACTTGCATCTCTTCGATCCTGCAGAACCTGTGCAGGTCATTCATTAATTTCCTGTACCTGAGTTAAGCCTTTTCAGGATCTCAGGCCTCACAGAGACAGAAGACACACTGAAGTCTTTATACGCTGTAATCAGTTGGGCACCACATACCTGTACTTTGGACTTGTGTTGTTTTAAGCACATGCCAACTGTGTTCCACATTAGAGCTTCTATACACTGCATGGGTTTGGGCCGTCGCAGTTGCAAGATCACCTCTGTAAAAGAATCATGGGGATATCTTTTTGTTTTTTGTCAAAATTGGCTGTCCTGCGACTTATGATGACAGCTGTTACACTGGTCTTGCAACCAAGAACTGCCTGATGCATGATACATTTTACTTTGATCATTCTGATAAGCATAATTAAATACTACAACTCTTTATCTATTTACCAGCCAGTTAAAATACAACTTGAAATGACGCATCAATTGTTGCAACCTAGCAACATTTCAAAGGAAAAATAACAATCCCAAGTTTGCCTCTTTTCTCCGTAACCATGACGGGACCACATTCTTCTTCTTTCATTGCTGTTATTGTTAAGTACTTTTGGCACACATAAACACTGCAGCAGAGGAATTTATTTTCACATACTGTTAGTTTACTGACAGGGCAGACCGATGAAGCATCTCTGTGTCTGCCCTCATCTCTGCATCAGTTCGTAGCCTTTATTCAAGAGAGCCAAGAAGAACCATAGTTCAAGAAGAACCAAATGCAAATTGCACAGTGTGAGATGTTATAATTTTATACGACTGCAGAAATTGTGCAGTATATAGGAGCATTTAAGTCAGAGGAAGTGTTTTTTTTTTGTTTTTTTTTTTTTTTTTAATGGGAGCATCTGTTTTTCCTAGATTTACATTTTAGTTTAACATCTGTTCTTCCCCGCTCATGTCTCTTACTTCACTAAAGTTATTTTGCTTGTTCTTTAAAACCTCTGAATTATTGCACATTTTTATCACACAATTAAATGCAGGTCATTGTTTCTCCTTCTCCCAGAATTCACTGGACTCTGTTGCCATCGTGGAGGAGAACTCAGGAATGGACTTGGATGCAGAAGCTGTCAGAGATGCTGAGAACAACTTGAACACTGCCAGGTGGCTGATTTGAGTCTTACAACTCTGCTTTTGATCCATTACAACATCAGCTGCTACAGTTTTAGCTTTATTCAGGTTTCACTTTCATACAGCGACGGTAGTCTTTGAGGCAGTGATAATGTAGCCCACCCATCACTGGCAGGTATTAAATTATTTCAACATGCTATCTCAGCCAGAGCTCATTTCATAAACATATCTTTATTTTGTCTTTCCCAACACATATTACATCATACTGTTTTAGTTAATCATACAAATAGTCTTGTGACAGGCAGTTCTTCAATGCTTTCATACTTAAATCACTGCCAGTGAGGGTGACTTCAGTTGCTGTTTAGATTTATTTTTTCCAGAAGTTATTCAGGGTGTGAAAAACTGTTTAGCTGTGTGACTGTTTATGTGACTGTTACTCAGCTGTTTCATTAGACATTTCACAGTCACAGTCTCAAGTAGAGTCTTGGTGGGATAACACGAGTGTGATTCGTCAGCACATGAAGAAGAAAAAAATAACTTTTCCAAATCTGAATTTACATAGAAATCTCTGAACCAGTGCTTGATGGACCCAGTAAAAGAGTATCAACCTGCTTCTGTCTCTCCATTTAGGCAGGACAATCAGCCTCTAGACACCATGGAGCAAACTGTTATCACTAACTGTGTAAGTAATTGGAATATATTAGTGTATTTTGTGTCACTTTGTGTTCTGGCACAAAAATGTTTCATACCTTTATATATTTTAATCTTAATATTGTTAAAAGGTTTTCAGTGTGCCACAGCTTTCTTGTTCTCCGTTTCCTTTTGTTAGTTTCTGATTTATTTCTCTGTTGTTTGTTCGCTCGTCTAGATCTTGTCACAACTTTTCTGTTTTCTGTCCTCGTCCAGGATTCAGACTTGTTTTGCTGTGACCAGAATGCCAACACCAGTGAGACCAACAGGAACCACCTATCGCCATCTCAACTAAACTCTGGCCACAACCCCCACCTGCAGCTGTTTCCTGACAACCAGTGGGAGGGTGAGTACCACCTTTTGTCAGTTAACCTTTTACAACATAAATATCCCATGTGAAGAAAAGTACTGTTTAAAAAAAAAAAAAAAGAAACTGTGATACCAAATCAGAAAATGTTGACATGGAAATGTAAATAAAAAGAAACAAAGTGAACCTTACAGTATGAACCCTGGATAGTTTACATTTATTTTAGTGAATCTTGTTTCTTTTATTAATATGGATCCATTTCTCTATTTTAGGACTGTAGCACAATATTAAAACATGTTTTCCCAGCTGTCTTTTGGAAATGTTTTTAATGTCTGAATCATGGATCATATTGTCACCACTGAAGTAAATCCTTTTTTAATCAACATTTTCTAGCCAGTTCCTATTTTCGCCAGATTTGGGGTTGTAGATATATACCCCTTTATTTTATTTATAAGACTTAATATAATTTTTGGGCAGTGATTCTGTCACATTTGGCAAGAGATTTTTAGTTTAAACAGACAAAAGTTTTCTATATATTTAATTATGGAAATGCCTCCATAATTCATTTTGTGAACATTTAAATTCATGCCTATGTATCTTCAAACTGCACTGTTCATCTGGTTAAACTGTTTTGTGCTGCAATTCTCCTTCATTTCTTCATGTTACTGTTCTCCGGTTTGATGGATGAAAAACAGATCAGCATCAAGAAACCCAACACACACACACACACACACACAAAGTGGTGCTTGAAAGTTTGCAAACTTTTGATTTTATTTTTCTCACAACTATGACCTAAAACACTGGGATATTTCCATCACAACTTTTAAAAGTACATGATCCAGTATTGCATATCTGTGCTTGGCAGATGCATTTGTGCTGTTCGTACTTGTTGTGACCGACTTGCAGTTGCAACAACTGCGGTTAAACATGTTCTTGAACTTGTTCAGTTCTGCATGTTGGGATAGATGAAATTTAATCCAGTGCCTTTGTACAGAACAGCTGCAACTGTGGGACACTTGAAGGTTAAATCAGATGACCTTCAGGCCCTCTTGCAGAATTACCATTCCTTTAATGCCAAGACAAACCAAACAACATTTATACACAATTAACAGGCTGTTGACTGGAGATCAAACTCTTAAGAAATGTTTTTCTAACTTTTTCAGTCTGATGAGCATCAGCAACTCCGTCCCATAACAAATGAATTGTGAAGATCAAATTTTGATACGTCCCTTCTCTTTTAATAAATCAGGAACTGACTTGTCATCCTGCTGGTTGGGGAAAAAAACAAATTGTAAAAGAAGTTCAAATACTTTGCCAGTCACAGATTAGTTATTTATTGAAAATAACAGAACAAAAAATAAATGACTAACGCAATATGTTTTTTCATTATTTTACCTGGTTTCTTCATGTACTTTTCTGACTTGTGTGACAATCTCACCACGTTAAAGTTTCTATCTACAAACTCTGAAGCACCACCACATACTGAATGAATGAATGAATGAATGAATGCTGGTGAGTGACATCATGAATGACTGACCTCACTGCTCCTCTGTGCTATCTCTCTCCCTCTCCCTCCTTTTTTCTTCCCTCCCCCTTCCTCCCATCCAAACAGCGTCACCCCCTTCCCATCTCCACCTCCCTCCCATCGACTTTTCATGTATGCATCTGCAAAAAGAAGGCCAAGGTAAGTAGTTTCATGTCTGCGCACCCTTCCACCGCTCTATCATCCCTCCTTTCACTCATTCTCATTGTTTTTATGACAGATGCTTGCTGCTGTGGATACAATGCTGGACACTTTTTAAAGTGTGTGTGTGTGGTAACCATCATGATTAACCCTTGCATGTAAAGTGCTCTTCTTGCATAGGTTTTTGTAAGGTTCCTGGAACATCTTCATTGCTCCTTTTGTTCCTGCTCCAGGGTCACTGGGAAGACTGGTCAGGACACCTTTCCTCTGATTACACCTAACTCCTGCCGTACTTCTCTGCCTTACCCCCTGGCTCATTATTACCATTACCCCTCTCACACAATACCCTCTCTTTTTTTGTTTTCTTTTAAAGACCTTTATCTTGCTAGTTTAGTGCTGGCAGTCAACACTGCCCCAGTCAGGCTCAGAGTGAATCAGCAGAGCACAGAAGAAAGTGAATGTAGTGGTGCTTCTTGAAATGTCCAGCATGCAGTGCTGTTACCATCATGGGATTAAACATTTTTTGTAACCCTCCTTTCCTCTGACTCCCATTTTTATTTCTTGTTCTCCTCTCCAGACCCTGTTCCAGCCTTCAAATCCTGGCAGGATGACAGTGAAAGTGGAGAAGCGCAGCTCTCCCCATTGGCTGGTCGCATGGTTCCCCTCCCCCTCCTGCCCCTGGAGGACGGTGGCGAGGAAGAAGAGGGGGAGGGAGGGCACGATGACTCCCCCTCCTCTTCACGCACCCACCCTCACATCCTGGCACGACGCTTTCTAGATTTTGGTGCTCACAGCACCCAACGTTTCCTTCAGCAGGACTCAGATGCCACCTCACCTACAAAAGCACCAAGGTACGAGGAATATGAGTCGTCCATGTGTAGCTCACTCACAAATTTAAAGTTTCCAATTTAAAATGGCTTCCTTAGTGCAGGGAAGAGCAGCTGATTCCTACTTGTGTATCCTCAGGCCGCGGCGAGGATCGTTTGGCTCTAGAGAGGTAATGAGAGGAGATTCAGTGACCCACCAACTCACCAAGAAGCTTCAGCACTTGAAAAAGAAAATCAAACAGTTTGAGGAGCAATTTGAGAAGGAGAGGAACTACAAGGTAAGAAATATAAATATGAAGTGATTGTAGGACTGTCCTGCTTTTTATTCATCCATCCATCAAGTAATTACCCTCTGGGTTCAGCTCGTGGGGGCGGTAGCCTAAAACTCCCCAGCTACCACCTCAGTACAGAGTCCTCATGAACAACACGATCAACACCATGTTGGGTCCACGATTGTATTAAACTATTTATTTATGGTATTTGAGGCCAGTTGCACAAAGAATTTTTTTTTTTTTTATGTGAAAGCAAGCAATTGAGTGTCGTCTAATGCATGAGATATTTTTAGGCACCTGCTGTCACAAACCATTTTTCTTTTAATGACAGTTTAATGTAGAAATTATGTGAAAATGTCATTAGTTTCTAAACAGCCATTTGACAATTCAAGTAGCTTTATTGTTTTTGTAAAACCCAGCATCTTTTAATGTGAAATAACTTCTGCTAATTTGCCTCTACAGCCCTCTCATGGAGACAAGGCAGCTAACCCCAAAGTCCTCAAATGGATGACCGACCTGACCAAGATCCGCAGACAGATTAAAGGTAGCCCTGCTCGTTCCTCTTCCTGTGGATGTGCATTAGTGTGTGTGTGGTGTGAGAGTGTGTGCCACCCTGTTCCATGTGGGACAGTCTGACCCACCTCCTACTCCTAACTTCTGGCCTTAATAACAATATTGCATGTATCCTGGTCTAACAAATATAAATAGACGTTGTTCATGTTCAAAGTTGACGTGGCTCTCACATGCGTGGCTCCCACCCTCAAATGTGCTGGTGCGTCCTTGTGAACCCACATCCATTATCTCCAGGGTGAATTCAGTAAGGTGAAGCAAATTAAACTACTGCAAAGTATTGATGACCAGCAAGAATCCAGAAAGACTTTTTTTTTTTTTTGGCAAAACTGGCATTCATTCTCCCAAAACAAGTAATGCTAACATGTGAAATGTTTTCAAACGCTTTCATACACATTAATCTTTTCCTCTGTGTATGGTTTCACCGTACTGAACTAACCCCAGGAGACTCATCCACCACCTCTCTGCGAGGTGACTGCTCTCCTTTGGAGAACGCAGCGGCTAAAACATTTCTTTGTTTCAAATCAAAACTGAAAAAAAAAAAGGAAAAAAAAAACAATAACGGGAGCACCCCCTCTCCACTTTCCTCCTTCCTCCCTCTATCGCCCAACGACCGATTGATTGATTGATTGGCCCCACCAGGACGCCAGCACCACCTTTTACCCAGAAGCGCTCTGAGGCACCAGGCTTTGCTCCATTCACACAGACGCCACCATACTCCCTCTTCCCCTTCCTCCAACTCTGTCTGCTCACCTCCCCATCACACTCTCACCCCCCCGCTCCACTCCTGCTCAGGCCACAGCTCTAGACCGTTGCACCTCAGTAAGTACAAGTCCCCCCCGTAAGTAGACTCCATGAACACTATTACAGTGAGGTGGCCTTGTGAGAGGGAGCATCTTGTTTTGGTGCATTTATTGTTAAAACAGCATGCTGGCATGGAATGTTGATGGAGAGATGTGATGTCAGGGGGGAATTTCATCTTAAAACAGACATTGAGGTGTTTATCCATCATAAAACGTGGATGTAAAGAGTTTATTTTTTGACGAAACCGTTTAGAATATTTTCAACATAATGTGAACTTGCCAAATTGTAATTACAGTTAACAATGACTTTGCCTTTCTGGACCACCACGATGGGTTTGAATAAAAACATTCAGCTTTGACAGAAGTCACAAAAATATGGCTATTTAAACAAAGTACTGTCCCCCCCATTTCCCAGTATTCAAATGTATTTGGACAAACTAACAATTGTAAATATAACCCTAATTTTTAATACTTGTCTCAAGTTTTCTTGAAGAAAAAGCTTTTGCAAGGCCTCCACTGCAGCCAACTTGTTTGTGGACCTTTCTACCTTCAGTAACTGAGAGGTGTGCTCTGCTGGTTTAACTAAGGAGACTGACTCAGCCATTGAGGAATATATAACATTTATTTGCCTTCAAAAACATACTGCTCTCCCAGTATGTTTAGGATCATTATTCATCTGCACTGTGAAGCACCATCCGATTGGTTTTGTAACATCTGACTGACTGTGAACAGGAAGTAAAGCTCTAAACATATCAGAATCCATCAAGCTGTTTCTGTCAGCAGTCATATCAATAAATACCAGTTAGCTAAATTACTGCATCCTCTATGCTTCAAATTATGATCTACATTTGTGTTTCTCTTTCCTAGCCCACACTTTTGTCTTCCCATCATTTTGATGCAACTTCATATGGGTTTCATCCAAAAAAATGTGATTCCATAACGTAAAAAAAATTTTTTTATTTTTTTATTTTTAGGGAGGCAAATCTGGCTTTTCTGTTTTGCACCTTGTTGTAAAACTTCTGTATTTACATTCATGAAGGTGTTGAAGGCTCTTGATTGTAGATTTTGTCAATACGCCTACCTTCTCCTGAGTATCCTTGACTTCTGTTTATGATGGGAAGGAGGTTATCTTCACAAAGGAAAGGTTTCTGCAATCATCCATTTTCACAGTCTCCCAGTGCTTTTGATGGTGTTCAGATCACCACTGTCCATTTTTATGAATGAACTTAAACTACTGATTTGTCCTCGCACGGTTTTTGCTCTCTCTTATAGATTTATGTTGTTTTTTCAGGCTAATGATGTCCTCCTTCACTTGCATTGAGATCTCATTGGACTTTAGCTCCACTGTAGCTCCAGTCAACAGATGACCAAAGCTAACTCAATACCTAATATCAACCCCAGATCTTAAAGTAAAAAGGAAATGGACCGTACCAGGCCATTTAACTTCTTTTCAGTCACTTGGCTTAATACCTCTGAAGCCCTAAAAAGTTTATGTTTATTTTAAATACCATATTTTTGTTAACCATCTTAAATTAAAGCTTTAGGTCTACACTGTAATGAAAATTGGATTGTTTTATTTAAAATCCTTTCTGGTGGTGTTTAAAGATAAATTCATAAAAACCCTGTAACTGTAAGTGTAACTGTATAGTTTTTAGTGAGCAGTTGTATTGTGTTTTAAACTGTAAATGTTTTTGTTTGGTGTGGTGTTGGATTCCTGCTATGTGGTTACTCATTATTTCTCATTTGTGACATGTTCACCTCCACCATGACAGCTGTCTTAAAATAATTGCAGCATGGTCTGACTGTTCAGTGAAAGCCTCTCTGTTTTCTTGTTTTTATTTATATATATATATTTCACCTTCTTCATTTCTCATCACTATATCCCCACTTTCCAGATGCCAAACACTGTGCAGAGAGTGACCTTGGCCCTCAAACCCGTCCTCGTAGCAATACCCTGCCCAAGAGCTTCGGCTCTACTCTCGACCAAGGCACCTGCGACTCCGCTGGGGAGGTCAAGGGTCAACATCCCACCAGGGAGGAAACGTTGGAGCTCATCCAGCGGAGGGTCAAAGGGAAGAAGCAGGAGGACGGCTGGCCCGATGACATCAAGGTGAGGGGCAAAAATGTGGCTTCAGGGATCAATGTATTAACTGTGATGTGACGTATCTCTCACTGAAACTGAATATTTTATTGAACTATTAACCAGATCTTTTGGATATAATTGGAATGTTGCATCCACCCCATAATCCTCTTGTTGCAACAGCCGAGCCTTGATTTACAAGAATAAATACATTGTTTAGGTAAAACCAGTTTGCAAAAAGTCCTCAGTTCACTTGAAGTAAAAAGTAAGTGAACAATTCCACAATAAGATTTTCTTAAACTGGACGTTTCCAGGTTCATGGGGAGGTTGTATAACCTTTACATATTTTCAACATGTTACAAAAAGGATTTTAGAATATTTTTGACACCACAGGAAGTGAGTGTATATTAGGGATCCTGCAAACTTGGCCCTTGTTGAAATTCCTACCCACCATTTGAAAATACTAAAACAAATAAGGGACTTTAAAAGTTGTATGACTGTAGAAAAGTTTATTCCATTTGCCTCCAAAAAATGTTTACTACTGGTCATGCTGATGACAACACAAAGAGCAAAATTATTTTGGCCTTCATATCTTTAATCACACTTTTTTTTTTTTACTTTCTGGTGCGTCCACTGGGTGCCAGTGTTGACTTTAATATCTGACCGTCTGTCCCTGTAGAAGATGACCAAAGAACAGTTGTCCTGTGAGAAAATGGTCCTTCAGAAGAATCTTCTTCATTACGAAGGTCTGCACGGTCGACCGGTAAGTTCCCGTCTCCACGTGTGTTGGTGCACAGCTTGGCACGCACCAAATTACATTATATCATTTTTCATTTTTGTATCCACATGATGTTTTCACTGTAGCCCAAATGTTGCACCACAAGTCATGTGACAGCCAACTTGGCAGACGTCATGTTTCCATGACAACCAGCCCGAAGGAAGGGACTGAAAAGCCTAGCAACAACAACAACAACAGCTACGCGTTGTTGACCCAAAGTTGGCCGTTTTTTCTACAATGTTTGTTTGTAACTATCTAGAAAAGCTAAACAGCTTGTAAACGGAGTGGCTTCCAGTGTTACTTTCTTTTGCCATGTTTACAGGCTCCATCACATCCTCACGTGCACTGGAAGCCTCTTCAGCTTCGTGCTGTACCCCCTAGTGGTCTGCCCCATCTCATGGAGCTTTCACACCACAAACAAACTGCACCAAAGTTTAGAATAGACCATCTTGGTGCTCACCAGAGTACAGTTGTGTTCACACTGACCCAAGTGAACCGCACTCATAACCAAAGCCCCTTTAGGCCGAACTAAATCCCCCCCTTGTTTAATCAGTTGTGTGATGGACACATTTAAAGGTTGTCCATCTCTGATCTTTTTCAGGTGACTAGAGAGGAGCGTCTGGTGGTGAAGCCTCTTTATGATCGCTACAGGCTGGTCAAACAGATGCTCACCAGAGTCAGCATTACGCCCACAACAGTAAGAATACAGCAGCAAAATAACTAGGTTATGAGGAGAGAATTTAATCATACTTGAATGAATCAAATGTCATTTGTGTGCAGCCTAAACAGGAGTCTGCTCAACGTTTCACTGCCGTTCCTCTGCCTCAGGTATCTCCTTCTAGTAAGAGACGGAGCCAAACCCTCCAGCCAATCATTGAGGGGGAAACTGCTCACTTCTGGGAGGAGATCAAAGAAGAAGAGGAGGAGGAGCAGAGAGATGGGGAGGAAGAGGAGAGGGAGGAGGACGATGAAGAGGAGGAAGAGGGAGAAAGCAGCGGTGGAGAGATGCAGAGCTCCGAGGTCATCATGGCCTTTGATACTCCAGCTGACGGGTCTGAAAGGAGCCAGAACCAGCTTGATGGACAGAACAACTGTCCACTGACAGACAAGATGGAGGAGGGGTCGGGGAGGCTGGCGCTGGACCTGCGGCTTTCTAGCTCCAACGCCTCTTCCATGTAAGAACACCTCAGTGGACTTCTGTCCAGTCATAGATGGACAATCATTTAACAGCAGGGGTGACCTTAAGTTCTTTTTTTTGTTTTTATTTTTTTATTGTGTCCTGATGCACAAAATCTTCAACTGAAAGTGATGAACTCCTTCATGTGACTGTTAATGCAGGAAGAAATGTAAACCAGTTCTTGAGCTTTGCTGGTTGTGCAGACACATTGAGTGACTCAGCAGTTACTCTCACCAGTAACCGACACACACAGTTGTGTTTGAACCAGCTCAGCTTTATAGGTCACTGACTTTAACACACTTCTGAGGGCCAGTGTGTTTCTTTTTTCTGTTGTAACATCTTAGTACATGTCATTGCTTATCTCATCCTTCAGGCCAGAACTGCTGGAACAGTTGTGGAAGACCAGAGCAGAGAAGAAGAAACTGAGGAAGACCATTCGAGAGTTTGAGGAAGATTTCTATCAGCATAATGGAAGGTAGGTAGAAGATACAAACCCGTCCACTCCCTTTTTATCTGAGGGAAAATATGGTTTCGTTTCCCCCAAAGAGACATAATTATGTTAAGACAGTGTTTTTACTGAAATTTCACATTCCCATTCAGTTTTTTTTTTTTCAGTATTGATTACTACTAACAGCTGAGTCGTACTGGCAGGATAACAAGGTTTTCTATCATTGTGACAGGTGCACAGGTCACAGGCCGTATTGTTCTTCATGCAACATTTAAATGTGATCCACAGGCTAAAGAGAGTCAAATACATCTGCGCTTGGTTGACTAAATGTGTTGCAATGTGAAGAATCACTAATGAAGCTCCTCCAACTTGCCATCTGTCACATAGTATTTCCCGTAGCTGAAAGAATATCAATGAAAAAGCATCAATAAATGCTAAACACAGCAGTAAAACCTCAACTCCAAACCACCAAGATTAATGCAGAAACAACAAAATGGCCGCGCTGCTTTCCATGACACATGAAAATGAAGGAAATCTTAGTAAGTTGTGTTTTTCCATCTCCTGCAGGAATGTCCAGAAAGAGGACCGGGTACCAATGCTTGAGGAATACAGAGAGTACAAACGGATCAAGGCCAAACTGCGTCTTCTAGAAGTGCTCATTAGCAAACAGGATTCCTCTAAATCCATCTAACCTCTCCTCAGATAACCGCTATCACCGCACACACCATCAGCCGTCATCACTGCAGCAACGCCACGCCAGGAGGGATAATAAATATCAGTCAGTAGCAACATACGCTTCAAGTCCACCTTCTCTTGGTTTCCTGCTGTCACGTCATGTGCAAAAGATGAGATTCAGTTTGGAAACACACTAGTTTGTGTTTTTAGTTAGTGGACAGTAATTAATGACCACGGTGTCTCATAAATTATATTCCAACAGTCTGGTACATGTAGACTAACCATTACTGCAAACCAAAGATGGTTTTGAGCTCAAAATTACATAAATACTCATTTAAATAGTTATCAGCCGTAATCTCAAACGTGACATTAAACAAGGAGATATTTTCCATTACGTGACGGCAGAAACATCAGCAGCCACAGCTGATATCATCTGTACCACAGACTCAGATTATCACGTCTTTATCATCTTTATCATCAAGACTTTGCACTTTTGTCACATGACAATTCCCTTATTTTCTCAGAGGGGGAAGAAAAAAAAAACTTTTCCATTTCAGGAACATTTTTCGTCAACGTTTGTGTTGCTGAAGGATCTTAACGGACAGCTCATGGACTGGCATTTCAGACGCTTCATTCAAAGACTCTTCACTTTACCTGCGTTTATTTCAGATCCCCTCTTCATTATTAAGTGGTTCTTTCAATAACTTAACACCCTCACCTTCTTCACCTCAGAGTTTAAAAGTTTTTTTTCCTTTAAAAAAAAAAGTGTAAACTGCAACGTAACATTTTTCTGAAATTAACTGACAAGATTAACTGTAAATCCTGATTAAGATGAAATCAGAAGCTCCTTTTTCATAGCTTTTATTTTTTTTGAGCCTACCTGTATTTTTCCTTGTCAAAATAATTGAGTTTAGTTTTCCAGTGAACATCAAGAAGGAAAAAAACAACAGCTTTAACAGTTGAGTTAAATTAACAGACTTTGTATGTTAGTGATTTTGACGAGACTTAAAGACAGAATAAGATGCTCCTGGAAACCAGGGACTCTAGAAAATTCTGCACAAGGGATTTTTTTTTTCTATTTTCCCTCCTTGCATTAAACTTGCCTCATCTTTTCTGAATTCAGAAACATGTGGGCTGCAGGCTGTGCAGACCCTTATGGTTATTGATCACACCTGTGAGGTGCCAGCACTACTTTTAAACATCCACAAGACTGAAATAGGTGTATTGTTCTGTGATGAAGCAGCGGGGGGGTAACGTTTGATTTCCTGCAGGCAGGTCAAATGAGAACAGATAAAAAGGAAAAACTTGAAAGTGAAGGCTCAGTGCATATGAATGAGCTCCCCCCCCACCCCACCCCTTCTCTATCACTAGTAATGACGAGGATCTGAAACAGTTGCTGATCAGATTGATCTGGCTCAACCCTCCAGGCTGGTGAAGTTGCTGGTTACTCGGTTTTTTCGTTGTAGGCAGATAAAAACGAAGCTAATTCAAAGTTGCCTGCAGTTTTTTGTCCGTCAGCGGACGGCGGATGTGATGATCTGAATTGTAAGCTATGAATGAAACAAAAAGTTGAACTTGTGTTTGTTTGCGAAGAAACTACTTGGGGGTCAAAGGTGGGCGCGTGTTTGTTGGGACATTGAGGTTTGTTGTAAAAAGATGTTATTTGCACAGCATTCACAGAATGCAGCCCTTGTTTCTTTCCCCATTTGTATTTCTGGAAACTAAGCACTACTTCTGTATGAATATATAGATATATATATATATATACTGTATATAAAAGAAAAACAAAAGCCCAAAAAGAATGAATGTTAGAAATGTTTAAATTATTTCAAACAATGTTCCCCCCCCACCCCCCCCCCCCCACCCTTGGCTTATTACATCTGTGATGCCCAGAGATTTTTTTATTATTATTATATTATAAATAGTTCTAATGCTATCACAAACATAATTGTGTGATATCGGCAGCCCTTTTGTATCTACTCACTACCTGCAAAATCAGCCGTAGACGTTAGTCTGAACCTGCTCTGTGCTCAAACATGTTGTCGCTCTGTGTAAAATAAGCTAATATAGAAGCAGTACTGTAGTGAGCTTGCATGGCAACAGAGAACACAACAGTATGAAAAACAATGTGTTGTTTTCATTATTTGTGCCATGAAGAAGCAGCAATAAAAGTTTGCGTTTGATGTTCTACCAAGTTTCAGGTCATGGGTAACGTATTGGATCGACTAATGTGATGTGAGTTACAATGTTGTACATTTCTCTTCCCTTCACATCACACTCTTAGCCAATGTGTTTCTTAACCACTGCATTGTGTTGGCACTGCTGAAAACCAAAATATTAAGGAAATATCAATTCTAGTTTTTAATCTTCTCTCAAAAGTGGAACAATTAATTGTCCATCACTTTATTTCTTAGGTGTTTTAATTTCTTCAAAGCTCTAAAGTGTACAAACAACATTTTTGTGGTTTGTCATTGTGCCACCAGCACATTGGTAAAACACACTCTAAAGTGTTAATGTCCTCCGTCTCCGTCAGTGTACAGTACGCTTCACACTTACCCATCTGTCCTGCACAAAACAGGAATTTACAGCACAAGCAGTCAAAGATGTCCCTGGAGTCGGCTCCTGCTGGAAACGGGGAATTGATCCGTTTTCTTGATCAGTGATGAAGGAAAAAAAAAAAAACATTTTTACAGTTCAAAGGGATTCCACTAAATGGCTGAAATGTAAAAATATTACTTTCTGAAAGTCAAGTTTGTTGACTTAAGTTTTACCAAAAAAAGGCCAAATTATGTTGTTCTGATGCTGAGGAGTTTAAAAAAAAAAGTTCCAGGACATCTTTGATGTTGATTTCTGCTATAAATTCCTCAGCTGCCTCCTACGGTCGATCTCCATGTGACGCTCCTTTTTAAATCATTTCACTATGTCATGTGTATCTATAAATGTTTTCTTACTTTGTTAATGCACTGTTTCATCATTGAAAAGGATGAAAAAAAAGATACAGTCAGTAAAACATTTACACAAAAATAAAACTTGCAAGCTTGCCACTCCATCCTTCTCTTTCTTTGTCAAAAAGACGATGCTCCATCTACCCGTTTGGTGTGGGAGGGTTTTGTTTTTCTTGGGTCACATTTTTCAACAGAACTGGGGGAGAAAAAATATCTTCATATCACAAATGCTAGTGAATCAAATCACTCATATTGTAAAAGTTTTGATTCTTTCTATAAAGTCTGTGATGATTGATGCACTCATGTAGACGTAAGTAGTAAAAACTAAAGATTCAAATGAATGCCTTTAAATCCACCTCAATATTTAAAAAAGGTTTTTAAAGCCTTAGTTATCTGTAAACTGAATACATTTTATCTGGTTTTTGAGCAAGTGCTGCTCTCAGCAGAGATGGCATTTAAAAAGAAATTTGAAGTCCTTAAAGTTAGTGGTCCTTGAAAAATTATCTTAGAACAAGGTCACCGGTTTACCAACATGCTGTTTTAAAATGCATATTAGTTAGAAAATGACTTGATTCTTCTGATTTTTTTTTTAATCATTGTTGTGATTGACTCGAAAAATTATAGACAATTTAAATTTAACTTAACATTTTTGTGGTATTATATATACACATACACATATAATTAAATGGTTTCCATTAGGTTCAACAGTGATTTTTCTGTTATTTGTAAATTTATCTTCCTGAAATTTGTCCACCTACTGGAACTGATAAGGTAGCAAGTGGACTAAATATAAGCTGCAAGGAGCTACAATAAACAAAAACAAAATGCATTAGGGTGGCAAACAAGTTTGTTCCTTTCATTTAAGGAAGGGGGGGGCTTTAACAGCTCTGACAGGAGCACAAGATGTCAGGTACAATGTTTTGGTTTTCTGCCACCTGGAAAAGGGGAAGTGTCGCACTAGCTTTATCATGTAATGGAATAAATCATTAAAAGTTTGAAAACAAAGATTTATTTTCTGTACAAGAATATATCAGCGTGTTAAAGACTATAAGACCACCTTTAAGCAGCTTCTTGTACCTGTGACTACAGGTGCAAATATTAAGCAGCTCTTTGGACAGAAGCCTCCCCACCAGGATGTGGCCACAAGAAGAACTGCAACACTAATATTTACAGTGTCAGCCCTTCTTTAACTCCTTACACAACAACAGCTGCAAAGTCATTTTCTCCACCCTGTTATGGAAATCTGGGAAATTGATCGCCCGAGCAGAAGAGAGTGTGAACGCTACCACGAGTCCTGCATCAACGGTGAAACATCCCTGAGACCATCCATGATTGAGGTTGACTTACAATTCTGCTCAAGGGGCACAACCATGAATACAGAACGGTATCTGAATGTCCCCCCAAGAACTATTACCAGGTGAAAGTGATAAAGGGGCCCCCAGATCTTGGCACTGAAATTTTGGATCTGTGGCCAGGAAGCTCCCCAGAAATCCGTCCCATCAGGAATCTGTAGTCAATCTTCAAACAGCAGGCGTACAAGCAGAAAAGTGGAGACGTCCTGATTACCAGAGCAAGTTATAGAAGAGATGAGTCAACACTACATACTAACTCCTGGAAGATGTATGATGCATTGACCAATAAAACCCTTTGAAACCAATTTAATGCTTGTAAATGTTCTTCCATATACCAAGAACAGACATGAAAAACATGATCCAGGAATACTGAAACAGACAAGGTTGCAGAAGGAACTACAGCAGGTCCGTCATCCCACCAGCCTCAGCCAAGACCTGGACCTCAGACCTGGACTCACTACAGTTCTCCAATCAATAACATTTAAAGCCCTGGACAAATTATTCTTATTACATTTGCCACCACCCTACCTTGCCTTTTTTTCACTGAAATTTTCCCTGCTACTTGTTTATTTTGTTTTCTTCTATTAAAAAAAACACTGTACATGGTGTTGATTTCTGTATATATTTGTCTAATTTATTGCATGTTTATTCTATATATTTTCATATTTTTCTGTATATGCTGCTACTATGACAACTTAATTTCCCACAAGTGAGATTAATGAACAAGTAGAAGAAATCAAACAATTGTATCACTGCCACGTCTGTACATTTATGCGATTAATCACGAAAGCACAAGCCATACAACTGTTATTTACGCCAAATTTGGTTAACACGAGCCCCAAACCCCACTGTCAGAGTAATAAATATATCGTGGCATTTTACTTGTGTACCAACTAGGTCGACTTTTAAACTTCATCTGTCACCGACTTAGTTTTACAGACTTACCCTGAACGCAACACCGCCGGAAACACCAATTTTAAATTGAATGCTAACAAATTAAACGGTTTTGTCAATCTATGCTAGCTAATGTTACAAATATTTACTTTGCTTTTAAGTACTTTGAGAAACTAATAGTCTTTCTTTAAGCAAAGTAGTGCGTAAGATAAATTCCCCGAGTAGTATGTAAAATCATGAGAAGGGAATTATTATGTTAACAAGCTGCTCCGTTTTAGAGGCTCAGTAGTCACAGAAAATAAAAGAAATGATCCAAAACTCACCTCCACAGTCTTTAACAACTCATTCAAGACATTTTACAAGGATTAGATTAACAGTTGTACTTACTGCTGGCAAGGTTGGATTGTAACAGTGCCCAAAACAAAAATAAAAATAAAATAAAATTAAAAAAAAAAAAAAAAAAAAAGAGGTGAAGGGGGGCACTTAAAGTGCTTACACCTGCTCCACCCCTGAACACTGGTGCATTAACGGTCGCTGGGAATTTGGACGTTCATTCTTTTCTCAATAAATAGATACGGAATCCTAATTGATAAAATGAATTACTTGCACTTGTGAAATGTAAAATCTTACAGTGCATTAACTTTTTACAAAGGAAAAAAAGGGTACTTCATTAACTTCAAACTACAAAAGGAGTTTTTTTTTTTTTTTTAACACATCTGTAATTCACGTGCTGAATTTTTATTGGTGTAAAACAGAAATTACTGAATAAGAAAGAAGAAAGAAGACACTTAAGTGTCATTTTTGTGCCCTTTGTAAAATAAATATATATCAATAAAATGGGCTGGTGTTCTGTGCAACATGTCAAGCAAACAGGTGCAAATACCTAATTTCAAAAACCCAACTGTGTGTGTGCTCAAAAGATTTGGCAAAAAAAGTCAAAGCACAAACATGTCAGTAACGACTTCACAACATCCAGAAACTATATTCAAATGTAGCAGCTGCATTCAGTCAGAAAAAATGATTATTTTGAAAACTTCTGAACTCAATTAGAACTTTAGAACAATTAGTAGCAGAAGCTGTTTTTAATTACAAAGTCATTTTGAACATTATTCATACAAGGGTTTTTCATGTTTTAGCCTATTAACATTAAATTCAAACAGCATTTAGTTGTCAGTGATTGTAGATTACTGTTACACTGTATGTTTTTAAGCTGCACTGAAATGTTGTTTCCAGCAGTCTATACCAGTCAAACCAGTGGTCCGAATGTTAGAAACACCGACTTTAGAGTTTATGGAAGTTACTGGAAGAAATGCTTGACCGCTTTGTTAAAAGATTAATAATTTGGATTACAGTAATGAACTAGTAATATGTTTCATGTTTAACACCTAAAAGCACCAGAAACATCTTCGTTTAGCTTATTGTTTGATTACATTTTGACACAAGTACACCTGCTTTTAATGAATTTACTGTTGAAGAAATTAAACAGAATCTGAAGTGAACTTAATATTTCTTAATGAAGCATTTCCAGGTATTAACCTTTTAAAAATGCTCCCAACAGCTTTTTACCTAAAGCCAGTCCAGGTCTTAAATCATGAGACCTGAAACCAAAATGGTTGAATTGAAAAAACGAGCGTTAATCTAAAGGTTTGAAAGGTTAAACATCCAAAATGTAACTTTTGTTTCCCTCCTGAAGGAGCTGAAGGACCAAGATCCAGTAACTTCACAAAACAAAACAAAAAGTCACGTGCCCACCCGCACCCAAACAGATGTGAAGCACAACTGTGACGTTATTAGGCCGAGAAAATGAAAAGATTCTCACTTTACATGAATAAATGCTGTTATCAGTTAAGCAAAAACAATAAATAGAACTCTTAAATCTGCATCTCTCAAATGATAATCTTACAGCGGGATTTCTACAGTGCATTTTGACACACTCTCAGACAACACGGAGAAATACTTCAACAGTTCAGTTCCTTAGTAATAAAAACACCTGCAGCGTTGCTCCGACCTAACTGCCATGTTTTGGTTACGGTTTCTGATGCAGCTATCGGCCTTTTACGAGTGAGCGAGTGAGCTCAGTACCAGACAGCAGAGCAGCCGTCTGACAGCAGGTCAAAGGTCCGGTTCGTTGGTCACAGACAGGCAGAGATCCCCGACGGCTCATCAGTGGATCCCGCCAGTCTGAAGTGGTCAGTGCAAGAGATCAGAGCATCAGTAGTGTTTCCACGACGAGTCCCGTCCGCTGATCTGAAGCCAGAACAGCACTTCCACACAACTTTTGAAAACAATCTCAAAAATATTAAGTGATACTTGATTTGCATATAAGACATTTTCTACATTCTTGACATTATCTTGCAGCTCTCGAGGCGTTCGGGTTGAGAACTAATACTGCTGGCGACTGAGGCAACTCTCGTCCCAAACAGGAGCTCCAGCTGTTTGCTCGGGAACAAGCTCAGCAAACAACTGCCTTGAGGCATTTTTTTTCTTGTCAATTTTATGAAAACAAAGTTTTATAATATGAACAATAAAAGACTGAAATGCACACTCAGGTTTCCAGGATTTTGAATATTGCTCCTGCAGCAGCCAATCTCAGGCCCACGTTGCAACGTGTGGATTATTGCAGAAACATCCTTATTGTTGTTGGCAGCCAGTATTCCTGAGACATTCGATTGTGCAGTCAGTAGATCAATATTCTTGTCAGCTGGTGTTTTAAAAAAAATTCAGCGGTCAAGATTTGATACAGCTCAGATAAATGTCACCGTTATCTCATCGTTGTGCGTTCATAAACACTCGTCTCCATTTGGTCCATTTAAGTTGGTTCCTTCCTGATGAAACTTGTGACATGAACATCTGAGTCCACATCATGACAGCTGATACAGCTGCTAGTTATGTGCTTGGCATTTGAAAGCTTCCTTCTAGAAGTTTTAATAAGCCCACTGTCCTGTGGCATCTCTTCTTGTGCAGTGCAACAATGTCTTTAAAGTCACAGTGCTGTGGAAACAGCTCGGAGACAGCAACGAAATCAGGTTGGGGGTTCAAGATTAATCTGCGATTGTGTTAGCTGAGAGCATCTCATCTTTTTTTTTCCTTTTTATGTTTGTTTTGTTTAGAACAGTGCTTGTTTCAGGCGTTACTTCTCCACGAGTTTCCTTCAGACGTCAACTTGCATCTCTCTGAGCAGGGCTGTTGACACATGGGTGGTGCTGTGAGGCCCTGGGTCATAGCGGCTTGTCAATCACTGCTACTCCTGCAGGGGTGAAACACTGATGAGCAGAGAGGAACAGGTAACTATGAGTCCACCAATGAAGCTGAAACCTACCAGCATAGCTGCGTCCGTTGCTCATGTTGGTGGGAATGAGGCTCCACTTGTCTGTGGCCGGGTTGTAGAACTCTACGGAGGAGAGGTTGCAGGACCCGTCGTCTCCTCCGATCACATACAGCAGCCCATTAATGGCACACACACCTGGAGGATTCAACAGTGAATGTGCTGATTAAAATCACAACAATGTGCTCATATTCAAATACTCTGTATACTTTAAATACTCTGGTTAAATAAATACTTAAATACTTTAAATACTCTGGTCACTTATGAACCTCTGACTGTCTGTTTATATTACTTATATATTACTTAGTTATATTACCTAGTTTTAAATCTGCAATTTTATCTCTGTTATTTTGTAAATACTTAAGTTGTTTATTCTATTTTCTATTTGTATTCTATTATATATTATTACTGGGCTTGCTCCGGGACCAGGGTAACTCATTTCATTTCATTCCATGTTAACATGTGTTGAAATGACAATAAATGATCCTTGAAATCATTGAATATCAAGGCAACAAAAAAAACTTATGAAACTATTTTTCCCCTCTTTTCTTAATTAAATCTCACAATACATTTTATATCATGCATCATTTTTTTGTGTGTTTTATTGTTCTTTTTATTCTGTACAGTGACCTTGGGTGTCCTGAAAGGTGCTTTTAAATAAAATGTATTATTATTATTATTATCAGTTCCAGGATTTTCTTTAAATCCCAACTTTTAAAAATCGTACAAAAGATTATGCATGAAAAATATTACCTATGGCACACATCTATAAAGATCTAGTAGGTTCTTCACAGATTTAATATGTTTGATTACATAAATCAATAATATCTTTCCTCAGCATGTCATGGCTCAAACCATTTTATAGCTCCTTTTATGGCTCCTAAAGTTAATGTACTTTTAATAGTCCTTCCTCAGACATCCTTCCTATACAGCAGTTATTCTCCAGCTGCAAACATTAGTTCCTGTTTAATCAGTAACTAACTGTTTTCTGAGAAGATGGCTGTTTGATTTCCTCTCTGGATGTTAACCAGCAGTTAGACAATTAGGAAAACTCCATTAGTCTGGGAAAACGGTTCCAAATCAATTTGAAATGTATTACACACACACACGACACTGAGCCACCTGTGAAAGCTGGCTGACGGATGCTCTGTGCACGTGGTGATTATCTGACCTGCATTTCGTCGACACATGTTCATGTCGCAGACCAGCCTCCATGTGTTGGTCTGTGGGTCGTACACCTCAACACTCTTCCTCACCAGAGGACCGTCATGTCCTCCTGCTGCGTACAGAAGGCCACTCAGCACACCCACACCTGCAGGAAAGAAAAAAAAAGTAGATTATTTGAAGAGCAACTAACATTTGTTTGTACTTTTCATAATCTGCCAAAGCCAGATCCCCTGCAAATATTGTTTTATTTGACGTTTCAGCAATTTCCTTTGATGTTTTCTGTGATTTCACCAAGTCATTGCCAGTCAAGATTATTCAAGAATTTTTTTCTGATCACATTTCCTTCCTCAAAGATGATTCCCCACAATCCCTGAAGCTTTTCATAATATTTTGGGCAGTTCTTAACCCAACATTAGTAGTTTCAGGAATTTCCTGAGATGTTTTCTTTGCTTGATGCATGCCAGTAATTTGACCCTTTGAAACAGATTAACATCTTTTCCACGGCTGCAGGATGTGTCCTCTGACATGGTTGTTTAAGAAATGAGAAGGCTACTCACGGCACCGGTCAGGATTAAATAACCAGCTGAAACATTATCATCCATGCTGTAATTATCCAATGGGAGCTCTAACCTATTTCCTTAGTTAAATTCAGGTGGTGACTTCTTTTTTTTTCATAGAAAAATGGTTTATATCTTTCTCTTAAGACAAAAGTTACTTTAGTTTAGTGTTGATGCAGAATAAAAGTCTCTCAAAACTATCTTTTGTGTTACTAAGAGAGTGCATATTGACAGGAATGAACCACATTCACAGTGATTCCAGTAGACTGGGGATGCTATTCCACATGTTGTCCACTAGGGGGTGGCTATCAGTTAATATAAAATTGTTGGTCAGTTGCTTAATACTGTTGAATAATATATAAAACAGCATTATGTATAAGACCTTGTCTAAATCAACAGAGATGATTGCATTGCCAAAGAGTATGATAGACCTGTTTAAAGCATTAAAATGTTGTCCAAAATAGTTCTGTCCAATCTTAAAAAAAGGAAAAAAAAGTTTAATTTCTCCAGGATCACTCCAATTTATTTAGCAGACAGACCCAAGAATGTGTTTACCTGCTCCACTTCTCCGTGTGCTCATGTCAGCAACATAGCACCATTGATCAGAGACTGGATCGTATTCTTCCACTGTACTGAGACACTGACGCGACGCTCCATCGTACCCCCCCACAGAGTACAAGCTTACCTAGAAACAAACACAAACATGTGCTGGTTAAAAGAACTGATATTTTTAGTTTGCCTTTTCATTTGAACTGCACGCATACGCTCCAGTCACACTCTTAATTCTTACCATCTACCACCCCTACACCCACACTGCTGCGCCGGGTGTTCATTGGTGCAACATACAGCCACTCATTAGTTTTATAATTGTACACCTCAACGGTCGACAAACCTGGAACAGAAGAGCAAGGGAAGAAACAGATGAGAAACTTAGTTGTAGAAAAAAAAAAATAGAGACCAGAAAGCAAATGTTATCGACCCAAGTAATAAACCATGTGATAAAAATATGCTCAGTGAAGAAGGACTTCAGTCTGCATTTGGATCTCTTGCAACACGGTAATAATGAAGAAAGGGAGCAGTATGGATGATGGAACAAAGTCTTCAAAGAAAAAAACAGGGCCCAAAAATGTTTTACATTTTGGACATTTTCCTCAGCTGGAAACATTTATTGTCTGAACTGGTGTTAATGTTAATGGGTTTGAAATTATATAACTTCAGACATTTTCAGTTTCAGGTCAATGTACTATTCACAAACCCTATAAATGAACGTAACCTGTGTTTGGGGGACGTTTCTGAAGCAGAAACCTTTCCCAGAGAGGTTTCCTTGCTCATAACTTTTAACATTTCTGGCTGGTTGCACATTTCCGGCATCTTATTTCCACCTTCATGCCTCAGTCAGTTCAAAGTCTACCTCCACCACCACTCCTCTGGTCAAATAACCGTCCCTGTGCTTACCATTTACAGACTACAACAGTCAGACTTGGCCATTCATCCCCAGTTAAACAAGGGAAGTGAAACTGTATCTGAGGTCATTTAATTTCTACTTGATTAACATTACAACAAATTCAGACATAAGAGAAAGACTAAAGAGCAGTGAATCTGAACATTGTTACACCATTATTTAAACATTTTGTTCCAGGGCTGCCTGCTTTAACCACCGGGGGGCCCATGTACATAGGCTACAGTCCTTGACACATTTGTGAGTTCGACTCCTGGTTCTCTCTCTGTCCCCTTTCAAGTGTGTCTCTACTGCAAATAAAGGCCACTAGTGCCAAAAAAAAAAAAAAAAAGAAATTATGTTTCTAGGGAGCAAATAAAAACACCCCCACCTCATCACAGTGTTGTCAAAACCGCAACATTAGCACTGACTGCAGCTGACGTGCAACTTTTTGTTTTCAGTGCCGCTTGAATTTGAACCGTCTCCTCGTACAGAGACACAGCAGCAGCTGGGAGAGCTGTTGTTTTCTCACATACCAAAGAACTCATTTGCTTCATCTCTGCAGAACTCTGGACCGCGGTGAAAATAGAGTCATTTGCAGCTTGAAGGAATCTTTAGTTGCTTGAAAAAAGTCGTTTGTACCTTTGGTCAGTGTGGCTGTGGAGGACCTCGGTTTACTGCGGTGTCTCATTCACAGACCAGTGATGCAGAATTACAGCTGCAACTTCTAACACAACGGCCTCTGTGTCTGTGGGAGTTTGGGTCTCTCACACATGTCAGTTCAGCTCTGTGGTCACCTCTGCTGCTCAGCCCTGAAGCTATTCCTCACCACACACATTACAAGCAGAATAGGGAAGCACAACGAAGGGAAAATGGCCAGGTTTGCATGCCTGAACGTGCAATATAAGCCCAAACCTAAGTATGCACCACTGAAACTATAGCTTGTAATTTAATAGATTTTTTTTGGTGACATAAAACTGATTATGTAATACATACCATTTACAGTTTAAGTTGTAATGGTGTGTGTAGTAGTGTGTGTCATGCGTACCAATGCTCCCATTAAAGCCTCCCACAGCGTACAACAGATCCCCCAACACAGCAGCTCCCAGCGTGCTGCGTCTCTCCTGCATGCTCGCCACAGAGCTCCACTGGTCCCTCGCTCCGTCGTACACGTCCACCGTCCGCTCTCGCAGCGAACTGTTGAACCCTCCTACTGCGTACACTCGTCCTGCCATGGAAACCACACCTGGGTACACAAAACGACACGGTCTGAGGACAACACATATACATGGATACAAGCTTCTCGTTCTGGATATTTAAGATCACTTGTTCTTTTCCTAGTTTGTGGGGATTGTTGCCCCTTGTTTTCTCGTGTTTTTGATCTCACGGCCATACTAACTTACCTGCCCGGCAGCGTCGAGAAGGCAGGTCAGCTACTTGGTACCAACGATCCTCCTGGAAGTCGTAACACTCCACGCTGCGAATGGCTTTAGGGGCCTGACCCCCCACCACAATCATCACCTGCAGATGCACACAAGATAGAAGACACATGCACGTGGATCTTGTATCAAGGACGGCGGGTTCTGTCATGCCCCGGAGGTGTTTGTGTTTCTGTACCTTCGGGATGCTGACAGGAGTGCGCGGACGTGTCCTGTCTGTCTTGATGAGGTGCCGCTGGTCAGCCGGCAGCAGGTGATACTTCATCGCCTCTATGAGAAATCTTTGCAAGTGTTGTTGTTTTTGATCAGAGCTTCTTCCTCAACAATCTGTAAACAGAGACTACATGTCAAATTGTACTTTTATTTCCTAAAGAAAACTAAGATAAAGGCCGACATCATACAAAGCAACTTCATATATTTCAGTAATTCAGGTTATAGGACCTCTTTAAGGCTTTTTTTGTGGAGGCTACTGATTATTTGAACTCACAAAAGGTCTTCTCTTATATAATGCTCTTTCAGCCAACCACTGTTTTTACCAGGTCTGTTCATGAAAATAGGAGAATCAGGACACCCCCCCCCCCCCCCCCCCCCCAAAAAAAAAAAAAGGAAAAAAAAAAGATTTTTTTTTTTTTTTTTTTTTTTTGGAAAATCAGTTTCTACCAGTTCTTTATTCCAGTACCCATCATCTTTACAACACATTGTCTTAGTAACTTAAGTGCATGAAATATCACAGGAGCACATCATTTTACAGCATATAAAAGAATGAATAAATTCTGTTGCACTAGGATTTGTTTCATTTTAGACATGACTCTGTACTGATAAGCTACTTTGAGAGAAATTAAACATTTTGTTAAAGAGAATGTAACAAAGAAAGGGCCGGGAATGTTCCTGAAGAAATACCACAACATCTTATTATCTCCACTTACAGCAGAATTTCTACATATCTAGTGCTCAGAAGATGATCCACTAACATGAACAGTTGAGCAGGTACTGAAAAGAAAAGGAAAAGGCTAGAAATTAATATTTAGCAGAGACCAAGAGAAAACGTATTTTACCTGTACTAGGTAATCCCTGGACAGCAGCGGAAGTCTGACATGCTCCATTAATTTAGGCATGTACTCTAGACGAGCCGGTTTATCATGTTTGATCCAAGCTATCATCGCCTCAAACACCTGAAAGAGGGATGATGAAGAGTAGAGTCAGGACGGCAGCGAGGAAGGAAACACAATACAGTCACAAGACCAAAAAAAGGAGGGGGGGGTCTTTAAAATGCGCTAGACTTCAGATAGATGGGTACATACGACTCTCTTTCAGAGTAAAACACCAGTATCGATGGATCCAAAAAGCAATCATTATAACAAAGGAGGTGGAGATTTTGTCAGCGCTGCAGACCATCAGTAACTGTTCCATATTCTCTAATTTACATAGATTCAAAGTGGCCTGTAGTGTCATTCCAACGGGGCATACGAGGGGCTAAGTGTCCCTCCTGTTGAGCTCAAAGGCCATCGCCATAGTAGGTAAAAGAGGATCATCACTAAATGTCTGCTCAAACTCCTTTTTCAGGGTTCATATTACTTCGCCTGGTAACTAAAACCAGAACGCTTGTTGGATCAGGTCAACTTTCACTTTAGATCTGCCCAGGGGTCTGAAATGGATTGTAATCAACTTTAGACCAAAAATGGTAAGAAAGAATCACAAAGTGTAAATACAACTGATTCTTTTTTACGTCTCCTTCTGTCAAGCTCCTATCCCACGCCCTCATTCAGGAAAATAACAAAGGCTTTGCACATATGTAAAATATGTTCTCCTGTGCTTCATGGCTCCAAATATATGCAACTGATGAAAATAACTCTGGTGAGGATACAAAAGTAGTGGTATCTTATTGATGCACGGATGCTGAAGGTGAAAGTTTTCCCAATTTTAACAATTATAACATTAAGTCAACAGTCGCTAAACTTAAGCAGAAAGGTTTGTTCCATTTAATCTACTCCCAATGAAATTGCGGCAGATAATTCAGAGGTAGATAATTGTGTCTTTATACTGTTTGCACTCTGTTTGCCACTCTGACCCAATGACAGCTCCCTGTGTTTCTGTCAGACTGCTGGTGCTCTGACAGCAGGGCGACACACAGCTGCTCCATCTGACGTTTCATGCTGACTGACTAACTGCAGACAGATATGCCATCCTTTGAAAAACAACAGCTGCCACGTTCAACTAATCATACACAGTCGGTGGGATTATGACAAGTATTTTTAGAGCAGGTGGAAAACTCAATGAGCACTTAAAGAATGTCCTCCTCTTCCACTCTGAGCAGTTTCTGTGATTCTGTGTTTATGGAAAATCCCTTATCATGGTATTTGCTACATTACTTTTCACTTGCAGGCAGAGACAACGTGTGCTTTTCTTAGTATTTCAGCCTGTGGCTGGGGTCAGGGGTACTATCTGACCTTTTCCTCAGTGGAGACAGTGAGTTTATCGCTGGAGATGAGGCTGCAAACCTGCTGCAAAGAAAGGCCCAGAAACTCCTCACCTTGCACCACCTCGGTGAAATGCTGTTCTGAGAGATACAAACACATGCACATCTTGGTTAGGTTGAAACTCCATGCTTCTGCTAACCAGCTTCAGGGGCCACCAAACACACTCTCAACAGCCACCACTTTTTAAAGCAAAATAAAACTGTTAAATAAGTATAGCCAGCTACCACGCAGACACCAGTGAAGCAGTCATGACTCAGTGAGAACAGAACAAAGCTCACCAGCGTACGCATGGGCCTGGTTAAGAAGCTGCATGCACGTATGCAGGTCAGCAAAGGCTCTGATGCCCAGACAGTTGGTGGGGTGAAGCTGAGACTGCAGAAATTCACAGCAAACCTGCCGAACATCCATCAGCTGGAGGAGACTCGCTGCAGGCAGCAGAACCTAAAAGGAGAGAAAAAATAATCACTGGAACTTGAAGGACATGACATCGGCATTAGGGTTGGGAATCGAGAACCAGTTCCTGTAGAGAACCGGTTCCTTGTGTTTCAATTCCATGGAATCGTTTGGCAGTTTATCTAGCGATTCTCTTATCGATTCCAACCAGCATGAATCTCACGTAATTTACGCAAGTTACGCGCATTGCAGTTGTAAACAACAATGGTGCCCGCAGGGTTCAAACGCTCAAAGTTTGGCTCCACTTCACCAAAGAAAGATGGCAACAAGGCAACTTGCAGTCATTGTAAAGTGGAGATAACAGCGTCGGGAGGGAACACGACTAACATGCAGAAACATTTGAACACACAACATGCGATAACGAGTGTCGTGTTTTTGACGCTTCAGACTGATGGATCTCAACCCAGCAGCAGTAGCCAAGCTAAAATCACCTCTGGTAACTCTGGTAAGTAGCTATCCCACTGCTTCTTTGTGCTTCTTTGTAAAACACGCTATAACATTAAGCACTATGCTATTCTGCATTACATTTAGAAGATGACCGTGACGAGAGAGAGTCTGGCTGGTTCAGAGGCTGGAAGACATGATTATTTTTCTGCAAAAGAATTGTTAATTCTTCATAGCATTTGCAGATTTGTACTATGCACTGTTCCGTTGTATTTGATAGTATTTATCTTTCTTTATTATTATTTTGAGTGCTTAGTGAGCTCATATATCCCTTTAAAAGGGAGATTTTTTTTTAATTTCTATTACGAAAAATCTGTTAGTAAAATGTTACACATTCTTGTGTATTTGCAGTTACATATTACATATTACAACACTTAACACATTATCTTTGGGCCTCTTTTGAGCTTGCTGTTGCGTTTGTAAGGTCATGACTTCTAAGTAAAAAAAATAATAATGCTAATAAAACTGTTTGTTCTCTTTTTTCCCCTAATTAGAATCGATAAGAGAATTGATAAAGAGTCGAATCATTAAACAGTATCGATAATGGAATCAGAATCGGAAAACTCTTATCAATTCCGATCCATCCCTAATCGGCATTCTGTTTGGAAGATCCAAGACACTTTATAACTAACTTGATAACTGCTTAGGGTCTTCTTTTACATTTCTTTAGGAATAATGGCTTATCCTTGCTGAGCGGCCTTTCAGTCCATGTTGGTACAGGAGTTGTTTAACTGTGGATAATGACGCTCTTTTACCAGCTTCAGCCAGCATCTTCACAAGGTATTTTCTTTTGTTCTGGGGTTGATACGCACATTTCACACCAGAGCATGTTCATCTCAGAATCCGTCTCCTTCTGGAGTGGTGATTATTTATTATATTTGCGTATAATTATTTGAACAGATGATTGCGGCACCTTCAGGCATTTGGAAATTGTACCCAAGGATGAATCAGACTTGTGGAGGTCCACAATTCTTTTCCTGACATCTTGGCTGATTTCTTTTAAATTTCTAATGATGTCACACAAGGAAGCCGTGTGTTTGAGGTCTGCCTTAAAATACACCCACAGATGTGAATCTAATTAACTCAAATGTTATCAATTGACATATCAGAAGCTTCCAAAGCCATATCATCATTATCTGGGCTTTCCCATATTGTTTAAAGACATAATAATCTGATTGTATATAAACTTCTGATTTGGAAGAAAGTTATAAATCATTCTCTTAAAAAAATCTCTGTCTTCTATACAGTGTATGTAAACTTGTGGTTTCAATTGTATCTGCATAACCAGTTTCTCTGCAAATAACTTCAACATCAAAATTCTATCTGGTCGCTGTAAATGAAATTTAGGCTCTTATTTCATAAATGCAGCTAATTCATATAACTTTGGTATTTAGGCCCATATTATCCTAAAATGCAGCTAACCCCGTGTAACCTGCTGAACTCATATAACCTTTTATACTCGCCTGCACATCAGTTAAGTTCGTGTGCTACTGTGAACCGAATATCATCCTGTTCTCAGACACCTGCAAGGTCAAATAACTAAGATATGAGGCTAACGAAACATGAAGTAAGGCTCTCTTTGTTCACTATCAGTAATACAACATGACCATATATGGGCTTCTGGTGCTGCTGCTTAAAACTCTGTCTGTCTCTCTGCCTTTTGCCAGAGAGAAATCTTTTCTCTCTCCATGCGCATGATATATTCTTGACTTGACTTAATAAAAACATTGTGAACGCAGTTGTTATATTTGTCATTCTACTGGATTCTTCTTCAGATAATATTTTCCACAACATCGCATCATTTTCTTTGTTCAGTAAAACGCTAACTGACCAGACTACATAGATTTGAAGTTTTAGTCAGTCAGGTGGTGTTTCAATCAATCGGGCCAGTGAAGACTACCAATAACTACTTCCATATTTCAATATTTGATTTCATGCGTTAATATTCTTCACAGCTTCATTGTGAAATGACGGACTTACAGGAAAGAGCCTCGCTCCACACAGGATATTTGTCATACACATGACTGGAAATCAAATCAATCTCTAAAATCCTCATAAATCTGACAACAATATGTGATTTGACTACTACAAGTCATTACCCTTATATATTGGTGGCTGGAAAAGGCTGAAAAACAACAAAAAAAAAATCAACTCTGCTTGCTAAAACAGAATGAACATCTGGTGTTATTTAAATAAATTAAAAAAAAAGAAACTAATTAAATTTTCACAAATAAAAGAGCCATCTCTGATTTCACCAGTCATGTGTAGTCACAAAGTCACGACTGACTTCACCTGACAACATCAGTAAGAAAACTCCTAATGCGATGTTTTGTCATAGAACAAATCCTATCGTTTGTGAACTTAGTTTTTATGATCATAACAGCCCCATATGACATCAGGAATAGGATTTAGATTACAATGTGCACTCAGTGCATTTGACTGACAGCTAATATTTATTATGAACATGAAACTATGTTTTTGAAGAGTGCTATACAAGTACAGATTTGTTATGAAAATAAATCACATTACAGTAAAGGTTAGGCTAGAATAAAGTGTTACGTGACTGCTGACGACGGTTTCCTTTTAAACATCACGACCCAACCTGGATAACCTAAGGTTATTATTACGGTTTCATTAACTGAGATAACTCATCTCTGACAGCTTCTACACCTCTAACTGACAATCATTAATCCCAGCTTGAACATTGTTCCCGTTTCCAGTCCACAGCTGGCCTTGTAGCCTCGAGTCTTCTTAAAGGCAACAAACCTGCTAAAACTCATGTACAGAAGCTGAGACGCACACATGCACTCAGAAGGACTGACAGCAGAACAAGCAGCTCACATTTTTAAAGTGAGAGAATTAACTACAGTCTCCTGCTGAACATTAGTCACTTATTCAGACGCTCTTTCCCAGGACAGCCAATCAGGCAGGCACGCTGCTAACAGTGGGAGGATTTCCTGCCTCTCTCCATACACACTTCCTGTGCTAATAATCAGAGGAAGTATCGTGCCTGCTGCTGGATCAAGCAGAGCTGTAGCAGAGCCATGCAGCTCAGGAGTTAATGCCACCCAGATAAACAAGGCCTCACTCCTCCACGTTCACAGCCAAGCACTGCTCACACCTGAGGCCTGCTCTTACATCCTCCGTAGTAAACATCTGCTCCGGAAGAACATTTACGAGGCCCATTCTGAACTCGGGGCAAAGACCCTTCAGCAATCAGGCTTCCATTAAACCGAGCACGGGTTTCTGAAGCACCTCACCATGAAAAACTTCCAGGCGAGGACAAACAAACTGACATCTTTAAAAATATTAAAAGCCTTGCCTTTCAGAACTGCCCTCCCACCGTTGCACACACTTTATCTTTCATTTTTACTCACGTATAGTTTCTAAATATGGATGTTTTCAGTATACAATTCTGGAGTAATACATCTTACAATTTCCTTAAAAAAAAAAAAAAATCAGTTTTTAAGGAACTGTAGAAATTCACAAGACTTGACACTATTTATTATTATGACTTATCTTTTTTATTGTTTTACACATTCATTCATTACTGTCAATTAGGAAATGTCTTTTATTTTTATTTATTTTTTATTTTTTTTTGGGGGGGGCGTCAAATAAATAATTTCATAACACAAATAATGAAAAGCGTGTTTTTTCCACTGCACACAGAAGTGCTGTGTTATTACCTTCTGGCTGATTTACTCACATGAATGCAGAAGGACTTGAAAACAGCTTGTTATTTGCTACTCTGGCACGTTTTACTGTTGAACTGTTGAGCAAAAACAAAAGGCCTACACAAAAGACAAAGGTCCAGGCAGTTGTTTCAAATTTTCTTCTCTACCAGCAGGAATTTCTGACTAATGCTGTGCTATTTTTTGCTGGAGTAGGAGCTTTGACTTATTTATCCAAACTGTAAATACGGAGGAATGTGTGAAAAACTGACAGGGTGCGAATGTTTTGAAATGTTCTTCCTCAGCCAACAACACGTGCACTTCCTCATTGTGATCCCTCTTACAGAGAAAAGGAGAAGCCTGAAAGACTAAGACTGTGGAACACAAGTTTATTTCAACATAAGGCTTTACATTTCCTGATAATTCTGTTACTGGTGCAAATATAAGACACCTGATGTTATTATAAAGTAAGAACAAGCATGAAAGAATGATCAAATACACACAAAAAAAAGAAAAAGAAACTCACCTGGACATTGTCTTCTGTGACCTCTATCTCAGCTGTGTAAATGTAATCGACCAGTTTCCTCAGAGTGTGACCATCCACTTCTCTGATCTCCACCTGATGGGCTTTGCTCTCGCTCATGTCACCTACAGACAGAAACTCTGAACTGAGCATAAACGCACTAAAGGCACTTCAAACACAGCTGAGTAACACTGTATCAGTACCTGTGAACATGGCACAGAAGTAGGGGCTGCAGGATGCCAACACCACCCTGTGAGCTGGCACTTCCACACTCCCTGCCACCAGCTGGACGTCACACAGCATCCTTTTACTGAAGGGTGGAGAGTGACAGAGACAATTTCATTTTCATATTTATCTGCATTTACCCAAGTGTCTCTGACGCATGCAAGTAAACGTGCATATAAAGGATGAGGCAGAGGGGCACATTTAAAGTCCTGCTGATTTGAATCATTCCTACGACCACAAACTACAGACGGCAACAAACCTCCTGAGATCGTTCATGAGCTGGAAAGCTTTTCTCATGTGCGTCTGGTTGAAGGTGTGCATCCCCCCATTCACCGAATCCTCCTCTGAATCTGTGGTGCAGGCTGGACGAGGCGAGGCTGGCGCCGCCACCAGACTGGTAAGACATGAGAGGCAGTGTCTGGATCAATGGAGATAGATGGGGACCAAGGAGTTAGTCATCTGAGACTAAAAAATTAAATAAAAAACAAAAGACAACAGGAACACAGCAATAGCCTTACAACCACATTTGGGACGGAGGCAAAACTACTTCCTTGCCAGCTGTATTGTTTATCCGCATTAAGTCTATTTATAAAATGCCAATTTTCTCTGGTTCACTTTCAGCCACTGTTTTTTTAGAACATGTATGACAACACTGACCCATCCTCCTTCAACAACGTCTGGTTCTCTTATGTTCTCCCCAAGAACTCAACAAGAATACACGTTTGTATTTACTCACAGCAGACAACCATTTAGTTTGCATCCTGCCATGTTACATAAAACTTCTGTGCATGATATACCTGCACGAATCCGTTACACAGTATCTGATAAAGATTTAAAAAGTGTTTTTAGACTTTTTTCCCCCCTTTTTAAAACTGAACATTTTACCAAAAATACCTACAGAATGTTGTTTTTATTAAGTGTAATTTAAACAGAAGCTTTCTGCACATTTTTTTTTATCAGATATAAGCTGTTTCAGCAAATTACAGTAACTCCATTGTTCACTTTGAAACCAAGATTTGTTGCCCATTAAAAACTGAAAAATGTTGTGGGAGTCACTGAACAGCGATCCCTCCAATCGACTTATGAACAGTCTATTCTTCAAGAAGCACAGAAAAATACTCCCTGGCTAATCTCATATCCTCCACACCAACTACAGCTCTTAACCTTTTGACAGAAGACAGATCATCAGTGTAGTATACAACTGTTTCAAGAGTTCATTTGCTCCTACTTCAGTCAGAACATTAAACAATCTTAATTGAGAGTATAAGAGATGTACAATCGAGTTACCGCAACACTTGTCCTGATCATCTTATCAGATGGATCATGTAGCATAAATGCAGCTTTTCCTTACAAAATATGGAGTCATTGTGAGTGGAATACTTTATGTCCAAGGGGAATAGGAAAAGAAGAAGAAACACATTTTTTTATATATTATATATATAAATAAAACTGCTCTTACACACCACTGGAAAAAAAGGAATCAAAGCACTTGAATGCAACAATCTTTTTTTTTTTTTATTAATTAATTTTTTTAAGTACTGTTGATAATCTGGCCACAAGAGGTGTAAAGGTTGTGGTTGACCAACAGGCCCAGTTAAAATAGACAAAACGTGGAATGATTAAAATAAAACATGTTTTCAGTTCACCAGTTTGTATGCTGCTAATCTGAGAATACTGGACTATTCTGTAAACATTTTCTGAATCTACATTAATATGAGAAAGAAAAAAAACACCTTTTTCCAGGGCTTTTTCTTCTTTTTGTGTCAAAGATTTGTTTGTACTATAGCTAGCACAGAATAAAAAAAAAAAAAAATGTCTTGGTGTTCTCTTTGAACAGGTGATACTTTCTTTTTTTAAAGCATTATATCCAAGTGTGGTCTGCCGTCAAAGCCACTGGGGAAACTGTTAGTCCACTCTGAACACAGCATTCTTTGCAGCGGTCAAATAAAACAGAAATATAAAAGACAATTTGTTTTCAATCACCTGAAGAGGGTTTACCAAAATGCATTTTTAAAATAAATGCTTGTGTTGTGGGCCCTGCTATGGACTAGAGATGCGCGGATGACGTATATTTTAACCCGCAACCGCTTCTTAAAATCTCTATCCGCCCGCTATCCATTTGCAGGAACGTTTTTTCACCAATTTTCAAAACCGAACCGACCCGCCATCCTTTTTAATAATAGGTAAAATATTTTTTCTTATTATTATTATTTGAGTGCTTCAACCGCAACCCACCCGAATTTAATTAAAGTATTATTTTTTGACGAGTCATCCGCCCGATATGCGGATTATCCGCTCCGCCCGCGGGTGCGCGGTTCATCCGCGCATCTCTACTATGGACTTGCGACCTGCCCAGGATGTACCCCTGCCTTTCACCCGGAGACAGCTGGGACCGGCTCCAGCAGACCCCCGTGACCCTGTAGAGGACTAAACGGGTCTGAATAATGGATGGATGGATGGACGCTTGTGTTGTATCATTTTTATTTCAGGAGGGCCAGGTTGAGGTGGCCCAGAGGCCACATCCAGCCCATATGTGATCCAGATAGATACCGCTGATGTTAAGGATGCACAGATCCAATATCATGATCAGAAACTGGTCTCTGTTACCAGAGGATTAAAATGATCCCTGAGCAAATCTGTTTGGCTTAAACTTGGTGCAAATTTATCTCATTTACAAAGATTTGTTTCTATGCATGTTCAGTTTCAGTTTTTTTTTTTTTAAATTTATTTCTAAGTTTGATTCTATTTGATTTAAGAATTTGAATGCTGCCACATAGTGCTGGGCAATGTGGAAAAAAATCATATATCACGATATGGACTATTTTATATCACGATAACGATATATATCATGATATACCATAATAAAGTATGTTTTCAGTTATTCTCTGAAAAGTTTGACAAAAATTTCATTTCTTCCTTTTAAACTTTATTTTGAAAGGACATTTAGCTGAACTGTCACAAACATACATTTTAGTGCAGCAAAAACAGGTAGGTACAGAGGTACAGTAGCTTTCACATTTTTTTTAAAGTGCACAACAGTTTCTGAGAGGAAAAACACATTTTTGCACTGAAGTTCAGCTATAAAAAATAAACACAAATTATTTTTCAACTTTCTGAAATCTGTAACCTTGTAGTGCAAAGTTTGCAAACCGAATATAAAGTGTGTCTAAAGTAAACGTCAGGGTTGAAGAGAACTCTGTTTAAGGCATTAACCATGAATAAAAGTGCAAACATAAAAGGCTACTTTGTAGAAGTAGATATGATTCTATCAAATTTATAGTTGCAGGTTATTTAAATTACATATTTGCTGTAATAATTGATAAAATTAGGTTAGAAACGATAGAAACGATAAAGAGAAATGGCACGATACACACTTTTCTATCGTCCCGACGATATGTATCATCATATTGCCCAGCACTACTGCCACACATCAAATATATTTTAGTTACAATATGACTTGGGAAATTGTTAAGTTTGGGAATAAATATTGAAGTCAAGCCTAATTATACTTTAGTCTCTTCCACACAGTGGGCTATGTGGCTCATTGATTCAACGACGGTGCTGAATCAGTATCAGGTATCAACTGACAGGCATCGGTATTGGTATTAAAACTGAAAAAGTTGGATCAGTGCAGCCCTAAATTTAATCTAAACAAGAAAGCTCTTCACACCAAGTCCAGCACCCTGAGAGTGTTAACCAAGCAGAAGGAAGGAGGCCTGGGACGAGTGATTGTCAGAACCACTATCATGGTCCCCAACGACAAGCTTTAAAGTGAATCCCTCAAGGAGCAGCAACCCAGTAAGGAAAAGAAAGAACCATCATCGAAGGAGAAGCCTCAACATGCCAGATAACATACAGACACCGAACCAGTGGCTGATAGCAATTATTCCTACTGATGCCTGGAAAAGACTGGCCTGAAACAAGTACAAATCAGCAGAACAACAACAGAAAGCAGGGTCCACTACACCAGACAAGACCCCATCTGCAGGCTCTGTGATGGCCCCCAAGTACAACCAATGAAAGGCAGGTACAACTATTTTAAAAATCCAAACTGATCAACTTGAGATGGTTAACAAGCCAGACATCGTGGTGGTGAACCCACTACAGAAGACAGGCGTGGTAGACGTAGCAATCCCAAGAAACAGCCACATCTAGAAGTAGGAGCACAATAACGGTTGGAAAGAAACTAGTAAAGATGTGGAAAGTGAAGATAAGAGTGGTGCCGGTGGTGACGTGATGGGAGCACTGCAGCAGACTGTAAAAACACCAGAGATGTTTGTCCCGAGGAATCCTGGGAAAAACTGAAACAACAAACTTCTACAGTCTTGACAAATAACTGATCTACACGGAGCTGATGATAGATGTTTCTTTTTTTCTTTAAAGTTTCATGTTTTAGAGTTTGGTACGTTTAGTATTTATTTTATCTCTGTCTCCACCGTGCATTGTACCACTTAAAATGACAACTGTCCGCAAAATCAGCTCAATAATTGCTCGAAGAAAAAAGTACTGCAGGACGTTCAATCAAAACAAAAGCACAACACCGCTAACTAGTCGGTGTGTTTCTCAACTCTATACGCTCACAGAGAGATGGCTCGTTTCAGTTAAAAAAAAAAAAATCACAATTTCCACAGTGAAACTGTTTGTTTCCAGTCTGAGCTAGCTCTTAGCACCGTTAATCATCCAACTTCGTAGCTAACGCAAGCTTCTGAAAGCTGTCGTTAACTGCCACAAACCGCCGCTAAAACCGTTTCCCGACCCACTTTTGGGACAAACACAAGACGCTTCACCTTCAGTTCGGTGTCTCAATTACAGCGACTAGGTGACATTTCCTCGAGTGTCAACACGTTAACTTTGGTTAGCAGCTCAACAGCATCACCTGAGCTAACTAACCAAAGCTAACGACTCAGCGCGGCTAGCTCGACTTCGCCTGCTACAAACGAGCCATTGGACAGTCCGTGCGGGATTCGTGACGGCTGAAGTGTTATCCAGCAGACGTGAATCACAACTCTGGAAAATAATCCCCACTGCTGAGCCAACTCACCCCAACGACACACCGTCCATCCTCACGGAGTCAGCCACTACGGCAGGCATGAGAGCGCTGGTCCGAGCCTCCTCACAGGGATGGTGCACTGACGAGATGTGTCACTCCGCTGCAGAAAACAGGGACGAACACAGGCGGTCTCCATCCCACCACTCACCGAGCAAACGCACTTAAAACTTATGTTTGCGGTGGCATATAAATGTATATTTAAACAGTTTCCTTCATACATAATTATATACCAAGAAACAAAGCTCCCCTGCCTGTTAAATTCAATTATATCTACCTACCTATCTATCTATCTATCTATCTATCTATCTATCTATCTATCTATCTATCTATCTATCTATCTATATATATATATATATAATATATATATATATATATATATATATATATATATATATATATATGTATGTAAAAAATTATTAGACCACCATTTTTTTCTTCACTTTCTTGTTCACTTTAATACCTGGTACCACTAAACGTCATCATGTGACTAAAACAGACAGAAAAGAAAACACTGAATGCATAAAAGCAGTGTTTTTGGCAGTACAACGCCATAGCTATTGATGTAAAAACTTAAGTGATTTAGGTTATAATCAAGAAAACCATGGAAAATGGTAAGATATCAGCTCTTAAATAAAACTCTTATGAGCAATCTTTGTGGTTATTGTTATGTTTGTCCAAACAAATGTACCTTTAGTTGTACCAGGCATTAAAATGAACAAGAAACTGAAGAAAACAAGGGTGGTCTAATAATTTTTTCCATGACTGTATATATATATATAATATATGAATTCAGGTAACCATTAAAATATATGGTATTACTGTTTTTCCCTTATTAGGCCATCTCAGTTTCTTTTAAACAAAGCTTATAATTAAATTATTTTCTTCCAGATATCACTTCATTATATATATATATATATTTATTTAAATGTGACTATCAGAGCCCTGAACTCCTAAATCATAAGATTAATCCTTAGATGATCCAGCATTTTTAGTTGTATTTCGAACTGGTATTTTACGTTTAATTCAATACTAATTTAATATATAGAAGGAAAATCAAAATCTTCCACTCATCTTGGTTCAAAATCAGGATTTTGAATGGAAATGAATATATTTAAGGTGTAACCCAGAAAATGTGCTTTAATAATGCGCTTCTAGTAATTTTTCTCTAAATTACTCCAACACTAACTGCAATGATTTGTGTAGGCCACAAAGGAAGCGAATAACTGGAACCATTTTGGAAAATGTGACTTTGGTAATGTTGAACTGGTGCGTGATGAACAGGCGACCTGTCTGGGGGATCTTCTGCCTCCCGCCCAGTTACACCTGGTGTAGACTCCAGTCTCTGTGTGATGTCCAACAGGATGAAGCAGGAATAGAAAATGGATCATCTTGAACCGGTGCTCCTTCCAGGACTGTTTTCTTTCTTTTGGGGGTATGGATCCCAGAATAACAGGCTGAGAAATAATGCCCTTTTTAATCTATGTGAAAAGTGAGGTAAAGCTTACATTATGTGACACTGCTTGTGGGTTGATTATCTCCTCTCACTTAAACGATGCATGTTTCACTAGACAACACGGCAGCTAGAGAAGCCTGATCTGATGCAGAAATAGTCATAGTAATAATTTGACTGCTAAAGAGCACCTGACCTACTCTCCAACCCTGCATAGTATACATATTTTCACTTTATTTTGCATTTGTTCAAATGGTGCACCTTCATTAGAAATAAAATATGTTGGATGAAAATTAAGTATTCTACCCTGTGAGCATTAGTTGCAGGTGACACAAGATCAAAGGCCTTGTGTCAACTGCAGTGTGCTGAAAACTTTGATTCAGCAGCCGAAATATTTAAACCAGTCTCCACCAATGACTGATGTCGCAATCAACATCTACAAGAAGTTTTAACTTGCATGTTCTTAATTTTTTTCTCACAAAAAAGATCAAGACATTTGCCCATTCACATTCAATTCAGATGTGTCTTGCAATGTTGAGAAACCAAATACCAAGAGGAATAAAATACGCTTCTTATTCGCAATATTTTCAAACATCCAAACTTCACAGAACCGTGTCGTTGTGTACCTCCACCTCAAATGAAAGATTGATTCCAACTGATTTTTATCAAACAAAAATATTCCAGGAAAGACTTTAGAATAAAACTCCCTCAAATGATACTATATTTTTTTTTCCCCTTTTTTAAATGGACCACCATTATGATGCTTTGAGATTTATAGATCTTACAAGCCCATGGGAAATATTAAAGGCCTTGTAGAAAACTGATATTTTGCAATTTACTGCATGGTTTGAGTTAAATCACGTTGATGCAAAGCTTTGCGTCATGGGTCTACATGCAATTTCACTATATAAAATGGCCGATAGGAGAATTAATTCATTTTCAGGAAATACCGCCCCCTGGTGGCAGTTTCATTGAACTTCAGAACCCACGAAATCATCAATCTGAAAAAATGCACAACGCTGAAGCAAAGCCCACTCGTTTTGAATCAATACCTCGAGATTAGATGTGAGAAACATTAAAAACTTTAATAAAAGCAGAATAAAACATAGGGTTGAACTTACATCATTTGAGACAGTTTTAATCTAGAAAAAAAAAAACCTGCGATGGGACGGTCAGATGGGGGAAAGAAACGTATGTTGGAAACCGTGGTATATCTTAGTCAAAAGACAATGCTTTTAGATCAAGAAACTCAAGCAATCGAGTCCCGTGCTGCCCGACACTGTCACCAGCTTCATTTTAAAACCCTGAGTTCATGATGCAGAAAAACAGACACACCTGACTGGTTTGCAAGACAAGACTGAATTCTTTGAGTTGCGAAGCAGTGATCGACAGATTACGCTTTACAAATGGTTCAAAACATGTATTTTCCAACATAAAAAAAAAACAAAGACATCAGTTCAATAATACACAATTCTTAGTAGTAAAGTCCAAAAATGCGGGAACAAGGAGCCCGGCACATCCAGGTCAGTCTCATTCACTTGGTGTGGGTGAGGGGCACCACTCACCCCCGCCAGGGCCTACGTGACGCCTGTGTGTAAATTCAAGTTCGTTTTCAATTTTCCCCCATGAATATCATATTATTTTAAAGGCCACTAATAGCCTCCGCTGTAGCCGCCCCCTCTGCCGTAGCCCCCGCTCCCTCCGCCACCTCTGTAAGGAGCCCCGCTCCTGTAGGAATAGTTGCCCCCCTTCACTGCACCATAACTGGATTCCTGTTGTCCATAGCCATCACCAAAGTCATTGTTGCTGTAGCCACCCCCCATATGGTTGTCGTAATCTTCGTAGCCCCCATATTCTCCACCGCCATTGTAGCCGCCACCATAGCCGTAACCGCTTCCATAACTGCCGCCGTACCCTCCGTAGCCTCCTCCATAGCTGCTGCCGCCGCCTCCTCTCCCGCCACCGTAGTTCTGCATTCCCCTCCCCCGGCCTCCTCTTCCTCCGCGGCCGCCAGCGGACATCTCCTGCTTAGTGAGCGCCTTCTTCACCTCTACCTTGTTCCCGTTAATGGTGTGGTATTTGGTCAGCGCCGCTTTGGTGGCGGAGTCGGTGTCCTCGAAGAAGACAAAGCCGAAGCCTCTCTTCCTGCCGGTCTGCTTGTCGGAGATGATTTCGGCCTTCTCCACTGCCCCGAACTGCGAGAAATACTCGGTCAGGTGCTCGGCCTCGATGTGGTCCTTCACACCGCCGACGAAGATTTTCTTGACGTTGGCGAGGATATCTGGGTTGTTGGCGTCTTCTCGTGGTATGGCTCGTTTCATTCCACGTTGTTGCCTTCGACAACATGTGGCTTAGCCGCCATTGCTGCGTCGGCCTCCTCCGGCGTCGAGTAGGTGATGAAGCCGAAACAGCGGGACCGGCCGAGTTGCTGGTTCATGACCACGACGCAGTCGGTGAGCGTCCCGTACTGCTCGAAATACGCACGGAGGCCATCGTCTGTGGTCTCCACGTTCAGCCCGCCGACAAAAAGCTTACAAAGTTTCACAGTCATGACTGAATTTGCTACGAGGAGGACACGGAGTTGAGACCTTCCCTCTCCTTCTTCAATGAACAACGTCAGGGCGGGTCGTTTCGCTCTCCTTCTTTCGTAAGACGTAGTCTTCTCTGATTGGTCATCTTGAAAAAAAATCACCACCCATACTGCCGCGCGAGGGATTCGTTTTGTTGCTGCCTTCAAGCACATCGGAAATCATCCAATCCAGAGAGGAGATCTCCATCTTTGAAGTCACTCATTTGTTCTCCTCTTACAATAAAAAAAAAGACGTTAGAAAATAATTCAATCGATGCGCCCACCATGTTTCTGATAAAATGCAACCGCCACCAAAAAATAAATAAAATCTGGAACTGTCAAAATTAAAACACGAAATTTATCAATCTACGGTCAGAATCATCTTTTAAGACTCCATAATCAAACATTTACCTACTAGCTTTAGGAATAGCAACCACCTGCGGGGAGTTAAACAATCAGAACTCGAAAAGCATTATTTGCAAGCCTCACAAGCCTGCTTGTTCCTGTAAAATAAGATTGGCCATCGAAGAGATAACTTTTTCTCACAAAAATGGACACGTAAAAACACCCCTATATTAAACTGAGCTAAGGTTTTTTTTTGCTTTTGGGTTGTGTTGATCTGATTTGAAACGTCAGTACATTACTATCCTCTTCCCAGGAAGTGGCATTTTACCATAAAAATGGTCACTATCAGATGAATGTCAGGTTAAAAAAAAACACTCACAGCCATCCCTTTAGCTTATTTATATAAAAACCAGCAGCATTAATTCCCCACTAATTTTTTAAAGGTCTTTATCACATATTTTGCTGGATCAGAGCTTTGTTTCAAATTTAGCACCGATTCAAGAAATTCATTTTTGCATGCATTTCCCAATATAAACCACTTAACAGACATTTTAGATGACAAAAATCTTAAACAATCCAAAAATGATAGTCTGGACTAGTCATAACTGTTCCCATTTGAGCATTATCACACAATTTTCATTAAAGTTTATAAATGTTTACTTTATTAGCCTCACATGGTCCAAACATTCCAGTTTAATTCAATGTTGTGTACCAGGTCTACCACAATACAAATTGACAGTAGGTGCTCTGTAAACCCAGAGCATGACCCCCAAGCAGTATTGTCTATAATATAGTTAGTGTATTCCATTAATACTCCATTTGGGGTGTTATTTTTCTCCTCCCCAACAGTGTTCCCAAAAAGTGCCATTTAAAACAAGAAACCAGTGCTTTAAGACATTAGTATATTTGGTTAAATTCAGACTTGACCATTTTAAATGGTTACTTTTTATACATTACACCCTAACACTGAAAGATCCAGAAGGGCAAGCTTCTGAGGACTCACACCTGCCTGAGGGTCACCAAAACATTTGCCTGTTCCAATTAGTCCAGGTAAAGAAACCAAGATACCAACAACATAAAAAAAATAAGAAACAAGTCTTTTGGTATACAAAATATATAGATTTATTATGCAACCATAATACGCAGGGCCAACATGAGTGTCTAACCCCTTGGACGACCAAAACCAAAAAAGACAGTCATTTCATTTATCCTTCCCTACAAAACTACGGCTTATGATTTGGATATTTCCGAGCCTCATGAAATCCAGTTCTAAAACCTTATACACAATTAAATCCAGTACAAAAAACACTTAAAACTATGGTTTATAAGACATCACTAGTGAAATTTTATTCTGGATTTGAAAACTGGTCAAAGTGACCATGAATATCATTGTTGACTTCACACATTTTACATTTAAAAGAATTTGGGTTTATAAATGACCTGCATAATACCAAATTACTCATTAAGGATTCTTCATTGTCCTAATAATTTAGTCAAGTCATTGCATTTAGCTGCCAGACGACTCTACTTGAATAAGTTTCTTGCCATCTCATATCTTTATAAAAGTCATAGAAAATTGCAGAACCAAACTGCATTTTTTTTTTTTTTTTTTTTTTTACCCAAAATGCAGAAGTGGAAAAAGTAAAACTCCCAACACTCAAATATTTTCTCCAAGTATCTAAAACAGTATCCCTCTAGCACAGAGATCCAGTCACTGAGCAAGGGATAGATGATGGCTCTGGAAAACAGTTTATAACCCCCCCCTTCAAAAAAACAAAAAACAAACTAACACAAAACACTGGGGAACTGGAAAAGGGAGGAGGAGGGGTATTCTTTAGACTGCTTCCGATCATACTGGAGGATCCTCTGCGAAAAGTGACTTCACCTGAGGAAGGAAAAGGCAAAAACCAACCATCCGCGGTCAGCATTGAGAAACACCTCCATCACTTTCATGGTGATGTCCTCATGTCCAGGTTACCGAAACAACCTGGAGGAAATGGGAGAAAAACAAGAATGAGAAACTGGACAACAGAGTACTTTCATTTTAGGAGACACCAATCTTTTTGTTGCATAATTTCTTTTAATTTTGGAGTCTCCTTCCACCCACTTTAGACCAAATCAAGCACCCCCTCCCTCTACATATATAAAATACGTGTTTTTATTTTATTTTTTTTTAATAGAAAATTAGCTATATAAAAATAAGGCGCATTGAGCCGAATACAAGTTAAGATTAAGTAATGGTACACTTATGCACCACCTCAAAGTTACTCCATACATTGTTGACCAACACATAGTGAAGACAGGTTGATTTACATACCTAGTTGGCTGGATGTGGATATCCTAAAGAGATATTTCAGACTCCTATCACAATCGACCCCAGGTAATCAACAGGGTCCTGATGTAGCCTACAAACAAACTGCTACGGCTATATTGGCTGGGATAGCCTACTGGTAAGAACACCTAAATATAGGAATAATCAAAGATAAATATGAGAGCCCTCATGTCGACATATGTAATAAAAAATAAAGTAATTAAAATGAAATGTGAGTCATATTAGCAATACCTAAAAACCACAAATTTTAAAAAACAAGGTCACACCCTACAAAGCCTACATGCGTTGGCTGTGGGTAGACTACAACCATATGTTTCACCCACCTGAGTAAGAATAAACTGTGGGAATGATTCCACGTAACTAAAGATCAAGATGATGCCATATAAACCTGTGGATAAACTTGAGGAAGCCTGGTTAAATAAGTAAGATAACTAAGCTAAGTTGTATAAGGTTTTATTTAAAATGAACATACATATGCATACCAAAGTGTTCCAACAATGTTTTGTTCTCCAGACATGAAAGTATACAATATACATATTGCTACAAGTAATGGAAAAATGAACATTATTAAGACCGAAACTATTACTATACGTGGGGACTTCAAGCACAGTTTTGGGGGAAGGAAAACAAGGAAACTAGATCCTGCAGCATCACGTTTCGCCTCTGCTGTATGACCAAAGTAATGATACAAATCAGAATGACAGATCTCTGAAACCAAATAACAGACTTTCTGAGCTTCACACATTGAAAAAATTCACACTAAGTTTACTTCAGAAAACAAAATCGAATCCAACTTCTTAAAATGCAAATATTAAAATAATCAGAAGTTATCAGCAAAAACAATCCTACATCGAAATTTTTCAAAAAACAACGAGTGAACGCAAATAGAAATAAAATTCAACTATAAACGATAGCCACGCGCCAGCGGCGCGGGTACATAAGAAGGGATCAGTTTGGGTGTAATTCTTCGTTTTTGTGTGTCCTAGATGAACGGCAACAACCGCTGCTCGTTATTATCAGGTGTTCTGGGAAGAGACCTTCCTACCTGTTTGGGCTTTTGAGGTCTTCGTTAGATTAGGGGGTCTCTTTGTCCGTATCTCTGCCATAGTTGGGTTTCACGGCAGACGTCCCATTTTTTGCGTTCAAATCCTGGCTGAAGGGGGTAACTTGTGACTGGGAGTGGGGGTGGTTTCTTTAGGGGTGGTGGAGTCTGGTTTAGTAGCCGCCGCCACCGTAGCCCCCCCTCGGGTAGCCGCCGCCACCGCCTCCGCCTCTGGTGTAGGGAGCAGCGCTTCTCTGGCCACCGAAAGGCCCTTTCATGGGACCATAACCGGAGGAATGCTGACCATAGCCGCTGCCAAAGTCGTTGTAGCCATTGCCGCCGCCATAACCACTTCCCTGATCGGCATAGCCACCCCCATAGGGTCCGCCATACCCTCCATAGCCGCCACAGTTGTAGCCTCCGCCATTTCCGTAGCTGTAGTTTCCGCCGTAATCCCTGCTGCCGTAGCCATTTTGATTTCCCCTCATGCCTCTACCTGGCCTGCCTCTCGGCGCCATTTGATTTCGACTGGCTGCTTGCATCTCCTGCCTGGTCAAAGCTTTCTTTACCTCAACCTTATGTCCATTGACTGTGTGAAACTTAACCACGACTGCTTTGTCTGCTGCGTCGTGATCGGTGAAGTACACGAAGCCAAATCCCCTCTTCTTTCCGGTCTCCTTCTCGGAGATGACTTCGGACTTCTCGACTTGGCCATATTGAGAGAAGTAGTTGGTAAGGTGGTCCTCCTCGATGTCGTCTTTTAGGCCGCCGACAAAGATTTTCTTCACTTTAGCAAGAGCTTCTGGTTTGTTGGCGTCCTCCCTCGCCACGGCTCGCTTCACCTCGACCGCGTTGCCATCGACGGTGTGCGGCCTAGCAGACATTGCTGCGTCGGCCTCCTCCGGTGTGGAGTAGGTCACAAAGCCGAAGCAGCGAGACCGCTGCAACTGCTTGTTCACGACGACGACGCAGTCGGTCAGCGTACCGTACTGCTCGAAATGCTTACGTAGGCCATCGTCGTCGGTGTCCACATTCAGCCCCCCGACGAAAAGCTTGCAAAGTTGGTCATTCATCTTTGAGTAATGGCGAGCTGACAGTCGTGGTCTGATACCAACACTTAGCTGATCTCAAGATGGCGGAGGAGGAAGAGCGCAGCTGCATTTATGGGGAAGGCGTCGTGACGACAAAACCAACCGAAACCGCCTTTTCCGGTTTTTTTTATTTCTAATTCAGACAACTAATATTTTATACGTCAACCTAATATTTTGTACGTAAAACTGGATAACAAATTCACACTTCTTCTGATTTACAACTGAAAAAAAGAAAACCATTTAAAAATGCAGTTCTGTATTTTGACCGACTCAGCTTAGGGGAAAAAACAGTTTCCGTGTTCATGAATAACAATGCAATCAAATTTTGTTGTTCAAATATAAATTAAAATCTATATCAGTTCAGTACTTTAAAGAGCCTGAACCATCTTATATCCATACCTGATTTAACAAATACATTTAAGAAGACCATTAAGATTCAATTCAATTCACTTTTAGTTGTATAGTCCCAATTCACAACAAAGTCATCTGAAAGTCATCTCAGGGCATTCTAAGTATACAAAGTTAAATATAATCCACTTTAGTCCAAATTGTATTACAATTAAATCCATTTCAAAATCCAGATCATGATCTGATTCATTCCAATCCCAAATCAATTTACATTCCAATTGAGTTCAGATTATGTTATGCCAATTCATTGAAAACATGAAACTAATTCAAAAAACGTGACCCAACACAATGCATCAAGTCCTCCCTTTCGGTGCAGTCCCCCATCCCGAACAAGCATAAGGTGACAGTGGAGAGAGAACGAGACCAAAAAAAAAAAAACTAAAACTCATTAACAGGACTAAAATCTCCAGAACCAGACACAGTAGGGAGGGCAGCCATCTGTTGTGACTGGTTTGAGGTATAAGATGACAGGAAAGACAGACAATAATGACATATACATACAAGAAGACTATACACATTATGAAATTTGAAGCCAATGTTAAAAGTAGACAGCAACCTTCCCGAACACTTAACTGAAAGGTGGTTCCACAAGAGAGTAGCCTGACAACTGAAGTCTCTGACTCCCAGTTTACTTTTGGAAACTAAGAACTGCAAGTCTGCAATTTAAAAACAAAGTGTTGTATTGGTAAGATATGTAACACTTTGTGAGATGAGTCTTGAATTCTATCCTGCATTTAACAGGAAACCAGTGAAGGGAAGCCAAGACTGGGGAAAGATGATCTCTCCTGCTAATCTTCATCAGAACTCTGGTTGCAGCGTTTTGGATCAGCTGGAGCTGGAAGCTGTAAAAAACTTTGTTGGTGACAGATATATTGCCTATGGATAGATGTTTTCAGACAAAGTAAAGGTGTGTCATCATGAGATCAAGGGTTTTATTTTAGATCAGGTTTTGTCTTTTGCAGAATGAAAAAAAAAAAAAAAGTTTAGTCAAATGTACTGCCTGGCTAAAATTGCTTTAAAAACAAAAAAAAGTTTCCTCACTGTGATGGCATCTTTTCTTACAGGTAAATAATCAACCCTACCGTGCGTTACTATGCATGTATGATTTTCACTGTCTGCCCAAATAACTCCACCCAGATGGCCTACCGTCCTCCAACAGTGGAAATTTAGTTTGTGGTTAAAGATTATTTAGGCCCACACAAGCAGAGAAAACACTGCAAAGGAAAACACTGAAATAAACATTTCACTCATCTCTTTTATGAGGCATATTGCTTGGGACACAATCCCCACATATTTTCTAGCAACACAAACATAAATCACTGTCTTCATAGATGCAGTTCCAGTTCACTGATAGGCATAAAGGAGGTGACTTTTGGTGTGCTGATACACAAGATGGAAGACCATATAAAAAATAAAATAAAATAAAATGGGGCAGGGGTTAATATAGTTGAACTTGCCTACTGTATCAACAGCATTGCACTGATTAATAAATGTACCTCATATGTCAAGCTGGTGTACTTTTACACTATGTAAATAAAAGTACAGTCTGATCTGTAATAGCCTTTTTGGGATAATAGTTACTAACTTATGACATTGGTAGAACCAAGATTTCACAATGAATAATCTAATGTATTAATTAAAATAATAATAACATTTAACCCCATTAAGGAAGACTATGTAGTCATTCAAGAAAAAAGTAAAAGCAATATTATCAACTGTGTAATGAAGAGTGTGTGTGTGTGTATGTATATATATATATATATATATATATATATATATATATATATATATACATGTATATATATATGTATATATGAGGCTAGAGGACAAGATGTCAACAACACAACAACATGCATCACATGATGAAATGTGACCAGGAAGCCATATTTGTTTTGAAATAGGCCCAAATATAATGTGTCTATATGGTTAATGCACTGGAGTAATATGCTACTGCCATGTTATTTAAACAACAAGAAAAAACATTTGTTAAAAAAGTCAACGTAACCTCAACAAGATTTTTTTTTTTTTAATTTGTTGTAGTAAAATCAAACAACTACCTATCAGTTTTCACCACACCAGTCCTGTTTTCTAAACTCTAATCACCAGAGTGAAGGCCTTTAAGATAATGGAAATGTTCATAGTCCATGTGCTTAAACAGATCAGATCAAATAACTACTAGCCACATCTAAAACAGAGTCTGAAAGATGAAGAGCCCAGTTTCAGTGTGATAAAAATGAGAGGGGGGTGGGTGAACTTGATCGTCTACAGGAATTGGAAGGGTCGTTCATTGAGGGGGCTCTCAGGTCTCTAGGTGGAGGAAGGGCACCGGATCACATCTCCACTGGTGGCTCTGAGTACGCCTGGTCACAGGTGATGGACAACGGGCCATATTTGATCTTGTTAACACTAAGGACTGCCATGTGTGATCACATGATGTAGACCTTCTCTGCTTGAGAGAAGTTGAAAACTTCTTTGGTTCTTGGACACACCACTTTGTCATCTTGGCGAATAGACAGAAGGGACTAAGGGAGGACGATAAACAGAACAAACATTACAATTTCATATGACTTTCCTCTCGGTCTATTAATCTTGCAGTGTACTCACATT